>WBNH01010607.1:64233-136733 GCA_013401255.1 Urocolius indicus
CGGCGACAGCGCGGTGCCCGCCCGCCGCCGCCCGCGGGCAGCAGCCGCCGAGAGGGCGCCCGCGAGGGAAGGTGCCGCCGCCGCCCCCCTCACCTGCTGGCCAGGCTCTGCCGGCAGTGCTGCCTGAAGGGCATCAGGTGGTAGTTCATGGCGTCCAGCAGCAGCTTCTGACAGACGGGGTCGGTGCGCATGAAATCCACCGACTGCACCCGCTCCACCAGCTCCGGCGCCGGGATGAGGGCGAAGCGGAGCCGCTTCATCAGGTCCGGGGCGTACTGCATGCGGGTCTCCCGGTCGTGCTCCAGCCAGAGCACGGACATCTGGAAGAGCGCCAGCTCCGACTCGACGGGAGGGGGCAGCGAGTCGAGCAGGGCGCGCATCTCCTCGAAGTTGAGCAGGAGAACGTCCTCCACCAGGTACTTGTTGGCCAGCTTCTTGGTCTCCTCCAGGCCGTGCAGGGCGGCGATCTTGCACACCTGCTTGTAGTTCTGCACCGAGATCTGGTCGTTGAGGAACTGCACGCACAGCCTGGTGACCTGCGGGATGTGCAGGATCTTGCTGACCGACAGCACCTCCTCCACCGTGTCCAGCGAAAGGGTCACGTTGGCCGTGTACAGGTACTCCAGCACCAGCCGCAGCCCGATGGACGAGCAGCCCTGCAGCACCAGGTTGTTGATGGCCCGCGGGCTGGCCAGCAGCTTGTCCTCCGGGGACGAAGACGGGGTGCCGGGCTCCTCCTGCGGCTGCGGCGGCGGCGGCGGCGGTTCCTTCGGCGGGCCGCCCAGCCCGTCCTGGGCGCCGGGACCCAGCCCCAGGGCGTGCGGGTGCCCGCTCCCGGCGCCGCCGCTCGAGAAGAGGGATCGGAAGTACTGGGAGCAGGAGGCCAGCACGGCCTTGTGGCAGTGGAACTGCTGGCCCTGGGCCGTCAGGGTCACGTCGCAGAAGAGCTGCTTCCTCCACAGCAGGTTGAGGCCGTGCAGCAGGTTGTCGCTGTGGCTGGGGTCGAAGGTGGAGGTCCTGTCCCCGGATCTGGACATGGCGAGCGGCCTCCGACACACCTGCCTTTTAAACCCTCCTCCAACCTGGGCAGAGGGGTGGGGGAGGAGAGCGGGGTGGGGGGACGGACACACACACACACACACACACGGGACGACACAACAACAAACACAGCTTTAGAGGCCCGGAGGGCGCATCCCGGCCGTGTGCGCGCGGNGCGGTCCGGCTCCGAGGGCACCGCAACTTAGGAGCGCCGGAGATGGGATTTTTCTGGCCTCCTCTCTCTCTCCCCACTCCCCTTCTCCGTGCTCGGTACAACCCGGGATGCTCTCCAGGGGAGGAGCGAGACAGACAGGGACGTTTTCAAAGCTGAGCCACCCTCCACAAAAAAAAACCACCCAAACCCCCCCACGCTAAGCACTCGAGCAATCAAACACGCACAAAACAAGCCGCCGCGCCCTCCCGGACTCCGCGATGCCCAGAGGAACTACCAAGTGACTGAAACTCCGCGGGGAAGGCGAGCAGGGCCCGCCGCCCAGCCCCACACCCCTCCGGCCGCTTTGGCAACTCGGCGGCGCCAGGACCCCGCTTCGTCCCCGGGGCCGGGGGGCCCGGCGCTGCCCGGCACCGAAGTTGAGCCGCCCCTTCTCCGCCCCAGAGCGGGGACGGGGGTCCCTAGTACTTCGGCACTGTGGAGGAGGAGGAGGAGGAGGAGGAGGAGGGGCGGGGAAGCCACAGCCCGGCTCGCTGTCCTGCCCGGCTCGCTTCTCCTCGCAGCGGCCGGCACCGCTGCCGTAACTCCCGTAACTACGTGAAGTTCAAGTTGGGGGAAGGACGGTGGGGGCGGCGGGGCACAGGGCCCTGCCCGGCGGCCGCTCGCTCCGGTCGGGCCCCACCGCGCCGCCCCTGCGCCGCTGCTGTGCCCGGCCNGCTTCCTCCAGCCGCTCTCCGTGCCCCGCCGCCGCTCGGCCCCGCTCCGCGCCCTGCCGCTGGCTACAGAAAGCTCCCGGAGCCTCTCCCTTTAAGTGGACCCGGTCAATCCCCCCCCCCCCCCCCCCCCCACCGCACACACACACATACATACATGCACACATACACATATATACACGCACACTCCTCCTCTTTCTCCCTCCCCTTCTTTCTTCCTCGTTTTGCCCATTTCTTGCAATCAGAGTTTATTCTGCAAACGCGTTCGTTACACAACTGCCCCCCCCCCGCACACACTTCCAGCACACACACCCGCACACAGACACCTCTTTCCTCTCCCCCAGCAACAAACAAATCAGGAGACACAAGAAAATGCACAGAGACGGTTAGACACAAGGCCAGAAACTTACCTGCTCCACAACCAGCTGCCAAAGTAAAGGTTCACTTAAGCTCCCCCCCCAAAAAATCAATTGTCCTTCCTTTTTAAAGGTTTGCTCGCTCCTTCCAAAAAAAAAAAAAAAAAAAGGAGAGAAAAGAAAGAAAGGGGAAAAAAAAAAAAAACCTTCTGGTTCCTAACTCGGAGCAGTCACTCTTTACAATTTATTTTGTCGTACATCATTTGATCACCATGAATTAGCAACAGCAAGAAAATGTACGAGAGAGAGAGAGAAGGAGAGAGAGAGAAAGAGAGAGAGGGAGAGAGAGCGCAGAGCTTTCTGCAAGAGAAGAAGAAGAAAAAATGTACGTGTGACAAATTATGCTACCAAGAAACAACACATCATTATCCTTGGGCCTGGGGCTCAGTGAGTCGTAACGAGAGTAATAGGAAATCCACGGTTGGGGAGAGAAACGGTCGTGCATGGCCAGTGGAGAGAGACCATACAGGGGGATGGATGCTGGAGAGACTCGCAAAATTATGGCTCAAGGCTATTGTAAAAATTGTCGAGCGTAAATGACTGCGATTTCAAACATCTTTGGAAGAAAGAAGGGGAAAAAGCTAGCCCCCCCCCGCCCGCCGCCTCCCTCCCTCTCGCTCTCCCTCTCTTCTCTCTCTCTATAAAGAACCGTCAAGTTTTAGTGCGCATTGCTAATTAGTCAATTTCTCTCTGCCTTCACAGGCTGGCGACTTTGCTGCTGAGCTGAAACTGCTAATTTCTGTGACCAGCTTTTTTCTTAGCTGTGATCTGGATGAATGAGTAGCTGTCTCACAGAGATGACAAAAATAAACTCTAATCCCCCCAAAAATTTCCACTACATCTTTCTCATGCATAGATTTATGATCTTCAAGCGCCCTGTGCAATATGCAAACTTTTTGTGTGCGAGTGTGTGTGTGTGTGTTGATGAAGGGGGGGGTGTAAGTCTGTTGTATTCAGGTTGCACTGTATTTGTTTTGTTTCTCTGCTCTCCCCTGCACCCCAGATACGATGGAAATAA
Source organism: Urocolius indicus (assembly GCA_013401255.1). Taxonomy (NCBI): domain Eukaryota; kingdom Metazoa; phylum Chordata; class Aves; order Coliiformes; family Coliidae; genus Urocolius; species Urocolius indicus. The sequence continues at coordinate 67,591 of WBNH01010607.1, forward strand.
TGCCTGATTTCACAACCTGATATATTGTCATACCCCACACACCCCTGTTTGTGTTTATATTATTGCTTTGACAGGATACATCCTCCTTCCTTGCAAGTATGATGAGGCTGGAGGGGTGGAGGGGAAAGAAAGAAAGAAAGAAAGTGAGATGACTAAATGGTAAAACATTCCCTTTACATTTGTTCCCCTGCACTGTTCAAGATTTATGATCTTGTTTGAAGGCATATTTTCTCTATCGTTTTGTCTGGTTAGACAACCGTCTCTGAACTTCACTGTCAACTCTTCAACAGATAAGGGTTCAGAAGTCACTTTTTTTTTTTTTTATTGGAAGATTAGCATATTGTCAGATTTGTCTTTTGGTTTCGAGACTTTGCAATGCAGAAACCTGAATCAAATGGCAGGAAAGCAGCTGCTATTTCACAAATGCAACCTTTCAACTTTCTGCCAGAGCTGATACCCTAGAAACGTGCACAGCACAGCCCGTGGGTTGGGGCTTTGATTTGTTTTTTGGCTCTTTTATAGTTGTAAGAAGCAGACGGAATTCTCAGTGTAGGCTTTTTGGGCTTTTTTCTCTCCACCAAGGGGCATTTTGGTAGAGGACGTGTTATCCACACTTTATCTCATGATATACTGCAGCCTCACGTTTATAGCTCTGGTCTTCTGTTGTCAAACCTCCAATTGTCAAAAAAAAAAAAAAAAAGAGGAAAAAGGAAAAAAAAAAAGAAAGTGAAGTGTATGCCCTTGAATAAAGTGCACATGAAAGGAGACTGGAGCAAGCACTTACAGGAAGTTTTACCTGATGGGAAAGGCAAGAGTCCTATCCCCTTTCCCAGATAATACTAAGGCTCTGATTAATTAAAATACACACCAGTAGTGGGACTTTGAATGCTAGTCTCATGGTCTTTCTCTTTGACTTGGCCAAGGATGCCAATGCATTTACAGAGCTGGAGTCCGATTGCTCAGGAATGCAAATGACTGCAACTGAAAGGCATCAAGGCAGGTTTTGCTCTCATTTATTTTCTGGTGACCTTAAAAAAGTTCTGCCATACCTTTCTGGTTTTGCTCACCAGATAGCTCCCTTCCTCCTCCCTTGAATGTCTGTTATTTCTGCAAGAAATTTCCAAGAGAGATTAGGCAGCTGGTGTTTTAGGGCACGGTAATCTTCCCAAAAGAATTACACCATCATCTTCTGCTTCTAAAACCTTTCTCTTTGTTTTGCTTCCATTGTGTTTTCCCTTCCTCCTAGTTGTGCCCTATTGACCACCCAGATTTTGACCCTGTTCAGGTGGAGAGAAACATGGATTATAAGACGCCTCCATTTCGATAGTAGCTGGTGTCTTCAGTGATGCGAGTTGTCTCTCAACTGTAGTAGATGAGAAGAACAATTTTTATGCCATGCTTGTGCTGCTGAACTTTACTGCTGTAATGGCTGTAAATAATCCCCATGGGGTTTTGTATCAGTTTCCACTGACTGATGTGTCATACACTCTTTTGCCATTGTAAGCTGCCAAAATATGTCTATGCCAACACGTAGGACATTTTTGGGACTAGCACACTGGTATGTTTTGCTCATTAGTGAAAGGATATGGTTAATTGTTATTTAAGTTTGCTGCACTAACTCAAGTTGAAATAAAGTTCAGTCTTACATATATGATTTGTGATCACTTATGAGTTCCATTGGACAAATATTTCCAAAAGTTCTGAATGAGACTGAGCACTTTTGAAGGGAGACCTCAAAGTTTCTATCTCACTTCAATGCTTTTCAAAATTTTACACCTATTACCACATTCTCTTTATTCTGCAGTTTCTCCTTGACCTGCACCATGTAAAATTATTCCTTTTTTTTTTTTTTTTTTAACCTGTGTAGCATAACCAGATATACTTGCCACTTAAGCAGGGACTTCATGTCTCTAGCTTACAAGCCAAAGACCATTGCAGACTTCGGGGAAACCAATGGGAGCAAAAGAGAATCTCCTCCGAGGTACTGAACACATAGTAACTCCCAACCCTTCCCTGTCATACCTGTAGAGCTCTATCCCCAAGCAGAATTTCCAAATAACGGCAGGCACTGCCCCATGCTTTCATCTAAGTCAGAGGTTTGTAGATGTTGTGCTTTTGCTTGTATTCCCTTAGCTCAACTCTTTCTTTCCATGCAGACTCCTTAACTTACTGAAGCCCCATTGCAGGAGCTTGTAGTAGCAAGGTCAATAGTGCAAAAAGAACCAAATCACATCTTGCGATTAAAAGGAGAGGTCCTCATGCAGCAGTGGCCTTCGTCAAGACAGTATAAGACACTGTCATTAAAATCCCAGGGTACAAACTCGGTAAATGAGAAAGGTGAATGCTTTTCAGTAAGAGTAATTATCTAAAAAAGAGAAATTTAGAACTCTTTTATTATTTATGCTTGTAAAATGAACCATATCTACCCAACTGATGTTTTATGGGGGATTTTTTGCAGATTTTGTTGTTGCAATACACACTGATATTCTGGCACAGATCCAAAATCAAGCTACATGCACAGTATCTCAATTATTAAGAACAAAAGTAAGTGTCAATTCTGAACACCTGCCCCTTTCTCACTGGGACTTTTGTCAGAAACAGAGCTTCAGGTGTCTTTCAGTGACAGAAGCCGTATTTGTTCATATCATCTGGCCTGCTGAACTCTCTCAACAGTGCATTTCTGCCACTGTTGCACTTTAAGTGGTAGAACAGAGATGACAGTGCTCACTAGAGCCACTGTGTGTGAATGGCTTCTCTCACCACAGGAAAAGAAAGTTCTCTTGATGGCCTTCCAGAGAGGTAAGTCTACAGGTAAGCTGGATTGCTTTTGTGGGGCAATACACCATACTAGTCATTTGGACAGATCTGAGCACATAGGTCTCTTTTGTGGTACAAGAGCTACGTAAATCTATGAGGAACAGCAGTATGGGCTGTTACCAATAATACTGTTGCTCACGCTGATCGCTGTTGTATAATCCATCCTGAAGTTTCTGACACAGAAGTCTGGAAGCTTGCACTTCTCAAGGCAGGCCTGGCATCAGAGATGCACTGTTGCTGGAGTACTGATGAATTGCTCACTCCATCAGCTGTCAGGTAGGGTCAGTCTACAAGTCTGGCAGGAGTGGAAGCCTTCAGGAGGCTGCAGCGGTGGTTGTTAGAGCCAGGACCCGCAAGTCTGGACGTTTGGATTCTTGCCACTGATTGTACCTACACTGGCTTGCAGACTTTGGGATTAGGGCATGTGAACCATCCAAAGTTTGCACGTGCCTTGTTATTCCCCAGGGAAGCCTTTTCACTGGAAACTGAGGAGGTGTGCAGCACTGCAAGGAGCTGGGAGGGAGAGAGACCTGAAATCAAAAGTTATCTTGTATCTAATAATATAGATGTAACAACCTTGACCCAGGTGCATCCATTAATAGCTTTGTGCTTCAGTTAACAAATGCTAAAAAGGGTTTTCATTAGCGCAGTCCGAGGCTCTCCCAGCTTGTGGTCCATAGGCCCTGCTGAGCACATCTGCCCAGCTCCACTCCCAGCTAGGGATTTTTCAGTGTTCACTATTACGCTTGCTATGCCAGTGACTGCTGCAACTGTGTGTCTCTAGACGCTAGCACAACTGGCCCCAGAGGTGTCACAGGCATCCTGATTGTCTGTGCTGTGTCCTGGTTAGGCAATCCAGACTTGCCTAGTGCTTTGAGATTCCTCCAGGAATACTGACTCGTTTTATTTATACACACAGACATATCATGACGTATCATTTCTATTTATGAACATATATTGAACAGAAATTTTTCTTTAACAAAGAGTTGTCATACCGAAGTATTCAGACTTTTGCCCTGCTTACCCAGACGTCTGATGAGGATGGACTGGAACACACTAAACAGAACCCTAAATGAGCAATTCTAAGAGCACAGAAAACAAAACTCACAGTCCTCAAAAAGGTAATAGGGCAACCGACATTAAAAAAAATAAAAGTCACCCAATACAATGCTGTGCAGTCAAGATGACATGAATAAAGTTTGTAGAAAACCAGTAGCTTCTGAAAAATCAAAATGTAAGGTATTGCCTCTGGAAGAGTACATAAAAGAGTTATTAAAATAACTTTGGGGGGGCAGAACTCAGAACTATTAAAGGAAGCAGCTAAGCTTGGGGAAATTGCAATCTAAAAGCAAGGTGGATTAAGCAAATCCTTCTGTACAGAACCATGCTACAACTAGGAACCCTCTAACCATCACTCGGAAAGGCTTACGCTCTGGGACTTGATTTTCAGGCACATAATACGAGCTTTAGTGATTGTGTCTGCACTGTACTCCCAATTAAGAGATACTCTCTTGTGCTTAAGTCCATTTCTGTTCAGGAAAGCATTTAAGCATTTCTTAAAGCATATTCTTAAGTGCTCTCTTTAAAGTCAAAGCTTTCTAGATGCGGGATATGAGCCTGTATTTGCCATTCAGTTTGGCTGAATTTTCACAGCCTGGTGCACACAGGACCCGTTACAAAAACAGGAGAAGTATACGCAAGTGTCAAGTAACAGCCCAATTGCTCTGAAGTCACAGTCATGCTTTGTAAGGAGCCATCTCCAAGTGGGAGAGTGCTCCATCCCATTTGCTTATTTTTTTGAGGAAGCATTTTGAGACGTGAGGGGAAAGGCAAGCTTCAGAGCAACAGGAACTAGCTAGACTGCAGTAGCAAGATTTAGAGTACATTTTTGTACTGAAGTAATAAACAATCCATAGATTTAGGATGGCTCTCACAAGCCTCAAGGGAGCACTAACAGTTTTTAAAGGAGAGAAGAGTTGCGAAAAATTGTTTAATTCCCTTCCAAGGAAAGTTTGCTGACAAAGACTTTTGTTCTCCATCACACCTAAGTGCTCTCTGGACAGAAATACTTCTTGTAGTGCTCCATTTTGACTGCCCCAACATTATCTGCACCCTTTGGATGTAGCAGAGAGGACTCTTTGGATCTTGACTGCTTCATGAGGAAATAATGACTTAAAATGTGATGTTAACTTTGACTACCAAGATACTTATTCATCAACATCATTTTGGGGGCTTAAGTTAAACATAAGTATAAAAAAAAGCAAAGTAAATGTGAGTTAAGGTTTATGGTCTCCCCTTGCTTTACTCCATCTTTGTAAGATAAAATAGAATATTCTCTGATCTGTTTGCTGTAACAGTAAGGATGTGCTTAAATAGTACAGTCTTGTTCAGCTGCAGAAGGGAAAAAGGTGATATCTCTGCAGAGATTATGTAGCATAACTTTCTCAGTAACCAGATCTGTTCACCATTGTGAAACAGTCAATGTGCTGCTTCTCCTCCATCTTCCAAACTGTATTTTTAAACTCAGAACCTTTTAACTCAAGGTAGCTTAGTTTGCTGATAAAAAAAACCATAGAAACAAGGCTTGGTAAGATTAAAGTCAAATTTTAACTTTATGTATCCACGAATGTCAAGCATTACTCTCCCTCACTAGTTGCTAAGGGTGATTTAGATGAAATCCAGTAGTGGCTCTGACTTTACCCAACTAGCTACCCAGATAAGCACGGACCTCTGTCTTGCCTCCACTAAGTCCAACTGTAAAATAGCAACTCGAGGCTGGTGTAGCATTGTAAAATTATACTTTTTTCATCAACTTTGCTAACAGATGCCTAGAATGGGGAGAAAATAAAAGCAGGAAAATAACCCACTTCCTTTGCTGAAATTTTTCCCTGCTTCTCGGCAAAATGGACAATTGTATCCAGCTTCTTGTTTCAAATCTGGCCCAGGCGCTAGAAACGAAAAAGAAGTCATCATTGAATGGCTGGCAAGGCCCTCTGTGTCACCAGCCAGCTGTTTCAGGCCAGTATCTAGTTCAGATAATAAAAACATCCTTGTATTTAGCTTTGAGTGACATTACCTTGGAATACAAGTTGATCATCTGCGGTCTGCTTTGGCGTGAAGTATGTGCCAGCCATTCACAGCTGGAAATTGTTTCCTCCTCATCTTTTTGAATATTTCTATGGTTCCAAACAGGGAATGTGAAGAAATCAATAGTAGCTCTATTTCTCTCATACCAGAAGATTAAGAGGAGACTTTGGTGTTCCCTGTTATGAACAAACTCATGAATAAGCCTTATGTGGAAGACAAAAAAGCATGTATGAGGGTAGATAACATTAACTCTAAAAAACGGAGGTGAAACAGAATAAAGAGATACTTGATGTCAGTGCCAAATCACCAGAACTTCATGTGTTTCATTTTTTTTTTTCTTTGACTCAGGTTGCTTGGGTGATTTTCCGGTACCCATTGCTCAGGAGATAACATCTTCCTCTCTGCCCCATGCCTCATGTTCATGTACACCAAGATATAAGTAAACATCTTAGGACTGAGAAATGACACTGAAGAAAATTGAAAAGGTTTCCATTTTAACTTTGAGTACAGCTCATTGGAAGACAAAGGTTCATTGCTGATGTAAAGGGACAGTCCTCGTGGACCCAGCACTTGCTCACGCAAGCTATGAATCCGGCCGACAGTCTTTTACCGATGATAAAACAGGGAGACAGGCGAAATGAAGATCATCCCTCTGCTGAGAAATTTCATTTTTTAAAATTACACGTATTTTAGTTATGAAAGACTTCAACAGTGTTCAAAATAATAAAACTTTAGGATGTCTGTGCTCTTTATCTCAAGAATAGCCACAATGATTTAAAATGCATATGATGAAAAGGAAATTTATATATTGCACCTTGACTCTGGTTTCAGACCTGAATGGATTTTAACTGCCAAGACACAAGTCCTTTAAAATGGGATTAGCAATGGAAATTCTGGCTTTTTTAAGGTGTCAGGATGTACTATTACAACATCCAGACTTCTTCACAGCCCTTGGGCCACCGTCAAGAACTGCCAGTGGCAGACACCACGACTAAAGCTAGGGGAGTGACACGAGTTATTTTGGAAGTTGCAGCTCAACATATAAGATTTCATGCAGCAGCTCTGATGACAAAAAATGAATTTACCACATGGAATCTCACAACATATTGTGCGGTAACTCAGAAAATAACTTGGATTATCATTGCACACAGATATAGATAATATGCATTAACAGCATTTATAGACACTGATCTATTAAGTCATTTTCGTACACTACCTTCAGACCTTTTGTATAAAGCAGAAAAACCATCATTAAAGCTATGGTTTGCCAGACAATTACTTTGTCAAATCTCAAGAAATTGCATAATAAATTGTGTACATGCATCAAACATGAACAGCAGAGGGGCATAACAAGCTGTGTATTTCCGGTCCACTTGTTCTTTCATCTAAACAGTAGCTTTTGTTTTGAAGAGTGATCCTATATTCTTTTCAAGGCACAACATGTGCATATACATTTATCTATCAAGCTAAGTAGAAATAATTGAAACACTTAATATGCATAGTAATAAAGAAACGCTCGAACAACTTCATTATTAATGTCTATTGATTATTTATGTTTTCAAATAGGCAAATGTAGCTACTAATATTTTATCGTGTTAGTCTATATGTGCATTTTGGCTTTACCTGTTTATTGGCAAATCTACTATCCACATTATGGGTGTTTTTTTTGGTGTACACTCATTTGCTATGTGCATAACTGAGGTCAGTTTACGAACTGACTATTGTTTACCCAATTTGATTACTATGTAACATTGCTGAGACTATTCCCCCTTTGGAAAATTAACTGTACAAGGAAGCCCAGTAAATCTTTACTTAAAAATTCCAAACTTTAGATTGATTTCAGCAGTGGGTCTGTATTGATCTAAAAAGCTTTGCGTTCCTAACTAAAAACTAATCTTTATTTCACCCTTTAGTGACTGCAGCCATAAATATGTTCACTCGTACTGGAGTTTAGTGGATTAATGGTTATTGGAGATTGTGGCTTCCAACTGAGGTTGGTAAACCTTAACCTTTGGAGGACAACATGAAGGCATTTACCCCTTGTCATCTGTAATAGCTGGGTCCCTTTCTGACAGTTACCTGAGTGTTAAACAGGAGGCAGAGCAGGGGATAGGAAATAAAGTACCAGCACCCCACTTCAGCTATTAATCACTTATTAGACTCACCGCTGTATCTGGACCTGACTCTTTTTCTGGGGCAAAGGCATTGAAATGAAACCATTTATTTCATTTGTGATGCCAGAATTCCAGAGTTTTCAAATGTTAAAATTAGTCATGCTTCCACATTAAAAGACACGAGTACTGTATCTTCTAATCTTTCATTTCTCACTGTTTGTGGGAGGTGCTTTATGTGATTCAGGACAGACCTTTCTCACTGTCTCTGACAGAGGATTCTCGAAGGCAGCTGGCAGGAGACATTACCTTACATTTCCACTGCAATGACTTATTAGTTATTACCCAAAACATAATTGTACTAATTGTTATAAAAATCATAATTGCATTAATGTCTTAAAGTAGGGTTTATTCCAGAATGTCATGTTCTGAAATAGATGTCAATTAGCTCTTAAGTTATGAACAAGCCATCCCTACAAAACTTTAATTCACTCAAGTCAGCTTAAGTTACTCAAGAAAGTAATGTGAGGGGGGAAATTATTCCCACATGTAAGGACTGAAAGATCTGCCCTAACTTTTCATTAAAGAGAATAATGATTATTGAGAACATAAAAAAAAATTATTTCATTAGCAATACAGAGAAGGTTTCACTGGAACACGAAATATACAAAACGGTACATGTCAAGTGATTATATTAACAGACACAATTCAATATCCATTGTTCCAGAAAATATACTGAGCTTAAAGGAGAGATTTCTTCTGCAGGAAATACTGACTTGAGCCTGCCTAAATTCAAGGGAGAGATTTATTTTTCATAAGCAGGTACCATCTTGTGACAGTCCCTTCTGTAATTATTCCCATATTTGAGAGCATAAGGGATACTTGTGACAAAAAGAACGTCAGGTTTTTGGAAACCGATCTTATTTTAAAACCTTTCTTGCTCTTTATATTAATTATTCTATTTTTGCAAATCAAATTCCCAGGAAGGAAGATTGCTTTTGTAATAACATAGATTCGTAGTTGCTGGCAGCTGTTGCAAATGATTCCAGGCAATTTACGTCCCTGGAGATGTTTGCCCAACATCAAGGTAATCAGGGCCAGTGGGATATAATCTGGGAAAAATTCTAACAACAGGTTTCCCATCCTGGACCAAAAAGCACAGTCCCAGGGGACATGCAGATTGCTTGCTATGCCTTGACATTCACTTCTAACACTTAGCTGAAAATTTTGCATCTGTTTTGTTTGTTAAACTAAGAGAATTGATTCAAAAATTGATTTAAATTAAGGTAGGGATATCAAGTATCTGCTGGTAGAATGTTGCCCTTATTTTGCCATTTCATTTGGCTTACCCTTTTCCTGTTCCTTAATATCTCTCTGAATTTTGCCATTTCATTTGTCTTACCTTTTTCCTGTTCCTTAATATCTCTCTGACTTGTCTCCCAGTTTCAGACTGCAATAGATTTCACCCAAGAAAGTCACAAAGTGTGCCTCTATCTCCCCTCCAGTCATCCATGGGAAATGTACAAAAAATGGTGGCAGTTAAGGGTATCCTAAAAGCATTAGCTCATTGACAGTCCTGAAAAACTTTATGCCATATAAATAAAGTCACAGTCATTGCAGAAATCTTCTGATTGCACTTGGGATGAAAACAAGAAGGAAAATTTCCAGCTCATGGTCAAATGTTAAGGCTGATCTCTCCAGTTTACATTTAAAGTGCTTTATGAATGCACATGTATTTGAGGCAACATTGACAGTAACAGCAAGAAGAATGAAATCAGTCTTTTTGGCCCAGCATGAAGCAAGAAACCATGTGGTGCAATGCACAGAACAGGAGAGCTGTTGCCTCTTCCTTCAGCATTTTCGGCACTCGAGAGATACCTTCATTTGTCTGCACGGGACTGTCAACTTGAGGAAAAATGAGTCTGCCTCTTGACTACCTATTTCTGAAGCAGGGGAGACCTGATGATTTTCTGAGCCACAGCTGCAGGGTTAGCACTGGCAGGAGAACAAAGTGCCCCAGGAACCAGTGGTGACATGAGACCACCAAGCTCATTTCTATAGAATTTGTTTTGCAAAGCAATTGTTGTGCAAGAACACCAGCTCTAAATGCTACCATGTTACTAAGATTAGAAAGAGTGATGGGTTAGTGGGGTAATGGCTCAAAATAGGGGAGTGAGTGTATAGAGCTCATTTTCTGTCTGGGAAAATAGAACATGGAGATGGCATGTTTGGTTTGGTTTTTTGTTTTTTTTTTTTTTTGAGGAAGACATGCCCACAGAACATCACTGGCATCACCTAATGAGGGGGAAAATATTTGTGGGAACCTTTGTTAAACCTTTGGGAGCTCACCACTCATAGTCACTTAGCAGAGATCAAAGTAGGGCCACCTTGACTAAGACTACTTTTCTCACAGAATGCCAAGCTGCTTAGAATATTATGGGAAAATACAAAGAAATTAAAAACTACCACTTCATTTCCATCATTTACAAGCAGCAAATATGTCATAAGGACTTTTTATCACATCGACTTGATGCACATCGGGCAGTAAGAACATGGATTTGATCAACAGCTAATATGATCTACTGGTTCACAAATCCTCTTTTTCAAATTGCTTAAATAGGGATTTACGTGATGGACTATAACAACTCCAAAAGCACCATTTATGTTTTTTGTGTAAATAATGTTGAGCTTTCAAATTAGAATGCAGATCCAAATAGCATGCTAGATATTCAAATGTCTTCTTGGTTAAAAAACTCACTTTTTGAATAGTTCAAAAGTATGACTGTGAGTGTATGTTGCTAAGATCCAAATGAGAATGGTCCTGCTGAACTTGGTAGGTACTCAACTGTACAGAGTTACTTGTAGCTGTGTGTACCTGCAGGACAGGTGTCAAAGTCAGTAAGGAAACTTTATTTTTTTTCTGTGAGCTGATCACTAAGAACCTATTAGCATTGATGATTTGCTGCTACAGGAATAATTTCTATGACAAGACATGTGCGATGTGATCACCAGTTTGCTAGTCTTTCTACCCTTTTCTTCTTCCTCTATGTTGTACTTTAAAAGATGCAAGAACCCTTGACAGGATTCTATTTAAGTCCTTGCACCCTCAAAAATGCTGTTCAGTCTGCCTTTGCCTTTCTCAGCTGCATACTAGCCCTCGAACTTGTGTATGCTTACACTAACGTGAGGATCTATAGCAGTCAAGGTAAGTCCTGTATTTGACATCTAAATCTTTAATAGTTAAGCAATAAATCGTTCTGGGGGTTGTCCAGTGTTGCTGGAAAACAGACACATTTTCACCTTTGATACTAGGATCTCAGCCAAGGGTGGCTTCTGTACTTCTCCAAGGCTAAAAACCAACCTTGTGCAAAAGGCCAGTACAAAAGTCTTAAAAGTCAAGTTATTCAAGTCCTCCCCCAGTCCTGAAAATTAGTCTTTGTTGCCACAGTCTGTGACTGACAACAAGCTTTGGTCTGACTCTCAGTAGATAGTTGAGGTCTAAAATCAACAAACGCCCAAGTGTTCAGGGGATACTAGAAAGTGAAAAGGTTATTTGGCATTATCTTTTCCTATTCTGTACCCATCTGTCCCTAAACAGACAGAGTCCATCCCCTTCTACTTCCTCTGAGTTAATTATAACTTGCATTGAGTAGTGTCATGGAGAGAGACATAAAAAACAGCAACACTAATAGTACTCAGGGGGAATTTAGCAGTTCTACAGCAGAACAAAAATCTCCCAGCAAAGAGTTGTGGCAATAAATGAGCCAGTTTGATACCAGTCAAAGTCCACATGCAGATAGATTTATTTGCTCTATATTGGCCATGCTTTTCCAGCTTCATGATATATGAATATTTCTGCAGGAAGGATTCCACGTTTAGATTGAGAGGTAGCACATCCCTGTAACATAAAGCATTCACTGGCCGCTGCACCAGTACAGGGACACTGGAGTCCAAATGAGCTTTTGCAAATCCCCAAAGGGGGAAGTAAAAAAGACACGGGTGCTGCTTGAAAAGAAATATTTGGACATCTATTTCAACAGAGTAAAGGAGAGGCAGAAGGAGGTGTTTTGCTGTCTCTGTACCTGTTTGAGGCAAAGCAGAGACAAACAGAGGCAGTGCAGCATATGAGAGCTTCCCTAGCCTGGATGCTCCTGGGCTGTGTGGGTATCTGGGTTCATGGGCAAAGCACAGCATGGAGATGATGCAGGGAGCAATGCAGAACACACCTGTGGTGCCAATATTCAACTGCTTGCTTTGGTTCAATCTATTTGAGCCGTTTAGATGTCAGATAAATTCTCAAGGTCAGTAGTGCCTTATTAATATCAGCAGCTATAGGGGGACAATATGAAGCTACTCATAGGTGGAATCCTGACCAGCTCGTCTACTTCCTTCCTCTTGGTTACTACTGTCTTGTCCAAAATATCATATTCTTCCATCTGAAAGTCAACTGCTGTCCTTGCTTCCTTCTCGCTTTCCCTCTCTGGTGACTTCTCCCCCTGTCTCTTCTCAGCAAGTAGTTATCAGCCTTGTCTGCAATGATTTGAGCGTCATTTTGCACTTCTGATCAGTTCTATCTTGCAGGAGGAAAATGACCATGTTTTCATCAAGAGGGCCAACATAGTAGAGCTATAGAAATGTTTTTTTTTTTTCAACTCTATATTTTACTTTAGAATTTTCCTTCATGATGACTAAAATTAAAGTATGCTGATCATGCTCCTTGGTAAAATGTGGGCATAATGAAATCTGTGGTGCAGACACCAGCCCAGTTCAGAATCTGTATCTTTTAGGTATCTATTTCCTATGTGATGTCTTCACATAGTGGAGAGTTCAAACTCATGCTGTGAACTCATACTCATAGCCTGGATCAGGCAAACCTGATAAAAGGAAAAATGATTCTGAATCTGCACGTAGTTGTCTCCTAACACCAAAACAGACATTAATATTGAATTCTTGAAGGTCGGAGAAGGTGAGAATGATCTTCAAAGTCTGGAATCTTTAGTCTCCTTTTGTTTTTCAGGTTGCTGGTTTTGAGACATGTCGTCTGTGCAGTGTAGTTGATGGTGGTGCATTGTCTAAAGAAGCTGTAAACCATTTCCTTTGGCTTGAGCAAAAGTAGTAGAAAGCTTAGAAAGCTTAGCAAGCCATAGATTTGGGAGGGAGGGGGAGACGCAGGGCAGAGGATGAGTATGGCTTCATTTGTGTATTTCCATTCTTCTTCGCAAAAATAGAAAGATTTTATCTTGTTACTTCAAGAGTTAGTTTCTACAGCAGCGGAGACATCCAAATGGTTGCTCCAAGTCTTCCAGACACACTGTAGACCATTTTATACAAGCAAGTGCTGAAAACTCCAATGGAAAGAAAAAAATGTAGGGGGAAAAAAAGGTCTTAAATGCTGATTAAACACAGAAGTGCACAAGAATTTACCGCAATTTCCCATCCCTGTCCAAATCAAACTGAACTTGTTGACTACCACTTGGTCTTCTTAAGGCTCTTGAAAAATAGTCTTCCTGTGAAATTGCATTGAACAAGCACCAGACCTCCCTTCCCCCATCACCTTTCTGCACCATTGCAAAGACTTAATGATTTACATTGTTCACAGAATCACTCAAGCAGGTAAAGTGGAATTCCACCTGATCAGTGACATAGGGTACTTCCTATCTGAGGTGCTGTGCGAGCTGTTTGTCAGCTCTCCTAACATGGGAAGAGCTATATGGAAACTGCAGAGGTGTCTATAGATTTTAAGGGCAATAATCTTCTTCTTTTTTTTTTTCTTTTTTTTCTTTTTTCCTTTCTTTCCTTTTTTCTTCCCTTTTTTTTTTTTTTTTTCTTTTCAGTGGCATGAAAAAAACACCACAGAGAACGCCATTAAGACAGGGTGCAAAGTGAACGTAAGCACACCAACACATTATCCAGCCTCAATGGCACATGGTACATTGTCTCCATTATCAGACAAAAAAACCTCACAAGAGACAGAGATCAAAGGGTTAGGTTTTCAGTGATCTTGTCATGTGGCTTCTTAAATGATAATGTAAAGGTTTTAAAAAACATTTACCGTAATTTCTGCTAAGTGTCACAGCCTAGTGAACCATTAAAAGTGAAGCAGCTCACTGAACCGCACGGAAGTGAACAGATGGAATTCCACCCTCCCTCTGCTCCAGAGCCTCCTCGAACAATGCAAAGTCTTCTTTCAAATCTCCTCCTCTGAGCTCATTACCCAGGGCAAATATGTGGCAGGTTCTTCCGTCACAAAGGCTGGGGCTTGCTCTTCTTTGCAGCCAGGCTGTGTGGTAGGATTTAAAAATAAAACAAAATCAAAATTTACCCTTATTTCCACACTTGTGCAATTCTTTCTTTGTTCCTCACTTTGTGTGGATGCTTGGAGGAAAGGAGGACACTTCTCCAGGTTTTATGAATCACCATCACTCTTGTTTACTCCAGACTTCATTTTTAAAAAAAATACCGATTTTCATTGTGCACAGTTGTTTGCATCTCTGTAAATCTGAAATTTCCAGAAAGAAAGAAGCAGCCCTGCTGTTGAGCTTGCTTCTGCTTCTTTCACATGCTCCTTTATGCTTCCCTGCCTAAGTGACAAGTAATTCTACGCAGGTATGCGTGGTCTTGCATTCTCCTCACTAATTTCTTAGAGTGCTTTATGGGCTCATGGAAATTTGGATCATTATCACAGGACTGAAATTTCCACCGAGTTTTGTGGGTTTTCTGAGCACAGTGTGAACCATCTCCTCAGACCAGCTTATAGTAGAGACTGGTAGAGGTGCTGCAAGCTCCAGTGGGGCGTGTGAATCAGTGGTGCAGTAGAGCAGGCTGTGGAGAGATGGGGGATGCTCAGTGCTTGCCAGATGTCTTTGAGGGGAGGGGATTCATGCAGTAAGCTCCAGTTTCACTCAGGGTTGTCCTCTCTCTCCATGGAGTCTCACTGATGAGTGAAGGGTGTCACACAAAGGATTGATATTGCTGATATTTGGACACATTTCACACCACAACACAGAACTGCAAGGTCCTCGTCTACAATTTGGAGACTTTTAAAGTTTAATTTAGTCTGGGTTCATTTCCTCAACATGCAACCGGACAAAATCAACTGCTTTTCGTTTTTATCTTTAAAGCCAAACCTACAGTTTCTACTAGTCTGTCAGTTGTGTGCCTGGTTTCCCTCTGTCCCATATCACATTTACTTCAGTGTAAAACTCTGTTGAATATAATATTGTTCTTAATTCCCACTGAACTGTTGCAGCATGGTCCAGAAACTATTCACAATCCTCCTCAGTCTGTTCTTGTCTTTGTCCTTCATTATGGAAACCTCAGTATGGGGCTTACTGTGCCATTCAGCCATGAGAGGTCCTTCAAACCATGAAAACCAGAAACCATCTGTCTTCAGGATGCAGCTGCACAAGGTTTCAGCATTTTACAAGGAAGTTCACCCATGTGAGAGCTGATGTCTCCCAAAAAGCCCTTTTTGTGTTATCAGCGGTCTTGTGTTCTGAAGGTACCTGGTGACAATAGAGCACAAAACTTGTAGCTGAAGAAAAAAAATACTTATGTTGGTCCATTTTTATATCCTGAGGTTGTGAGTCATTAGTGCAGCATAGGAAAAGTCATCATTTTGTCCTTGGCTTAAGCACACTGGAAAATCGGAAGAGTTGTCTTGGAGCTTGAGTGCTAGACATGAAACCTGCTTGGAAATCTGGAATATAAAAAGTACCTTGGCATCTTGATCTCTCTGCTTTGTAAGACTGAACTGAAATAAGTAATTCCAGCCTTTTAGGATACTGGAGAAGGCTGGAGCTCAACTTCATGGCATGCTTTGCTTCTGATGTGCGCAGAGAAATTTGTGGCTATGGGGAAGGATGGAGGAAGCTGGCACCTCCTTCTCTTGATATCACGGGCTCTGTACAGCAGCAGGAGATGCTGCCAACTGAACAACACATCCCAATGGGGGCACAAAGTGCTGCTCAGCCAGGCATGGCTAGCCCTGTCTCTGCCTGGCTGGGCTCTCTGCTGACTGCAGCACACTCTCACCAAGGACATCCTGCTTCTCCCCAGGAGAAGGCAAAGTACCTCCCTCAGCACATTCCCCTGACCAACCACACAGTCTCTTGTTTTCACAAGCTTCTGCCATCTGTCCATCTCTCTGCTGACAATCTTACTAGGCGATGTCTTTGGGTTCCTTCCCAGGGTTAAGATTCAGCCAGGTGACGCTGTCCCTCTCATTGCTAGTTGAGCAGAAAGAAAAGGAACCATTCTGGTATGTCAAACTGTGGCTTTTGGGAGAAGATACAAAGAGTTTGCTCAGAAATGGCAGCTGAAAACATTAGCCAAACTGGGAAGGACTGAGTTAGCTTCCTGGGAGAGGTTACTACCCCCTCAGCTGGAAGCCGCAGTCCTCCCAGGAGAGGCACTCAACTATGTCTCTGAAAAGTGAAATACATGTGCTTGAACCACATCTCTGGTCATTTGATGATGCTCTTGGAGTAATTTGTATGGATCAAGATGTTCTTCTTCCTCTTGAATCTTCCAGGTTGTCACAGCAGGTGAGAATAACCACCATATTGCCAGAGTAGACTCTGCATCAACTCTGATGGAGACACTTCTAAGTGGTCTTCAGCACCCCAGGTGTTTTCAGCACCCCAGGAAGATGTTGTCCTCATTTGCCACTGCCAGCAGCTTCCTTAAGAGTGCACTCCCTGAAGAGTCTCAACTTGTATCCTCACTCTGCACAGCCACGAGAACTGTGCTCTGAATCAAAGCCTGAGAACTTGTCCTTTTATTTTTGGAAATAGATATGAATGAGTGCTCCATGTTTCATTATCATCTTTCTTTTTTCTTCTTCTTCTTTTTTACCATTTACATTGCATGCATACAGTTGAACAACTTGGCTTCAGTCTTGATTGAAATATTTAATGGATATTATTCATTGTTGGTATTCTCTCAAATGTTGTTCTCATTCATTTTAAAACTGCCAAACCTTCCCATTTTTCAAGGATGCCTGGCCTTTTAAATAAGGAAAGCATTTTGATACCTTTATTACATTTTTTTGAGGCCACATTAGCTTGTTTTTGCTATCATTTTGACTTTGATTCTAATAAACTGAATAGAAATAGCAGTCTCTCCATTTCTTAAATACTGCATGCTTTTCCATTATTGTCCACAAACAGTTGATTCCAATCAACTTTCTTCAACTCATTCTGTCCTCAAAATTACTGTACTTTTATAACCATTCACAAATATTTTCAGAAGTGTTTCCAATTTGAAGATATTATAACCTAGCCCTAAGGGTTTATTATCTTCTATATTATTCATTTCACCTAGTTTCATTTCCTTGGACTAAGTCCAAAATAGCCCCTGGTCTTGTTGATTGCTCCTCAAACCGAAAAAACAGTTTGGTACTGCACTCAGAAACATGCATCCATCCTTAATGACTGCACTACCGCTATGCCCATCAATGTCAGTATAATTGAAATTCCACTATAGTCACTGACTCTGTCTTTTTACAGCTTACCCCTTATCTATGTAAGCGTTTCCCGATCTACTATTTTGTTTTAACCACTTCCCAGGTGCATGCCAGTTTTCTTCTTGGATTGTTTAATACCTTCAAGAGGTCCTTATTCATGCTTCACGTTTGTCAGTTATTTGACAAGCTGAATGGAAAAGAAATACCATTATAAAGAGCATATTACCTATTTTTGGATTTCCCCTCAGTGCAAGAGTAGGGTATGTCTTAGAGCATTTGCCAGCTATGCCAAGAATGGTTACTCAGGTGCAAAAGAAAGTGGAGAAAGTAAATAGAGGGAAAACACTACTCCTCCATATTTCAGCCATATATATTCTTTTCTGCATGCAGTTTTCCTTGGGAAATTCTGGTGGTAAAATAAAGCAGAACATTTAGGATGCTTCAGATAACACAACCCTCCTCCTGGTGAGCAAACCATGAGGGGGCTTCCTGACCCTAGCAATGTTGCCGTACCAGCAGAGAGAAACTGCTCTTCCGTTGCTTAGGCTTACGCTCAGCCCTTGAGAGCCTAATTTGGCTTTTTATATAAGCAGATCTTTCTTAAATAGAATTTTGAGTTAGTAATGAGCCCTTTACACTGTAATTCTGGGGAAGGTAGACCCTTTCCCCTCATTTATTAAAAAAAAGGAAGTTTTACTCTTTTGTGGCATGCTGAGAACTTGGATTATTGAAATGGGTAGGTAGAATAGATTACTTCCAAAACTGCATAATCTCACTGATGACGTTGCTAAGATTTGTGAGATTTTAAAAGAGTACTTGCTGCTGCTGAGACTCACTGAAACGAAGCCTTCACAGGCCTTAACATCCCCTGAGCACTGACCTTATCAGTGGGTAGACTGAGGGGATCTAGAAGTTGCTTAAAAAAGCCAGACCTTACTGGTGAGGATACATGTAAGAGAAATACCAAATGAGATTTAAGGGCTTGAGAAACCTCACATTGATTCCCATGAGCAGTAAGGCTCTGGTGTATCACTAAGACACTCAACTGATTGCCATCCCAACATATCCAGACCACAGCTGCGGAAAGAATTCCAAATGGGGATCCCACTTCCCTGAGGGACTGAGTCCACTGAGCCCATCACTCGCTCCCATCCAAATGGAGGTAGGCAGTGGCTCACCTGGCCGAGCTGACACAGCCAATGGCATTTCTTTTGTCTGGGCTCTCCTACTTACACAGGAATGTTGCACCTGCCAGCTGTTTTCAGTGAGCAGCTCAAGGCCAGAGTGCTGCTTTCTCAGCACCTCTGGAAGATATGAAAGGATTACAATGCCCCTTCATTTTTTCATATGCCTGCCAGCTTAATATTGTACCTAACCTCGCATCTGGCCATCGCCCATTCTGCAGTACATGTCTAGTGTTCATTTCGGTGCCTGTCAGAGACCCGGGGTTAAAACTATTGGAGGTCCAGATGACATCTGGCTTCTCAGCTCCTCCAGAATATTGGCTGCAGTGTTTATCAGTGCATTATTCATCAAAACTGATGATGCAAAGTACAACATGCTGTCTGCAGCTCAGTGTAAGAGTGGAAAGAAGTTGGCAGAAATGCCTAGTGTTCTGTGAGCAGCATGTAATCAATAGTCTGGGTGCTTGTTCACTTTATGTTGATGACTATTCCCTCTGGTACATCTTTGTATATTTTTGGGTTCTCCGTATTACCAGCTGTGCGAATTTTCTCTGTCTTTTCTTGATTCCAGCCTTGATAGAACAGAAGGGTCAACCTTTTGTGCAGTAGGTGTCAAATCAAATAAACTATTTGCACAAAGCTTGAAAATGAGAGTCAGAGAAAAAAGATTTAGTTGCAAATTTCCATGACAGTCTAATGTTTCTCCCTTTTTCCCCCTTTTTTTTTTTGGGGGGGGGGTTTGGAGTTTTTGTTTTTTTGTTTGTTTGTTTGTTTTTAGGGAAAAGATAAAACGTAGTAGAAGTTAAAACTGCTTTAACTGTCACTAAGATTTCAAACTGAATTCTGCTTTGCAAGTAAGCTACATCTAGCAAGACTCCAGGGACATCAGTGAAGTTACTCCCACTTACACCAGTGTAACAGATGAGAATGTGAGTGCTTATCTTTAATGCAAGAACTTGAAAAACAATAATCAGATTCTCAGCTGGGGTAAGTTGGCAAGTTTCCATTAAAGTCAATGGACCTAGGCTGATTTACACCAGCTGACGATCTGCCCCAGTATCTGCTATACTATACACGACACGCACACACAAGTCACTGCTTATTTATTTTCAGTGTTAGACCTGCATATGAATTTAGTGCTACAACAATTGAAGAACAGTGGTAGGTGGATCTTACTAAAAAGACATATTTCAGACAAGAAAGAATGGCATTAGTTTTATTACAGATTTCCCCTTAGCATGTGTGTATCGATCTGCAAAGTCTTACTAATCCTGTTCAATGCAAAAATTATAAAGAAGAATGGAACTAAAACCTGTTTGTTTCACTTGTGACCCAAAGCAAAACAGCAATCTTTGATACTTTGAGATGGAGATGTAGCACTAATTCTCCTAAGCAAAATGTAAGGGAAGGAATACCAGTCTATGATTCTGTGTGAAAGCAAAACAAAACCATGCCACCTCATTTAATGGCTCTTCTTAGAAGGGATGTGTGATTCTTCTTTTCCAAGGGGGTTAAAAATGTATTAGCCGGCTGTATGTGGAACAGTATGCACCATGGCAGAGGGGGGCTGCTGTTCTTCAGTTATCTGCTATTCAACCAGTCACAGAAGGCCAAACTGCACATGGAAGGGATATGACACTGCTAGGTCTGAACAGTGGGTCAGCCCCACAATACTATTTAGCCAATATGTTATATCTTTTATATTGGAACAAAAAAATACTGATAAACAGTAAGTGTTGGTATGGCTGTCTAGGGAAGAGGAGCTCTGATTACAACATGGAAATGTAAATTAACAGCTTATTTACTCATTCAAAAGAGATCTTCTGTTGTGCTTTCAAGACTGAAAAACGCACTGTAAAATGTCTAAAAAAATAATCAGAAAGACAGTAAGTTGCAGACTTGAGTATATTTGCCTCAGAAATGTTATGGAATTGAAGTTGAAGCAAAATTCTGGAAGCCTTATAGACTCAATAGGCACCATCTACAGGCCTTCTGTCACAGCATGCACTCTTTCCGCTCAAGACAGAGAAGTGACATAATAACTTCAGTCATATTGCTAAGTAACCCTCCAGCACTCACTGGGGTCACAAATACAGGCCTTAAGGGCTCACATGGAGATGCGAAGAATTATCAGAGCGTCCGTCTTATACTTACACTGTCTTGGACAATTGGAGACATTTTTTTCAGTGGCTGCAGATCGCCATTGCTGGAACTGGAGAAAGTGATGGGATAAGAAACACTTCCCCACTGAGAAGAGAAGACATTTTGTACTTAAAAGGTTTGAGCATTAGGTCAAAAGACAAACTGTCCTTGAAATATGTGCAAGACTGAGGGAATATGGGTTATGCTGGAGTTTGTATCTCTGTCTTGGCTCTATTCCACATGCTTTCTGCAATATGTGGAGTATGTCCTGGAAGCATAATCTTTCCTAGAGGAGAGTTCTGATTAGCTCGTCAGACTGACCTGCTCATCTTATTTGTCTCAGTTCAGTAGGCATGCTGCTAAGCTCAGGCTTTTTGGATCTCTGAGTCATGGGGTGCTCTGGCACAACAGATCTTCTGGGCTGGGAGTTTAAAGAAGTGACAATGCTAGAGGCAAGTGGTTTTCGAGAACCAGAGATGAGAGGAGGAAATAAAGAGTGAAAGTGGGTCATTACTGCTATACACTAATGTGCAGATCTGATTTTGATCATAGTCTGTCAACAAAGTATGCCACATTGAGTTTTGTGCCTCAGGGGACTATGGTAGCAGAAGATCTTGCTGTGGGCAAGAGGAAGGAAACAGTGTTATTGTGGTTACCCTAAAACATTCAACAAGACAGAATTTTATTGCAATGACTGTTTTGCCTGGATGCAGACTGCAGGTTTTGGACTGGAACAGTAGAAGAATTTGCTTACAGTCATGTAACAGGTCAAGAGTTAAGTCAGGCCAAGGACCAAGAACATGTGATGTGATGTGATGTACCATCCAATAATCATTAAACCATTTGTCACCTCTTGCTGCTGTACTTTTCAGGCTTTCAAAGACTAAGCATACCTTCAACAAAATCAGACGACAGGAAGCCTGTCATGAACCTTGCAGCCTTGCAACCTGGGTATTTGTTTTTCTAGTCCCGTGACTGTCTCCACAGTGTTCTCTGCTCTTCAGTGAACCCCTAGATCTCTGTGATGTGATACTCTTCTTCATGCCCACTCCTCCTTTCTAGGACATATATGGGACAGAAATATTAAGAATAGTAACTTGTGAAACATCCTTATTTACTTCCAAGTTGGCAAGAGAGTCATGCAGGGATGCTTACATATTCAAAATAAAAATGAAAATTTCCAAGCTGAGATGTGGGACTGAGTTGCTTATTTAAAAAGTTCTGGATTAGTAAAGTGCTTTGCAAATATTTTGTTTGGTACACTAAGAGAACATGGCAAATGTGTAGCTTTGGAAGGCTGTGGGTTCACATGTACAGAAAATAAAGTGGGAAAGCTAGTAAAGATCTCTGGGGCATTGCTTGTAGGAAGATACCAAGTCATGGAAGCTATATATTCCTGTGGAAACTTGCTCTGGCAGATGTTCTGGTCAGGTTGTTTCAATATATCTTCTCAAGAACTATTCAGAGAAAAATAAGACTATGCCATTGTTGGACGACTGCAATATCACAGTGTTGAGTTGACTGGACAACCCCACCAACCCGTTGTGGAGAGACAAGATTTGTTTTCATCTCCTATTTTTGCATGTCGTGCACAGCTCACCAGGAAAAAACCCTACATCTGACCTTGCTCTTCCATGCAATGGAAACCCAGAGTTTCCTCAGTATCACAGTGCACCAAGGGTTCACCTCCCATTCAAGCGTGGATGAGGCCCTCCTGACTGGCTGCTGAATCTAGATGAGTGGTAGGACAAATCGACATCATGTTGCAGCCTGCAGCATGGACCATTTGCAGTTGCCAGCAGTTACATCAGCCTCTCTGCCAGGGGAAAGTGCTGTTGCTCGCTTCAAGTTTTGAAGGCTTTTCTTTGCAAGAGTGCAAGTAGACACTCAAATTACAGGAAACAGGCTCAGCAGGAGCCTGAAGAAGCTGAAACATCAGGAGACTGAAACATTTGTCTTCATATCTATCACATTCTGCCTAAACCTTTCTGCTTCGCAAAAGGGTCTCTCTGCACCAAGCATAAAAAGCCATTTTGTCTACTTCGCAGATTCCTGAATTTATCCAGGTTAGAGATATTGGGATGGTGCTTTGTACTAGGGATTTGTACAGACTGTCTTGCATACTTGCCCACACACATGCACACATGTATATGGAAACATAAATCCTGCATATCTTGAACAACTACTGGGGTCATAGCTATTATTTTCTGAGGTGAAAGGTAGTCAGAAGAAAAAATATGCCTCTCCAAACTGTTCAGGTTTCAAATGGAATCTGAGCTAAATTTAGGGCAAAGACTAGAGGAAAGAAAACATTTAGCTTTCTGGGTCTCCTGCTATCAACTTCCATCTCAGACCCTCACCTGAGCTTTTAGAGTAGCAAAATCCCATTGTCGGGGTTCCTTAGTTTTCAGTTGTCACTTGCACTCTGACTGCATTTCATGTTGTGCACTGTCTGCAGCCAGTCACCAACCCCTTACTCATTTCTGTCGATTTCTAGGAATTGCTGCTTCCTGTAGCTGAGGGATCCCTTCTTCTCCCATCTAACTTCCTTGCAAAGCTGACCACCTTGCAGCAACAGAGAGACGCATGGTGCCCACCCTAACCGCACATCTCTTTCCTGCCACGTGTGAAGCTTTCCACCACGTCTGACCCACTACTTGCAGTCTGGACCAGGACTTCCACCCAGCATCCCAAGATGGGGACTCCAGCAGCTCCCCAGCAGCTCTGCCACCCTCTCCTTGCTCTCCCAGCCTCCCCTTCACAAACTCATCCATGTATGGCTGCCCTGGTTGTGTTTTCTGACTCCTGTTCCACCTCCAGACTGAAATGGTCTGAAGAAAGGAGACATGAAAGGTCACTTGTTCCTTTTTACACTTTATTGTATACAGCAGGAAGTTTTGAGGTAAAGTCCATAGCAGCTCCTGCTTGGTGTAATCCAATTGCCTTGCCACTAATAATAGTCACTAATCCAGCTGTCATTTTCACTAAACATAAATTAAATCTTTCTTAACAGTATCACCACATTATCTGGCCAGATACACACAAGGACTTCAATTGTGACAGAAAAGCTAGCAAATTTATTCATCAACATTATGGTGTTCACAACCTTGGATAGAATCCTACACTGCCATTCACTTCAAAGTGGGAATATGACAATGAATTGGACATTCATAGAGTAAGGTCCTCAGAGAATAATTCTTTGGATATACCGTGTCTTATTCTTTTATAATTACATAAAAGATTATCTAAAATATGTTTTTAAGCTTCTCGTAAAGCAATCAAAGTTCAATATGCTACTATTAGCTTAGTATGACTTATTATCAATAATAATATTATCAATAATAACAAGAGAACCTAGAGTCACTTAATCTAGCTTGGTGATATAGTAAAAAACCCCTTAGGGAAAATGAGGTCATACACAGAAATTTTCTGCAGGACCAAGATTTTTGAGGGGAGTAATGCTTTTGAATGACTCAGGTTTGGAAAGTTCAGAGAACTATTCAGTGAAAACAAAAAGGCTAATTTAGGACACTAATTAATTTAATTATACTTTAGAAAATATTAGTCTATTTCTCTCAAGAAGAGACGACATAGATTCCACACTTACCTTTTCAGGAACTTTGTCTATGATTAAATAATCTTATAAGAATTTTTCTTATGTAGGAGTGAAATTGCATAAGGACAATTCATTCAGCAAAAACAAACAAACAAACAAAAAAACCCCAAAGCCACTTGAAAGTCTTCTGCTTTCAGTGACATAGCTGTAGAATGAATCAGCATTTAAAAAAAGGAAGAAACCTGAGTTCCTTTCCTTTTTTTTTTTTTTCCTTTGTAAAACAATCTGTTTGGATTATTCACTTTTTAAAAAAGCATCAGCACATCAATTACCCAAACAGTTTAGAATGCCGTAATCTCATTTTAAGGCCAGGATGTGAAATCCAAATGTCATCCAATTTTATCAGCAAATGACACTATGATATCTTGTGTTATATATGGTGCCGTATCAAAATCTCACCAGCTTTTTTTTTGTGTGGTTTTTAAACATAAAAATACATAAGAGAAAACAGGTATAAAGATGTATTTTGTAGATTCATCAGAGATAGGTGGGATTCGTTTTATGAGTGACTGAGGAAAGACAAAGGGATTTTTAATTCACTTTATAAATTCACAGTAAAATCTCAGTGTTAGGAAGTGTTGCAAGTGTAATATTTCACATGTACTTTTTTGACACTTGCACTCAGGTATTCTCACGTGCAGATCTGTAGACAGGGTTCTGAACAGGCAGAAATGGAGTCTGCTAACGGCACAGTGGAAAATTTATCCCTAAAATATTGATTACTTTCCTGGTTGTTAAATCATTATTAAAGCAGGTTGAAAACTCGTTTGCAGTCTCTTCTAATACTCCTAGTGTCACAAATGACATCACTTTTTAACAAGATGGATGTTTCCAACGCTGGGCTCAGAAATGCCAAGTGGAATTAGCAACTTTAAAAAAAATGCATTTCACTGTTTATTCATGGTGACAAGTGCTTCTCGCACTGTACTTTCATGCTGCTGGCCTCCGTAATGTGGTGGCTACAGTTTTCTTTTAACTCGCAAGCACAGGGCAGCTCCAAGGAGGCAAAGCAGAAGAAAGCTTGGCAGGCCACAGCCTGATGAAGCGTGCAGGGGGCCGAATTCCACCCTCCCCATCGCTGCAGTCCAGCGAGCCGCGTCCTTGTGAATGCTCCCTATGCTGTGGCCACTGGAATTACAATAAAAATATTTGCAAAGTATTCTTGAGTTGTCTGGAGAAAGGGGCTTCATGCAGAGAAGATGTCAGGCAGAAACCTTAAAGCCTTTAAAAAATATTTAGCGTGGGGCAGATGTGCACATTCAGAAGTCTCTCTTCTGCTGTTGAGAAAGAAATGACAAATAGACACAAGCTTTGCACAGAAGATGATTTGCTGAAGTGGGATCAGATGGTCACATGTCCCTTCCAGACACTGGAACAAAACAGTGAGCTGCTTTTCCCCAACTGTGGTGTCCTACCACCACAATTGCCACACTTTGGTCACAGACAAAGTGATCTCAGTGGAAAATACTTTAGAACCTTTAAAAATCCTTATTGTCATCACTATATTGTTTGTTTCATCTTCAGTGTTATTGTCTCACATGACAGTAGGTTGGTCATGACTATAAAGAGGTACACTTTCCTCTCAAGCCATGCTTGTTTTGTGATCCCTGCCTCACAGGTAAGCAGAAAGAGGTAGAGGCAATTATTTGTTCTCTTGATGGATGAGCACAAGAGCTATGTAATTCCAGTTGCTTGCCCTTGAGTGAGTGAATAGGTGGACAGAAACAGAGAGGACCTTCTAAGGAGACAGTAGAGTAACACAAATACCTGACATATTATTATTTGGTGTAAAGCACTATGAAATTCTGAAGAATACTAAGACACATGAAGTACAAAAGTGTCCGTTGGGAAACTTCTGCATTCAGGATTCCTGTGATACTGTGATGCTGCCTGTTGGGCTGACTCACCTTAGCTGGCATTGAACTTAGAAATGCTTTCTAATGTACTTGCACCAGGAAAAGTGTTTGTAGGACATGGCAACCAGCTGTTAGTCAGACATTTGTAGTGCAGACTCCCGCACTGCCCCTGAAATGCACAAGATTTTATAGGCCTACCTCAAAGTGATGTTTTCTTCTTCATTTGACCCTCAGCTTTTATTATCCCAGGATGCAACTGCAGCTATGTTTAGTGTTCTGTGGTTAATCTAAGGTCTTGGGGAAAGAATTCCAGAAAAAAAAATGTCCTGAAAATATTAAATAGTCTGAGAAAGGACAGAAGCAAAATGAATACAAGCAAGTTGCTTTTAAAAGGGACTTTTTCTCACGGGTAGGGACAAAGAGGTGAGAGACGATGCCTCGGAGCATGTATTGTTGCTCTTTATGTGTTGCAGTGGGAAACCAAATTTACAAGAACAGTAGGAAGAGTGGAAACAGTGAAACCCCAAGCAACATTTGTATGTGTAGCTGAGCCACAGCACCCAAGAGACAAGAATCTGGGTTACAGCCTTGTCTTACCTTACAACATGACAAAATGGCTTCCGAGGAACACAACCAGTGACCAAAAAGCAAGGAGAGACGAGTCTGGATATCCAAAAAGGCTCAGGAGCTACACTGCAATTTGTCCATGAAGGTCATTTGAAATCTAAAACAAAGTCCTGAGAGGAAAAGTGTGTTGGACAGGGAACATCCAAACCCCTCCTGTCCCCAGTATAACACATTTCTATTTTTTTCTTGTGACATTATACCGCACAAAGCTATCCAGATTTGTTGAATATTTTTGATATGCAACCACACAGTTTAAGGAACCTATGAGAGTGAATTGTTCCTGACTCAAATCCCAGTTGGAAAGCAGCACTTGTGTGGCAGTAGCACACCTGGACTCTGTGAACTGGCTCTGGGACTCCTGTACTGCCCACCTGCATCAAACTGTGGGCTTTGCAGCCTCCCCTCACTGCTCACTGGAAGATCCACCACTAAAGGGCGGAGGAAAGTGTATGGGGGAACTGAAAAAGATATCCTTATCTGTGTGTCTCCTCCATCCCCATACAGGCAATTTCACATAAATTTCATAGAATGGAATAATAAAATGGTAGCAGCTTGAAACAGCTTCTAGAGATCATCTAGTCCAATCCCTTTGCTAAAGCGGGTTCACCTTGATCAAGTTGCACAGGAATATATCCAAGAGCATTTGTAAATCACCAAAGAAGGGGACTCCACGTGCTTCCTGGGCAGCCTGTGTCAGGGCTCCCTCACCCTCATAGGAAAGGAGTTTTAACTTGTGTTTAAGTGGAAACTTGAAATGGCTCTTTTTGTGTTCCAGCTTATGTCCCTTATGCCTTATGCTATCTCTGGACCCTACAGAAAAAAAAGTGTTGCCCCATCCTCTTGACATCCACACTTTAGGTACTTAGAAGTGTTGATGATGTCTCTTCTCTTGATGAGTCTTCTCTTCCTCAGGCTAAACAACCCCAGGTCCTGCAGGCTTTTTTCATTAAAAAAAGATGTTTCATTTTTTTTTTCCAATTAACTCATTCTACTTCTCTCACACATTCTTTTGTTACCCTCTACATTGCAATTTCTCTTTTCAATCCTTTTTGTCTTTTAGGTGTGTCTTGTGTCAGTATGAAGCTTTATGT
This sequence comes from Urocolius indicus, assembly GCA_013401255.1. NCBI lineage: Eukaryota > Metazoa > Chordata > Aves > Coliiformes > Coliidae > Urocolius > Urocolius indicus. The sequence continues at coordinate 95,588 of WBNH01010607.1, forward strand.
CTTTTCATACTTGTCCATGTGTAAAATATATCTGAGTTTTGCCAAAGCAAGGGGTGAAACACAGAGGCCATGTCTAAACTGCCTTCAGTAGTTATGTTTAATTCAACTTGCATTTCAGAATCAGGAGCCATAGAATAGTTGTGTCCATACAGCATTTAAGCACTGAGATCACATGGCAAGTATGTTACTACACAATTTCTGAAGCAGCTAAATGTCTACATCTATCTTAAACTTTCAGATGAACTAGAATTGTTCAGCACATCTGGAAGAAGAAAGATGTTGATGCTGTAATAAAGCCTCTGAAAGAGCCAGGAGAATAGCTCTGACTGAGTAATTTTTCCCTCTTTAACACTTTCCTCCCTTACAAGTACAGGAAACACCACAGCTTACTGGGCACAGTTAGAACTCCTCTTTGCCCCAAACAAAGCCTACAAAAAGCAACAAAGCCTATAATCCTATATGTGTACTGCAACATAAGCTCAAAGTTGCCCTATTCCTACAATTCAACTTTACAGCTATTTTAGTTAACAGCAATAAACATTAAGCTTCTACAAAGTTTTTTATTTCCCAAAGTTTGCCTATTTTGTGCAAGGCATGCTTTGCTTCCATTATCTCCCGACCTAAGGGTGAAACAGTTTGCAAACTGCTCCTGCTGCAGTGAGGGAGAGGCTCTGTGATTTTCCAACACTGTTTCCAGCCAAAGCTACTGCCAGACTCTCATCTCCATCACCAGCAAGAGATTCTAGACAACAAAGGAGTTTGGTTTTTTTTTTTTTTTGTCAGTGTGCCTTTGTGCTTTCCCATCATACAAACCTTCAGTGTCATCCCTCTGCTCTTCCACAACAGTGTGGAGATGAGTTCCACTCTTTTATCCTCTCTGGTACTCCTCAAATCCACTTATTTCTTTGTGTCTTTTCTGCTATTGCAGCTACAAAACATTCTCATTTGCATCATGACTCCACAAAACACTTTGTCTTTCCCCTCTCCTGTCTCCTCTATCCTGCAGAGACACCTTCAGCTCTCCTCACTTAGACACCTCCACTGGCTCTCTTACAACTGGATCTTCAGGTCCCATTTTCTCTTGCTCTTGCAGATCCCCTGTTTCACTGTATATCACTGTAGTGATATATGCTGTAGACCTAGTGCTCTACAAAGTCAGCACCTTTAACAGAAGGATTCTGTTAGCGTCTTTCCGGCTGCCTGATTTTCTGCTTGAGAGGGGCTGCATCTGCTTTTATATGTCTACACCACCATGAGTGCTGTTGAAGCACAGTCACTGGGTTACACAGCAAAATATCTTTCACGTTTCCCGCCAAAACGTTATCCAGCTTTGTCCCATGCTTAAACTGTTCTACAGGAGGTCAAAGGCCTAGGAGTCACATATGTAATGGCAAAGCTTAAACTAGAAGACAGCTGTGATTTTGGTTTAGACTTCCACTGAGGAAATCTGGGCAAATTTTGATATTGCTCTTACCAGGTGTGTCTGAAAAACTGCCCAGGTCAACTCTCAAGCAACAGATGTCTTATTCAGTTTACACACTGAGTATGGTTGGCTTCACAGGTTCTCTGTACTTCATATCAGCAAATGGCAATACTTCCATGACCATTCCCTTCTTTTCAGTCAGCTTGATCCTTGCAGAGGAATACAGCAGCTCTGCTCTGTCCTGACAGTAGTGCTGGAAAGGGTTAATTTTGCACTGTCTCTGATAGGGAGACTTCTGTGTAAACACTGCTGACATTTCATGTCTGGGATTTGTCACAAGCCAAAATAAGATCATATTCACCAGTTTAAAGGCCTTAAGAAGTGTCACTGGCATCTCTGTGTTTAGGACTGCGTTAGTTTCTCTGCTACAAATCTTGTTTTCACAGATTAAAACAGCCACAGAAAGTTCTGAATGCACAGTTGAAGCTATTTTAAGAATTGTGTTTTACAGGAAATGTGAGGACAGACTAGTGAAATGCAAAGCAACACAAGAGAGAGGATAAAAACTGTCAAAATGAATACATTAATAAAGTACTCTTCAAGAAAAAAGGAACAGTCTTCCTTAGGCTTAGATGGCAACTCAAAGCAACTTATTGGCAAAGACAAGCTGGGGCTTTTTAGTCACTTTATTCCCTTTTGTATTACTGCACCCAGACAGACGTGAAGGATTTAGAGTGGGGGTAAAAGGAAGTGAATAGGTGGTGCAAATTAAACGCAGCTTTCTAAATCATTTGTCTGGTTCTGTACCTGGGTTTGCAAATGGAAATCTTGTCTGTAAGTGAAACATCTCCAGGCTGTGTTATGACTCTGGACATCGTCTCTGACGTCTGCTGCACAACTAAAGAGAGATGAGGACAACTGTGCAGCAGCATCTCTTATGAGCTGGTAGGGAGTGGGGCTGTAAATTGAGGGCAAACCTTGCCCTAATAATTTTAACGACTGGCATTTAAAGCACAATATAAATTTAAAGCAAACAATATGAGCTAAACCAATACAATATAATCTATGATTTGTAAGTGCTGTTGCTAGTTACTCTTTTTGTGCAACTACTGTAAAATGACAGCCAGCCCAGGCTAAGTTAATGCCAAAAGATGGGTTTGTGCTCTGAGCTCTGTTATGCCTGAGCTAATCTTCTGGGTAGGAAAAGCATAAATGCTACATGTATCCAAGAATAAGTAACGCTTGTAAGTTTTCGGGGTGGAGATAATGAGACAAGTTCACCAGTTGGCTCAGCCTTACTGATCCAGACACAGCGATGACTCCTGGCAGACACGAGGATGAGATATAAGCAGCAGGTCACGACTTTTAAGCTCACAGATCAGAAAAGTAGGATTCAAGAGGGGAAAGGTCTGGGGTTTGGGTATCCAACCATCTGCCCCAAAATAACATCAGTTGTCTCAAGCCCCAGGGATGACTCTGTCATTCTCAAGTCTCCCCAGGCATCTCTGCAGGCAGTACCACTGTGGGGAAAGAGGGTTCATTCTGATAAGTCATTAGGTCTTGGGGATTTTTCTCTGATAAGCATTAGGACCACCATTTGATCTTCGGTTTTGTGAACTAAATCTGAAGCCTTTAATCCTCACTAGGCCACAGTCACAGGCTGTGGCAATCTAAATAGATGCCTGTTAACTGATAAAACAAAATGTTGAAGACCATAGCTTAGGATCTGAAAATTTTGGCTCCAGGAGAGAAATTTCATCTTGGCACCTGGAGTAGACCAGTCCTACAACAGTCTAAAACTGCAACCCCTGCTCTAAAAGAAGGCTGGACAAAGCAGTCCCATGACCATGTAAGCAAATGGAGGAATTAATTGTGAGACTAAGTAGCAGCAACCTATATAGTATCGCTGTTGGTGGAAGGGGCAGAAGAAGGTTCTGTCTAGCCAAACACCACACAGGTGAGACCCACCTCTGAGGGTGCACAGCCATGGTGGTGGGCATGTTCACAGCAGGGGCTAGTGGAGTAGTTAAGCAGCCACTCATCTCCCCAACTTCAACCTTGGCTGTCTGCCATGAACTCATGCTTCCCTGTCCTCCCAGCTTTCATGTATGCTATTTCCCTAGCCTGTAGGTCCTGGTGCAGACGTACCACCTATGCACCATATGTAACCTCAGCACTAGAGGTATAGCACACATTGCTTTGTCAGGGAGGGTTCTCATCATCCTCTGAGCTCAGCCAAGTGTGGGGCAGGGGGTAACGCCATGTCCAGATGTCACATTTGCCTTGTGAAGCAGCACACATTCTTCAGACAGCTGCAGCATTGCACCTGCTTAGCGAGAACCTTTCAGGAGAGGATGTTGTGGGAAGAAAGAGGTCTACAGAGGCCTGGGCTGGAAAGTACACAAAGGAGCTTGGAGAATTTCATCCTTCAAAGAGCAGGTTCAGGGCTTGGGGCATCAAAAGGCTGTGCCAGAAAACAGGAGAGAATATAGAACCCTTCTTCTCTGGTCCATGAATTCAAACTTGGCCCATGGTGGCAGACACTAATTGCTATTTCTGCATGATGAGTGTTTGTAACACTGGTTAGTGGGCTCAGGCCAGCCCTGACAAACAGAAATCTGCAGTGAGACTAAACAATCATCAAAACTCCTAGAGGCTGGAGGAGTCCCTGGTAGGGTGTTGGGAGGAGAAGTGCCCTGGGGCCTGACTTAGCCCTCCTGAGAGGGTGTCAGAGATTCTTGCAGTGCTGTGCTATGGCTCACGTCACCACTACAGCAGCCAGAGAGGCATGTCCCTGCACAGACCAAGGAGAGACATTTGGCCTAGTATCCATTTGTTGAATTTCAGCAGTGTAACAACCAGCCAACCCCTTGCACTCTCTAGGAAGATACTGACATTTTAACACCAACACACGTACCTCTTTTTCATTGGTAGCAATAGCACTCGAGCACAAAGTCTGACATAGATATGGGATAGCAGACCTGATATGGCAACAGTATGATGTGGGGAGGGAGGATCTCTGCAGAAATTCAGTACTTGGCTGACATGGCTGCTGGGACACATCTGCTTGGCAGTCAAACAGGAGAACATGGCCTAGTCTTTAAGATAGCTACACTTAGGAAGGTCAGGTAGGACAGCAGGAGTCACTGCCTGTTTCTGATCAACACCCTACTGCTGATAATATCATGGCTTAAATTTATGTATTCCTAATCAGTCCTGTAATTTGGGTAAAAAGATGAGTACTGGTTAATTCTTATTCTTGGTATTTACTGGGACATAGTAACAAAGAGGACAGAATAGGCTAGTGTGAGATGTCAGCCTTTAAATTCTCATGGCTTTGTCCTTAAACAGTAAAGATTTTTTTTTTATCACTACTGACACCTCAATATATAGCAAAGGACACCCTGAAATGGTCATCGCTATTTCAAATGAATGAGCGTCGGTACACCACATTGTCAAAAGGAATTATGCACAAAACCAGGGCACTTGAAAGCTGAACTTCCCCACCGTTGTGGGATTTTATGCAGCTGAGAAATGGGTAGCAATAGGAAATAACTCCATGTGACGCTTTACATGGGCATGTTTGAATTACACATACAACAAGACCCTTCCATTGTTCACCTCAGTAGTGTGAGTATATAATTTTCCTGCTGTCTTTTTCCCTCTTTTGTTCTTTTCAGCTATTTTGTGATTAACACTGTCTGGGGAAGAATTTCAGTATTTTCTCTGGTTTAGCAGGATGTGAGTGAGGTGGTGCTGCTGCATGAATCTTTTAAAAGCAGCCTAAGAAATATTTAAGACCTTAGTCTAGGAGGAACAGCTCTCCCAGGCATAATTTTTGGTGCTGGTTGCAGCAGGGAGCGTATGCTGTGAGGAAAGTATTATTTTTCTAAATGGAAGGTGTCAGATGGTCACGCAATGTGACTGCATGTTCGAGATCACTGCCTCCCATCTGCAATTTGTGACGTGTGAAAGATTCTGCCCAAATGTGCTCACCAACTGGAAACCCTCGGCACTTTTTTTTTCTTATCAGGAGAGACCAAGATAACCAATGGTTTTACAGATCAGGGATCCTATCAAATTAATATCATTCTAGGATAAAATCTGCTTTAAATACAACCACTAAACTCCAGCAAAGTTAACTAGTACATACAAGTTCATTCAACTGATTAAAAATCCCTACTAGTAAAACAAGAAAATATACATGGAATTTTTTCAAGAAAAGTATTCTGCTCCTATCTTTTATCCAAAGGCTTGATGTAAAACATGACAGTCTTTTCCAGCACTAATTAATGCCACCTAATTATAACACTTACTAGACTCCTGCCAGGCATTAATATACTGGGGAAAGTTTATCCTTGTCCAGCTTCCCACTGGATCAAACAAGATGATTGCTTTTTGCATCTCTCTGTCAGTTAAATGAATGCCCTCGTGGCTAGGGCAGAGGCTTAGCAAAGCTTATTTGCCTCCAGAAGAGAATTTGCAGTCTACCAGGAAGGGAAGTTGTTCTGGAGAGGGGCAGTTGGCAATCACACCCCTGCTCTCCAAAGGGGATCTCCAAAGGTTATAAGCCAGCAAGTCAAACCCCTGGCTGTGCCCATGGTGGAGTGCAGGTGATGGCTGTCCTCTGGTCTGCAAGGTAACTGCTGCAAGGTTCAGAGACTGCATGGAGGAGCTTAGTCAGGATAGCTTGTTGTTGAGTGTTTGGGTTCAAATGGGACAGCAAATGGGGCTGTGAGGCAGTAGTCAGGCTACCCTAGCATCCCATCTGGCTATGTCACCCTCAGCATTGCCATGGTGCAACGTACAGTAACAAACCTGTATGACCCTTGCCCACCACGACTGATGTGGCTCAGCTGGCATTTATAAATCCCAGAGTATCATAAACAGGAGTACTTGGTGTGTTCAGGGGATGGATATAACCCTCACCCAGACATTAGAGCATCATCTAGTATTTTATTCTGAGCTGATGATTGCCAGAGGAGAACTCTGCTCCTGTGAGTTATTGTTTTTGATGATCAATACATTCATTGCATTGAATTTCTCTTTTTGGTTCAGCTAAGAGGAAATACAGCAAGTATCTCTGTCAATTTTCTCAAAGAGAGCAAATGGGTTTATGACTCAGCACTGAGTGTCTGTCCAAGGAGGAGCTGCTGACCAAGGCTATGTGATGAACACACAGATGTGGATGCAGCTGTTTGCATGCAACAGAGCTATCTATAACCTAACTGCTGAACACACCAAGTAGAACAGGAGAGACTTGTACAAGTTGACTAAAACCTTTGAAGGAAGATAGGAACTTCTCCACATGCCAAGGACCTAGTTAAGGTGATTAACAATTGTTATTGGTAATGGATTATATTACAGGTATCTCTATTGTCAACCATTACTACTTAGACAGACTTTAGGGACCTGTTCTTAAGGAAAAGTCTGTGAACCAAGTGCAGCTGAAAAGCATTTGAGTAATAGCCCTCATCTGCTGAACAAAGGTAGTGACAAAACTTGGTCTGCATTGCCTCTCAATTGGGCCATCACTTCAGCCTGGAAGAGAGAAGATTTTAATCTTTTTTGAGATGTTGCCAGTAGCAGAAATACCAAGGTGCATGCATATGTATTCAAGGACTGGAGCAGAAGGTCTCCTGAGTCAGAGAGTCCTCATGTGAAGTCATGGCAGATATACTCACTAGACTCTACTTGGTTTTGCTTGCCTCAGTTTAGCAGGAAGCCAGTGAGCTTTCTTCAAGGGTTCAGAGCCATCTTCTAGTTGACTGGAAACTCTCCTAATCAGCCTATACCCATGTGTGCTTCTGCCTATACTGTCCTTTAGAGTAAACACTGCTCACTACAGGAAGGACACTCAGGTGCTGGAGCATGTCCAGAGAAGGGCAATGAAGCTGGTAAAGGGAGCACAAGTTTTATGAGGAGCAGCTGAGCGAGCTGGGGTTGTTCAGCCTGGAGAAGAGGAGGCTGAGGGGAGACGTGATCACTCTCTACAGCTACCTGAAGGGGAGTTGTAGTGAAGTGGGGCTTGATCTCTTCTCCCCCATAATGAACGACAGGACAAGAGGAAATGGGCTCAAGTTGCATCAGGGGAGGTTTAGATTCACAATTAGGAAGACTTTTTTTACTGAGAGTGTTATTAATCACTGGAATGAGCTGCCCAAGAAGATGGTGGAGTCAATATCCCTGGGGATATTCAAAAGACGCGTAGATGAGGTGCTGAGGGACATAGTTTAGTGATGGTCTTGGCAGTGTTAGGTTAGTGGCTGGACTCAATGATCTTAAAGATCTTTTCCAACCAAAAGGATTCTGATTGTCCATCCCCATATTAACCTTTTCTTTTCTTGCACTGTGGATGCACACAGCCAGAGTGAAAATACCTCTTCAGAGTCTTTGTTTTTTTACACAAATGAGTACTTTCTGATCTCACATACAGAAGGATCTTCATTTGCCTGACTAGCCCTTCTCTGCACCTTCCCAGGTGTCATTGGTTTGGCCAGGATAGAATTAACTCTCCGCAGCTGCCGCTGGGGGGTGTGGCCAGGCTGTTCAACCCCATGTGACATCACGCTCGGGATATAAGGGCAGCAGCTGGGCTGGAGTAGTGCTGTGGCTGGTGTGGGAATTGCAGTTCTGCTTTTGGGCTGAGCGCGGTGAGCAGTTACATTGGGCATTGCTACTTTTTCTTTGTCCTTTGGCCATCACTGTAACTGCCTACTCATTGTGGGGTTCTATTAAACCGTCCTTATCTCAACCCAGAAAGTTCCACAACTCTCTCTTGATTCTCCTCCCCATCCTGCTGAGTTGGGGAGGAGTAACTGGGTGGTTTGGTCATTGTTCAGTTAGGGCTAAACCACCACGCCAGACCATGCACCTTTTTGTTTTAGGCTTTAATTACCTTACTGCTTCAGATGGTGCCTTTGTCTTGCATAGTGGATTACTATTTCCCTATCTGTGCCACAGCTATCATCTGATCTGATACATTCCAGGTTGCATGGCTTTGGTATGATGTTTTTCACAGTAACCCTTTGATGTAATAACACAGATTCTTCTCTTCCCAAGACATACCTAATACTCCCAGTTTACTATAAAAAAACCCCAAGCACCGAGACCCTAAAACCTTGCTACAGGCACTTCAAAATGAATCTGAAATAGAGCTACTTTTCTAAAGTTTTCTAAGGTATTAAGGCACGTGGAAAGCTTGAAGCTCTACAGTATTTTCATGAACACATTTCTGCACTTAGCTTGAAGCCTAGTTCACCCAAGCTTGCCTCTTGCCGTCAGTCCATGAACGTCAGAACGCTGGTCAGTTTGCTCTTAGGAGAACTTGCACTACTGCACCTCCAAGAGAAGGTCTCTGCCACACTCAGCTCTGAATTAGCAAATCAATACCTTACCCAAAGGCTTCCATCCATCATCTTTCTCTGCTTTGGTCCCATAGGAAGCCACAGCAGCTTTCTGACCTTATTTATTCCTACTTTCCCCTTAATTACCTTATTTTCTCTCTCACTCCACCACTGTAGCAGCCAGCTCACCGGTGGTGCTGGTGGCTTCTCTCTGGCAGCCATTGGGACACTGTTTGCCTCAGAGTTACTGAGGAATTGACTTGCTCTATATTGTAAAAATTCAGTAAATATGTTTTTTTCAGCATTTGGTGATCAGCAAGTCAAATAAAAGGAAGGAAAAATAGCCATTGCATTTCAGGGACTAGAGCTTGCTGAGACATTTTCCAGCAAACAAAGATGATACTATAGGATTTTTTTTTTTTAAGTTTAATAGAAGTTTAATACAAAGTTTAATACAAAACAGCAGAAGTTTAAAAAACCCTAATCAAAACCCCTGAGCAAAAGCCCAAGGTTAAGAGTCTGCTACCTTCTCTGACATACTCTACCAGTGGTGAACTGAACTAAGAACTGACCAGAACATCCCCAAATGTTACATGTGTAAGACAAGAAGCTTGGTGGAGACAGCTTTGAAGGAAGATTTTGTATTGTTCAGAGAGTCATCCAACCATGGCGAGGCTGGAATTCCATCTGTTCAGCTTCGCTCAATGAACTGGGTCACTTTCAATGGTTCACTAAGTTCTGACTATCTAAAAAGTACAGTTATTAAGCTTTTACAATCTTGATCTGCACAGTAAGGTCCCTTTACTGTTTTGTTTTTGTTTGTTTGTTTGTTTTTTTCTCTCTGCCACCCTTGAGTTTAGCACCTCTGAAGGAGTGTTAAGTGTAGTTCACAACCTAGAAGACAGGTCATGTGTCATATACAACATTTGGACTTCTGGGTAAAGAGATGTGAACAAGTTTGCTTACTAACAAACACCCTTGTGTCAGGACAATCCTTGCCAGGACTTTGTTTCCTGGAGAACTAATATCTAGTGTTGTGAAACTGACCTTATACAACTGATCTTTGCTTTTTAGTCCTCATGAAGGTCTCCCTGCACTCTAGAGAGCGATCTCTGGTTGAGCAAAGACAGCAAGTATTTGAATCACCTTTCTGCGTGGCTGTTCCTGGTTATCTTGAGAACAGCTACAAGAGCACTGGGAAGACATGGAAAGATAATGTTTTTGAGGGTCAAACCCTCAGCTTGCTGAAAGCTGGGAAGTGATACAGGGAACAAGCACTGCACAGTTCCTTAATATACAAGCTCTCATAGGAGGAATTTCAAAGCAGCTGATCACAGATCATCTCTGAGAAAACAGTCTTGCTGCTGCATCCAAGTTTGGCTAAGGAAGGAGAAGGAAATATGGATCTTCCTTCATGAGCACTAGGACTTCAGAAGGTGATCTCTACTCCTAAATACAGAATTAACTTTTCATTCCTATATTTAGTAATACATAGATCCCTTCATAGATCGTACTTGGGCAAATATGCATTACTTTGTTATTGTTATAACTTGTTTTTCCTCTGTACAAAGGGGCTACTAATATTTAGCTGTCTTCTAAAAGTGATTTATATTGTTATAAAAACTATAATGTCACCAAACCCAAGACGGTTAAGGAATGAGCAAAGCTCACCAAAGAAACTATATGGACCTCTAAACAGAATCAACTGAAATCAGCACTTTGGAATTTAATGTGAAGAACACATTATGGAGCCTGCAATTAAAGACTTTTTCCCCCTAGATGGTCACATAAATAAATGAACCATTCAAAGTGAATCAGTTCACTGAGAAGCAGGAAAGTGCACAGCAACAGCTTTCTGATCACCTCCTGACATGAGTACTATAACTTCCACACCCTGACATCCTCCATGCCCAAATTCCTCCTCTCTAGTCCATTTGGGTCACTGACAGATAAGTACCCAGGAGGAAACTCCTTGTGGAGATACTTAAATTGCTAAATGCACTAAATGCACCTATTGAGTCACTGCAGACACTATATATTTAAAATTCTTTCTTCTTACCTGGCAGATGAAACTGAGGTTTCATTTTGGTACAAAGCAGAACCACAAAATAATGGTATCTCCTACCCAGGCATGGACAGGTCAGTGGAAAAGATGAAGTCTCACATGTTTGGCAGGAGGAGGAGGCAACCTGAAATGGAGAGAATTCTGGAGATGTAGCAGACAGATGGTGCAGCATGTGGATCTGGGTTTTTCTAGACAGAAAAGAATTCAGCCATTTTTATCGTGAAGGAAAGAATCCAGACTGCAAACTCTTTGGATTATTTCAGGATTTGCTTTAATAAAAAAAGAGAAAAGAAAAATCTTCAAAATATTTCAAGGGCAATAACATATACATCGATGCCAGAATTATTTTTCTTTATAAATGGAAGTGATTGTACACATTATTGGCAGATTCTTGTGTGATTCTCTTATATATCTTCATTTCCATTTCATGACAGGTTACATTCAGTTTTCCCTCTTCCTTGCACATGTTTTTTTAGTCTCTGACTCACATAACCTGTAAACCAAAAAAAAAAACCAGAAAAGAGTTTTTTAGTTAATTTTCCATATAGCTCAAAACCAAACTTTCAGACACATCTCAAAAAGTGACAACTATGTCTATTTATTGATTTAATTCTGTTTTCTTTCCTGTGTCTAGACCTTATGCCATTGTCTTACCATTTTGTTGTTGTTCCTGGCTCTCTGGTTCTGTGGTTGCTGGTGAGGAGATGAGCACTGTGGCTCAGGATATTGCATCAACTCATCAAAACCTGCTGTTCTGTCTTTCTATAGTAAGAATGCAAGCCTCATACCTGGGTACTGAGTGTCATAAATTTGTTCTAACCCAAGATCTCATGCCTTGCAGAGTAAATTCTGCAAATCTTACATAGGCATACATACATTATTTCTCACATTGATGATGTATAGGTTATTTCCCTCCTTTTGCCCATCCATTCAACCTAGTCATTATGGGAAGCTGACTGGATATAGAGCTTCCTTGCCCCTTCTATCTGCTTAACTGTGAGGATTATCCAAAATGCTGGGGCTACCCAACTGAACTCCAAGGTTCAGTAAATTTGGAAGGCAGAGGATGGAGAGATTTTTTTTCAGAGCTGCACTCAATAAGACACAGAAATAACTTATTTGCAAGGTAATGGAAAGAAAAAAAAAAGTTATGAGTGACAATAAGGTCAACTTCTGCAAGATGCTGAGTGTCACCAGTGCTTCTGACCTTCATAGCAGGCGACATTACACATTTTTCAGAAGGTACCACTGGAGCTTCAGAGGTGTGTTCCACAATTATATTTCTACAGTGCTCTTCCCTTTGGATGTCAGAGTCCTCGTAGTATTATCTCTCAACAGCAAAACCAGTTTGCACTCTGCGTTCATGAATAGGCATTGGAGGCAGAGTTCACATGGTCTATGTTTGACTTCTGCCTTGAGGAACCCTAAAGTTGAGAGAGGAGGGAATGAAGTGCAGCCCAAGAATTTGGACTTCAGAGATCTTATTAAGTTACAGTGGAAATGGGATATACAGTGCCTACAACAGGGCAGATACTCTCAGACTGCTGAGATATTGGGGGCTGAGGCACTCAGAGAAGGAACCGCCTTTGAAATCAACACTGTGTACAATTCACACTCACTTTTGCCGGATTCTGCATTGTCTCGCGCTTTACTATCATTTACATCTTTGCATGATGAGCCCAAAGCACATGTTGGACAATTCACTTGGTTTGGGAATGTCCTGAGTCTATTAGTAAAGCTATGTAGAAAATGTTTCTGTGAATCAATATCAACAGAAGCTGCGATTTTAAATCCCAGTCCTTTTACTAAATATCTTTTTTATTTGACCTAGTGATTATTATGAAATAGAAGGAACTTCATGCCTAGTATGTTAAGATGATTTCTTTCACTTTAAGAAAAAATAGGTGAGCAAAGGAATAGAAAGGAGAACACTCAGGGGAATGGAAAGAAAAGCATTCTACATCAGCTATAGCAGTTCTTGCTTCTGCGTAACTGGTGGCTCTAAAGGAAATTATCTCAAATGATCTCAAATAATTATGATCAAAGGTACAGCAGATAAGGACAAAATGAAGTGACAATTGACAACTACTCTGGGCTACTAAATCACACAAGAGAACAGGATGTCCAGTCCTTTAAACATCTTTCTATATATAAGATGTAGGGGGGAAAAAAATCTGTATTAGAGGAACAGATTTCAATTTGATTGACATGTGCAGGAAGTACCTGTCTAGCAGAACTAAAATGTCCTTGTAATTTTTTTAAAAGCATGTATGACAACTTCATAACTTCAAAAAAAATAAACCCCCCTCACCAGTTGTATCCAATATGGTGAAAGTTATACTGGAGTTCATTTAACAAAGGAAGAGAAATTAATATCTGAAATAAAATATGACAACTGCTCAAGATTGTAAATTAGCTGTGTTTGTAGTGTGAGAACAGAATATAGCCGAAACCCCAAATACATCTGTCTGGTGCTTTATAAAAGGTGTATTTTGCACAGCCTAAAATATCTGAGCCAAGTAATTTAAGCAGAAAAATATGAATGATAACTGTACACTGTTTGAGAAATAGTTGCCTCAACAAATTCACATAAGTCCAGAAGAGAGGTTGTATGAGCTAAGAAAGCATGGAAATATAAACCACTCTAAATACCAAAACAAAAAGAAGATACAAAAAAGAGAGAGATGTCAATAGCAATTAGCATACATTAAACAGAAAAATGTAGAAAATTATTAATAGAGCTAACAGACACACAGACAAAATTTACAGATAAAGGAATTAAAATACAGATAGAAGAATAATCTTTTAAAGCTTGCAAAAATGAAAGAGATCTGAACTGAATGGTGTTTTTAAATAAGAAGATGGAAATGTTAGAATAAACATAATGTAAAAGGGTGGAAGCATTCAAAAAAATGCTTCTCTCTTTTTCATCTGGGGAAAATGTAGATCTATTCTCATACGATGTGAAATTGCTGCTGAATTATTTTCCAGCATTCCCAACTGTATGTAAGGTTGATGGTGGGTGGCCATGATGAAGATTAGATATTTAAAATCATCAGATATTTTATTTAGAGTTAGACAAGGACCTCTTTAGATTGTTAACATTGATTTGCAATAATTTTTTAAAGAGTCCAGATGTTGCAGAGGAGAAACAGAAAGTCAGAGTTATGATAGAGTAAGTACTATGATCCTGTTAGATCCATGCCTCTCGGTCAGATGTCAGTTTTGAAATGGCTTTGTTGGCAGAGGATTTGGTTAGTAGATAATGTATTTGTAATTTGTGAGAATTAACACATTTTTATAGAAAACAGTTCCTGTAAAACTATCTTCCTGACATTTTTAAATGAGATTATTAATTTAGTTGATAATTATATTGACACACTATGGTTCAATTTTTGTAAAGTGTTTGACTTGGTACTTCAAGGTATTTTGATTAACACACTGCAGCAATACAAAACCAATGTGGCACATTAAATGCATTAAAACTGGTTAAAAGACATGTCTTGAAATGTAATTATAAACAACAATCACCACTGACTGTGTTTGTTGCTAGCGGAGTTCTGCAGGGATTGGTTCTTGGCTGTATATCATTTAACATTATCAGTGACATGGAAGAAAACATGAAATCATTATGATAAAGTTTGCAGATAACCTGACATTTGGGGCCATGTTAAATAATGACGTGGAGAGATCTTGATTTAGAGGACAATGGTCACAAACAGTATAATTTCAGTAAAGCTGTATGTACAATATCTAGGAAAAAAATACTTGAAAGAGAGGAAATATCTTTACAACACAGGCCGTGAAAAAGGGAGTCATGGTGATTGGTCAACCGCACTTGAACTCCAGCCTGGTCCTGCATCCAATATGGTCCCTGAATGTATAAACAGAACACTATGCAGTGATAGAAATATTTGATTATGTCAGTCATAATGCTGTTGAAACCTGTTGTTCTGTTTATGTGCCTACAACTAAAACATGGAGATACCAAATTGCAGGTGGAACATAGAAGAGTGTCAAAGACAATAACATTATAATTACATAAGGAAACATTACTTAATACAATTAATAATTAAAAAAGGGCTTAAGGAACTCTGTCTAGTTACATTGTCAGGCTGCAAAATAAAGATGCTTCTGAATGATGGAAAATTGATGCTAGATAAATCCTCAGACAGAAGTCTGAAATACAACAGCTAACTGAGCCTGAAGCTGGAACCTTAACATTTATAAACTCTGAAGGAATGACTTTGCAGTAATGATGAATTTTGTCAGTGTGTCCCAAATACAAAATATTTTGTATTGTCTTGACATTGAATGAGGGTGGTTTGGCTGTTTAGACTAATTCATTGCAAAGCTAGGTTCAGAGGTGAAGGTAGAACGTTCAGGAATTGAGGGTTTAACAAGTCCTACTAATAAGTCCATTATTTCCATTTCCTAAGTAGGCTACTGTAGATCTTACCCTGCCTGGGAGCTGGATAAAAACAGCCAGTTAATGTACTAAAGGTCAAAATTTCAGAAGTGCTCTACAAATGCATTACAACCAACTATTAATAATTCTCTCCTTTTTTTAAAGGGGTCTGGTCATGTCCAAGGGAATGCCAACTACATTTTTCTTAATGTATGAGCACAAGTTACACATAACAACCTAACAACACAATACTGCCTCTTTAATGCTAATCTATTCCTTGCAATCTACTAGATACATGTAGAATCATTGGTGTGTATCAAGAGAGCAAAATCAGATTCTGAAAATATCTGAAAGGATGCACTAGAGTGTACATAATAATGTATTTTAATCTGCCAGGCCTTAAAATTAATCATGAATTCCCACAGAGATTTTAATAATTTTGAGATGATGTTTTTTTTCATATAGTGATATTCTTGGACAGAGTTCTTGAAATACTACATGGAAATGGGTGGGGGAGGGAAAAACATGGGCTGTTTTTCAATTACCAGGTTAGCTAAGATACAGATACGAGAGCTACTGTTTAATTGGTTGTTTTATTCTTTTTCTTCCACCTAATAGATAATCAGTAAGGTACCTCAAACACAAACTTTTATCACATCATAAAGTTGCCATACAGCATAAAGTTTATCTCTTTGGGCACATACTTCAGGGAACAATTCTCATCAGCAAATGCATGCACTGAAGGACTTAAAACTTCATGCGGAAAGTTGCGGGCCCTGGTGTTTCAGCAGTGAGATTAACAGGGGCTCCAAGCTCCAGAGATTCCCCTCAAGTTGTTATTAGGCATAGACCCTAAAATGCAATTTTGGGATCTCATCTTATGTTTTGTCCTAAACACGTTTGTCTCTTTATGGAAAACAATATATTGTAGTTCCTCACAGCTTTAAGTCATCCAGGGCCACAGCTTTTGTCCAAGTACCTGCAGCTCCCACTACTAGATATGTTTTACCAGAGCCACTTTGCATAGTCACAACAGAAGTGTTAGAACTCCCCCAAAACCAAAGCTATTTTATCTTTTGTTAAATGCTCTTTGATGTGCAGCCATGCATTAAGTATGCATTAAGTATGGCATTGGTATTGCATAAGGTCTACGATTTTCAGGGACAAAATGCAGATATTGTTCCAAAATATGTTATTGAGTTCACCAAACCAAGGTGTTTTTAATACATGTGGAATTAAACCAAGAGGTAAATGGTTACTGGGCACCTCTCTTATGATTCCTTGGGAGAGATTCATGTCGAAAGGAATCGAACATGATGAGCAAAATACATCTAATTCCTCAAAAAAACCCCAACCTCTTGTAATTTTCTTAATTAAAGAGTATTGCTTATGTTCCACCATTTATATGAATTTTGCACAGCTGTTTGCACTAATATGCGTTAAAATGGGTAATTACCACAGCCATCATGGTATGAGACAACACTCTTGCTCCTTTTTAAATACATAGCCCTGCTTTTATCTCTCTTTTACCAACGATACACCTGGGTTTATGTTGTTTGCTTGCTAGTTTGCTCCTTCCTGCTAGTTGGTGCCAACAAAAATTTCAGATACTGAATATCTGCCACGTTTCTGGGTCTTGTGTTAACAGCTTCTGGGCTATGTTTTTGTTTCCCTATTTTAATGGTTAGGAGAAGCAAGAGGCAAACAGAATAGTGATGTTTATGATGAGAGGGTAGATGAAGGGGTCGAGGAAAGCTGGGAATAGCTGAAGTGTGTCTGACACAGCAGTTTCTCTTCTGTATCACTATTTTATTTTTATGAGGCTGCAGCAAATTGATAGCTTCTGATACCATAGTCAATAAAACGTTGTGTAAATTCCAGCGATGGGCTGGAAAAAGATTGAATTAAAAGGGAAGTATTGGGTCACATCCATATTTCAAGTAATTTCTGTGCTGCCTTATCCTAATACCTGGGGGAAGCAGTTTCTTCACAACTAACCACCCAATTAGTACCTGCTGAGCACCCTATGCTTGATTCTCTTCTAACTGCTCCCCTCTTTCTATGCAAACCAATTTCCTGACAATTTCCGTTTTATCCCATAGGAAAACTTATTTTTAGAAAGTTTGGACAAGTCATAAAAAGGTGGTTTAGAAAGAAAATGATTCTGACATCTTTACAATCCTGGGAAAGAGAAGGTTTTTTTAGACATGATGTGGCAGTTTGTTTAGCCGTCATTACTGCTGCCATTGTATTGCTGCTTTTGTCAGGAAGATGTTTACTATGAGATCACAGCATAATTCAGGTTAGAAGGGACCTAAGCAGGTCTCTAATCCAACCTTCTTCTTCAACCAAACTCAACTACAAGCCCAGAGTAAGAGCTCAGGCATTTCTCTGGTCAAGTCTTGAATTGCTCCAAGGATTGGGATAGTGTGAACTCCCTGTGGCACTGCCTCACTATGTTCTCCTTATTTCAGTGTGAAGATGTCATGTTTCCAACATGTACCTATTGTCTCTTGTCTTCCACAGGGGTACTGGAGGACTGCTGCTACGGGCTTCTGAAATGGCTACATATCCAGGCTGAAGAAGTGCTGATCACGCAGCCTCTCCTCACAGGACAAGTGCTCCAGCCTCAGCCATCCTGGTGGCCTCCTCTGAACTTTCTCCAATTTGATAATATCTTTCTTGTACTAGGGGGACTGATATTAGGGAACAGACAAGTATAGGGTGGGTGTTCTCTCCAGCACATGAAAAGGCTGACAAATGTCAAGGATAACAAGCACTTGTGTTGCATACTGACCTGCTGGACAGCTGAGTAGCTGCTTTTGTACTGCTTCGGATCAGGAAGGGAGAAGAGCAGCAGTGCACCACGATGCCAGGATATCTTTTCCCTCAAAGTCTTGCCCAAGTTTTGCTGCTTTCTTAGTCTATCCCATTACCAAGACCTCTGATCATCTTATCCTCAGGTGGCACTAGTTTCACTAATCTAACCCATCCATTGCCATTGCACAGAGACAGAGGAGGTCTCCACAGTACCACTTCAGCTGCTTCTATACTGGTAATTAAATCAGAGCCCGGGTATTGGCTCAAGCACCACCCATTCCTTTCCATACTGTTTCATTGCTCTCTGTCATGAGACCAATGCCAGCAAATGCACTCCCAGGCAGTTTTCCAGCACAGCTGAAGTAGCACTGTGAGCCAGAGATCACTCCTGGGTACAGCCATGGTGGCCTGAATGGACAAGAGAGAGGAGAGAGTACAGGTGTGCAGGTGTAATCTATGCTACGTGGCAGTGAGGCTAAAGAACCATCCCTCATCTATTTCATTTAGAATACAGATTTTGCATTTGTCCTGAGTCCTAGCAGTCTTATTCATGCCATCCCACAGAGCTCTTCTTTTTTTAGCCTCTTACTGTCACAAACCAACCCTATCCTTTATTTGCATCAAGTTCAGCTGTAAAAAATGTGGCCTGAGTGAATAGAGCTGAGCGTCAGGTGGACAGGATAGCTGTTACATAGCTCTCAATCACTCATGGGCCATCCACCACCTCAAGCATAAACTCTGCTATCTCCAACACCTCTGCAATCTCTAACAACTCCTAGCAAAAGGGTCACTCCTCTTCGCTTATAGGAGTTTTGGCAGAATAGGAAAATTGCTAGATCCCATGTTGCTGCATCCTCAGATCACCTGAGTGATGAAGTGATGAGCTGGCTGTGGGCAATGAGGGTTTTGGTTTTTTTTTCCCCAAATCATATAGAATTGACTGCACCCAATTTACTAAAAAAACCTGTAAATTCACCAAAAAACAAAGTCCACCTCTTCACCCTTGAGGCTACACCGGACAAATACAGAAGTGACTGCTTCTGCCATCTGCCTGGCCTTACTGTAAACCTACTACTGCTGTGTGTCTTTTTGTACTTTTTTAAGAAAAAAGAACAGGAGTAACAAAAATCCTAGAAAGAGATCTTAGAGAGATGAAAATGGGGTTTTGTGGATTGTCTCTTCATTTGAGTTTATTCAATTCTATACGATTTGGAGAAAAAAATATTTGCATCCTTCAGCTGATTTATAAAAAGCCTTAATGTTCAGCATTACATTAATTTGATAGACTACAACTAGAGTGAAATATATTTAAAGCTTCCCCTACAAGTGATGGTGCTCATAATACTAAAATATAGTTTATACTCTGTGCATCACTTTTTATGGAGAAGGACTCCAAAGCATTTGCAAACATAAAGAAACAAATACGACTGCTTACCATTGAAATGCAACCTGCAGCTTGAGGTAAGTATTCAGCAGTGCACAACAGAAGAGGGATTTATGATAGAACATAAAGAAAGGATTTGCACCTACCAGAAACTGCAAGGGGAATTTAGCTAAGCGAAGTGAAATTCCCTAACTCAGCATCTGGAAAGGACATCCTGCTTATGTACTTTTCCTCCTGGAAAAATGTCTTATTTCTGGCTCTTCACACTCAGCCTTTTAGACCATGCTGACTCACCATGAGCAGTGGAACTTGGAGAAGATAATAGGGCTGAAACCAATGGGATTCAATAGAAATTACTCTGAATAACAGATGGGATTTACTAGAGAATTATTTAAATTCTGGAGAAGTGAAGAGCTAACCTATTGAACCAAGCAGCATTTATATTGCATACTTCTTCTAGTATGACTTAGGGTGATGTAAACGCCCTGTGGAAAGAGGCATCACTATGTCAGATTTTTCCAAAAGAGCAGCACTAAGAAACGCATGCATAACTACCTCACACTGGTTATGATGCCATTGTTACCACTCTCAGGATCCTCTTCTCACCATAAATCAATGCTACTGCTCACACTACCATTCCATGCTGCACTGCTGGGAAGACGGGGAGCATGTCTGGCACACTGGTAAGGGTCCTGCAGGCAGTCTGGGGGATAATGCAGGCATCAGGGCAGCATTCCTTGTAGCAAAGGTTTAAATACCAACTAGAGTGGAGGGACTACTGTACCCCATATGCTGCAATACGATGGCTGGTGATGAACAGGGAAGCCACTGTAATATACTTAAAGTCTGCCTGTAACAAGGCAAACTGTAACCACTGTACAATCATTCTTAATAGCTAAGCAATTTTTAAAATAACAATTATGAGCATAATTTGTGATTCTTTTATTCATGCCTGTTTAGTAATTACACTCTTTGAAATTAATGTGATATTTACTGAATTGCTCACATTTTGTCCCTTTAATTAATTTCCCCTCTTTAACGAAAGCAGAGTTGAATCCAACATATCCCAAGGAAGCACGTAGCACTGTGCAACTCGATTGAAAAAAACACATACAAACCTCAAACATCTATTAGTGAACTCTGGTATCTAAAGCTGGCAGGCTGCTTTGCTTTTGCACCTTGTGCGAATGCTGTGCCACTACTGCCAAGAAAAAGACAAGTATAAAAACATCAGAATAAAAGCAGTGAGAATGATGGTGAGAGAAGAAGAAATTTTAACAGAAATCCCCAAGAGATTCTCCTCCTGGCCTCAATTACATGTACAAAAGCGATCCACAAACAGAGACCATGTCAAACAGCCAGAGTATTTTGTATTGCCACTTCGCAATTTGATACATTATTTATTGCTTGTTTAAAAGTGAGTGGCCTAACTTCTATATTACCTGGCCTTTTGCCAACACACCTTCAATGTTATGTTCACAGAGTTTTATGTGTTGTCTGTTTTATTGAGGAACATCCATTTTCTTTCTCCATTTCATCTCTTCTTTGTCAAACTTCTCCCCTTTCTCATGAGGAGATGTTAGCTCAGCAGTAATCTATGGAAAGCCAAGACTGTGTGCTGCTGAGGGAGTTGGATGTGGTAGTCGTGGCCATCTCAGCATTGAAAGACATGGATAAAAGCAAGATAGGAAGTTTCAGGAAAGGATAAGACATCACTTCAGCAAGTGGGGCAGGGGATGTGCCCATAGAGTTGGCATTGCTGCTGAGCAAAGGGGATAGGAGGGCAGACCACTGCAAGGGCTGGAGAAGTGGTTTCCTGGAGGGAGACAGTGGTGAGGATCCTGTTGTACTCAATGACCCCCATGACATTTGCACTTTCTGTGGGTCTTTGCATAGTGACTTTGATGGGAAGATGTCCTGCAGACCAGCTGGGGAGTGATGAGCTCTCCACGAAGAGGTGAAGAATGAGGATGTTCTCTGTGCTGTCTTTGGCTATGCAAGCTTGTGTTCCAGCAGCAGGTCCCACAGGGTCTGCAGGTTCGTGTGGGGCAGGGAAGAGCCACAGAGAACTGGCAGTTTGCTTCTTTCTCCCTCTCATCTTTTTCCTGCAGTGAGTTAATAAGAGGAGCAGATGATCAGCATAGGATAGTTTCCAGGCTAATTGTCAGGAAAGTGAAGAGCTCAGCCCAAGCTTCACTACACCAGGTTCAGCATGTCCTTCTGCCACCAGCAGTGCTGCCCAAAGAGGAAAGCAGCAGGTAGTTCTGCTAATTCCTTAGCCTCAATGTTATCCTCAGAGTCTGTGTCATTGTTGCCTGGTGAGAGTGTCCTGGAGCTACAGAAAAGGAACAAGGTGCTTTTGTGCCATGATGCTGGTGTGCCCTTGGGTGCTGAGAAACAAATAGCATAGGCTGTTGGTGTGCTCAGTGGAGCTCATTGCAGACACAGACATAGGCACAAACATCTCTTGATACATTGGTAGAGATATGTTTGGAAACTCAGGGCATACTCTTTTTCCTGGTGCTATTGGCCAATTGGGCACTGAGTTTGTGGAGAGTGAAGCAGCTTCCCAGCAAAAAAGCTCTTGCAGCTGCCCATCCTTAATGTGGAAAAAACAACATTGACCTTGAGTTCTCCCCTCCTAAGTGCATCTTTGAGGGGCTTAGGAGCAACTTAGTTTCATGCTGTGTACTGTGGTGGTGTTCCTCTCTTTTGGCAAGAGTTCAGCCTGTATTTCAAGCAAGAGAAGTGACAAGCAGCAGAAACACAAGTTCTCGCAGCTTCTCTTGTGTGTGTTGTCAGGTATCTTCAATGAATCTAACCTCTGTGTTAGATTCCAAGCCCTAAATAAGTCAGCCTTTAAATTTCTAGCAATTTTCCAATTCAAGGTTGTGCTTTTTCTAAGGAGTCACTGAGCTTACTCCAAGGATAACCAGGGCCACTCTCAGGTACACTTCTATTCTCCAGGATTTTTTTTTCCCTTAACTCTTATATCCTCATGTTGAAAAAAAAGGGATCTGCATCTCATCTAATCTCGCAACCATTTGTAGCATCTGCTACAAAATTACGAAATGAAACAATTTCACCAGCATTAAGAACATAAGATACTCAGGGAATTAAAAATTTATGATCAGATTTTAACAAAGTACAATGAATACACAGTTCAGTTAGTGCAATTTTATTACAGAATTGTATTTGTCATTCAAATTGAAATAAAATGTTTTTTTTAATAATTTCTCTCAGCAGCTTTCTTAAATAGTCTAAATAGTTTTCTATTGAAAAATCCATGGAATGAGAAAGAGCAGGTATTTCAAAACTATTCCTTGAAGTCAGCTACTTTGAAGAGTTAATTTGAGATCACAAGCTGTTATTATTTCTGTCTTAGTTAAATCAGACTTTATTAATATATTTGTATTTTCAAAAAAAAATCTACTGTCATCTGTAACTATTATGGAGGAATATTGAGTATTTTTAGAGGATGATCTTTATGGAAATTATTCTGAGGGTACAAATACTTTGGGAATTACTCTCACATGTACTGTCCTGGTAAAGATAATTCGATCTGTTGAGATGGTACCAAGATCATTTTGGTGAAGCCATAAACCAATTACTGACTTTTTAAAGTTAGTGAACATCAGTAATGACTTTTCAACCCTTCTGGTTGAAAGGACGACCTCTGACATAAGACAATTGAAGTCCAAGGCTGAAATTAGAGGATTTTTAGCCAACAACATGATTAGTACCATATTCTGACTGCAAACCTGTTAAGTAAGTGCTCAGCCGCAAATCCACAAGTGTCATTGTCTTTAATGAGACCATTTGTGTGCCTAAAAATCAATCATGTATACACATGCAGAATTGGAATCACAATAACAGAAAACAGATGCAATGATTAATTACCCAATTGAAAGTTGTTCACAAATACTGTGTCTGACAACTCTATAAATCCATTGAAATCTGTGTTAACAATAAAAGATCAAAGCCTAATACTAAGAGTAGAGCCTAATTGGTAATACAAGAAGTGATAAATTCAATAGATATTAATGAAGACTACATTTAGGTGTTGGGAAAACCTTTCTGGAAACAAGAGCAGTGAAGCACAGTTACAAATTGTTAGGGGAAATTATGGAGTTGTCACCACTGGGAGGCCAGGAAAACTTTTCAGTCTTTTGAATTTTTTTTTGGTTCCACTCCTCTGTCTTGTGGCAGAGGAGCAGACAAGGTGATCTCTGGAGCTCTTCTAGCCGACATGCTAGTGAGTTATTAGTGTGGCATCCTTGCTGTCAGAGCATAGTTTCACATTCACTAACCCTGAATCAGTTTAGGAGTAGATCCCCAAATGTAAAGATCAAAGGGGAAACAGGCGAAGCACACAGTTGCACTCTTGTAGACCTGGTCTGAAAGCACAACACAATATTTATACTAGTTTTGTGCAGAAGGACAGATAGTGTCTGATCCAGTGTAAAATTAGAGCAGCACGTATGCACCTGATTCATCATGATCTAGATTATGTTGATCTGCCTTCAGTATTTGTGAAGCAATTTGAAGCAAATGAATGAGCCTGTGGGGGCTGAGTGCTTTGTTGTATGATGCATGTGCCTTGGAAGCAGATGTGAAGCTGCATCATCATACAAACACCGTAACACTTTATAGAAGAGGTGTTTTTTTTCTGTCTTTTGACATCAATTCCTTACAACACGTCAGAGGCTGCATGAGAATCTGTTTCGCACCATATTTTATCCCAGGAGGAGATACTGAGAATGAGCTGAAGAATGGTTTCTTTATCTTGGAGACTATTTACTCTGAACATATCAGCTGGTCTAAGATCTTGATCTATTAATTTATTTGAAACATTATGACTGCAGCAATGCCACTGCCAGGATGACAGAACTTCCATCGAGAATACCCTGCCTCCAAACACCGCCAACTCTATACTGAGTCCTGCCAGGTGCATGGCTATTGAAAACAGGGATTGGTGGTAAAAGGAAGACAATAAGTAAATTGTGGACACTATGCCACTTAAAACCATGCAAATATTTTCCAGCAGAAAGGTCAAATTGATTGGGAGACACTCAAAACAGCCTTGAAAGCAGACTCTGATCAAAAGAAGGGGCTCTGCATGGTGTGTAGGCTGTGGTGAGGTATTTTGGACTGCATCAGGCGTTGTCGTGGTGTGCTTAGAGCAGGCATGACCTAGTTATCTGAAAACCTTGGACCACCTGGATACTCAATAGGGATGTGGAGCTAAATGTAACTTGGAGACTACATCCTTCACACACTACAGGTAGCAGTCTCATAAAATGTAGCATCACCTTTAAAACTAGCTCCTTTGAAATTGTTACTTTGCTGTACAGTATAGTTGATTCTTACCTGAATTTGCCTTTCTCAGAGATGCTCTTCTGATTCACTCAACATATGTGGGTCGAAGATGATTAGACCTTGATCTAGTGGAGCTGGAGGTGGACATCATCAACACATGGATAGCACCAGAGCCTCCATTGCCCTTACTGACATGGTACTGAGCAGATGTACTGTGGAGATGATTGATATAAATGAAACTGCACATCAGACACACGAGGAAGATGAGCAGCTTCCTATCACCACACTCTGGGATCCAATAAGCACAGCTACACTGCAGCAAATCTGTCGCTGCCTGTTAACTCCCCATAGTAGTGTGGGAGGTAGACAGGTTGCCCAGAAGCACTGACAGGTTGATGGACATATCTCCAGTGCCTTAAATATGCCCTTAAGTCACATTTACTCACGTTTGTCTGGCATGGTTCTCATACAAAGCTGTAGTGACCTCACCTTTGCTTTCCCCTTGACGTCAATAGGAGTTCAAACAAGAGGGTACCTGTGAAAGCACCTTTTCTACAAGTACAGGGAAAAGAAGAGGGACTGTGCAGACTTTTACTGCTGTTATAGTACTTATGCAGCACATATCCAGATATTTCCCAGAAGTGTTTACCAGAAAAGGTACTTGTAGATTCTGAGGCAAAGCACCTCAACCTGCCTACATCCAACAAGTGCAAAGCTCTGAGTATTTTATTCAGGGCCTTGGACTGTCCTTTAAGGAAATAAAAACAACAAAAAAAACCCACTTTGTCCTTTCTGTGTTTGTTATTTCTGAAGGTCTGCAGAGAGTACCAGAGGTCTCATGCCATATTTTAATATATTTATTTAAGAATTTCTTGCTGGATTTCAGGATTTCTGTCCCTGGGAATCAGTGTAGAAGGTGCAAATTATTTTTTTTTAATCTTTTCATCCCATGTGAAGCTATTTTACAAGCCAGGCTGCAGAACACATTTAGGATATAAACCTTGTTAGGAAGCTTGCAATGCAACAGGAGAGGCAAGAAAAGGGGTAGTTGCTTAAGCACGGATTTTACTTGTTTTACTGACAGCTGTACTCTTTTGCTTGTAGTTACAGCAACTAAGAAAAGAGGTAACATGATTAAGCTGCTTAGGGTCAGTTATTTCCCTCTTCCCTTATTCTATAACTCCACACCTCATCCTAGTGAATTGGGGTGACACTGGTGGCATGATGAAGATAGCAGGCATATGTTTTCCCTCTTTTTCCATCACTGTTCTTCAGCCTTGGGAAGAGCATTATACAAAGATCAGTAGATTCACTTCCTTATTTTCTTTCTCCTTTTCTGGAGTACCTACAAAAATTGGCATCAATTCTATGGCTACTATGCTGAATGCCCTGTCTCCTATTTGAAACTCCCCCACCGTGCCTCCTCCAGCCCCGTGCTGCCTGTCTCTTCTTAGCTTGTAGGCTATATCTGGGCTGTGATCCACTTGATAGCTTGATGTTAGTACAGCATCTAACATAGTGGATTCAGGATGTAGCAACATAGCTTGTAGAGCCGACAGCACTGCAATGGATTGATAGCAGCCTGAAGAAAGTAGCAGTGTATACATTTGCAATGTAATGTCTTTGACACTACCATCTGGATCAGCTTTTGGTTTAATATGCTATATAAGTGCTTTTTAAGTGTAACTCGTAGCAAGAACAACAATTCTTTAGTGGCATAAGTTACAGATTTCTCAAAACTACAAAAAGGCAAAGTTGAGCAGCTACTGCTGCTCCTGCTTTTACGACATGTTTGTCCTCTGACCAGAGAAATCCTGGTATCATGAAACAACTTGGGGTGCCATCCTGCAGGTTTGCATGATATTTCTGACTGTGCTTTGCGTGCTATTTCCTCTGTAACGGTACCATAGTTTGCTGATAGAGTATTTTGGATATCCTTGTCTGCACAGATGTCACAGTCAAATTACCCCAGAAGCCAGAACTGTGTATAAGTGGGAAAGTGAGCTCCAAAGTTTATGCTCCTGAAGTTTATGGAAGTTCTTCAAATCATTAATAATTTTGTAAGGAATGGAGCGCAAAGTATTTCTCTCCCTTTAGTCGGAAATGTGCCAGATTGTTGTTTATCTGTGATCTTCCCAGCAATCAATGAAATTTGAAGCCTGGAGTGATGCATATTTAGGTCTTGGAATCAGAAATTTCAGTTTAATGCCACTTTCTCATCAAGTGTAGAGTATGGTGTACATCTCCAGATGGCCTATACAAATGCTCTGCCGTACTTCACTCACTTTTTGAATGTCAAGCATCTCTGGGATTCAGAACATTACCAATTAGCATCTTATATCCATTTGACAGAAATGATTCCTCATTATTTCATACATTTCTTCTTTAATAATATTTGCACACCGAGTTCCTCTTCTGGTAAGAGAATAGGAGCTAACTGTAAGATCAGGGACTGATTGTAAAATATTTTTCTTTTGTTCTGGCCTGAGTTGTTCACTTTTTAAATCTGGTGGCCATCTATGGGTCAAAGCTCTGTCAGTGGAGGACAGTCATCTTTTGGTCTTCCAGAGCACCTAGGAAACACTCAGCACTTGCATAAGTATCTTTTTCACTACAGTATTAATGTAGGTCATACTCCATTCACACATACATCCACATCCAGATCCTCTCACCCAGGAAGCAAAGGAAACACAAGGCACAAGAAACTGCACCTCCACTCAAAACTGCCCCAAAATACCTTGCTGTCACTAATTGGTTCTCTGAAATCCACAATTATCTACAACCCCTGAAACAGTTACAGCCCCCATCACTAACCAGGCTGTTCTGGAATATGCCTTTGTATGTGTTTGAAGAGCTGCTGTGTCATGCCATATAGCAGCCTAATTTGCCCACAGTATATGCTTTGTCTCCACATGCATTGTTTAGTTCTTTTGCATGCCTGTATGAGAAAATAAAAGCTCTGTAGAGGTATAAAAGAGGAAGCCAAAGGAAGCTTTATTGAGTGAGAAGGAGGAAAGCTTCCTAAGGACAAGGAGTGACTGAAAGTCCTCAGGAGGCTGCAGAGTTAAGCTGTGTTCTTCATCAGCCTGGTGAGGAACACTTGTACATGCAGATATGGGTAGGAAAGAGAGTGAGACTGATTGCATGTATTTGTAACATGTAAACATTTGCATGGTAGCAATAAAAGCTAAGGTTGCTTTTTAAAAATATAAATGTGAAAGGGTTTTTTTTCTATATACCCTTCTTTCTACCCTGTCTCTCATGATAAGGATGGCTGAACTTGTATGTCCTCTGCTCACAATGCTCAAAATAGGTCAGGTGAGCCAGCAGCTGCAGGGGGTAACAGCAGCATGTTCAGGAGAGCTGTCTGGGACTGTTCAATGCTTGCTACTGGCACTGTATGCAAAATGGAGGGGAAACCTCAAGGGACTCTGTGCTCAAGTCCAGACATCAGCCTGGGATGATGCTGTTTGTGGCATCCCAAAAAAGCTCCCAAGATCAGCTGCTCCCAACCTGCCTCACAAGCAGGAAGGTCACAGTGTCATTCACTGTCTACAAAACCACAGGGTATGTCCTCATTCAAGAGAGAAATGCATCCCACAGTATTTTACCATTGAGGTCACATCTCTCTCACCTTCTCTTTGTGCAGCTCAGGTGGCCTGTAGGTACTGGTGGCACCTCAGCACCCTCTATTTTCTGTGCATGGGTGCATGGGTTTATAGTGCTCACTCCGGGTGTGTGCAGCTGGTGGCACGGCTGTGATGCTGTAAATCAGCAGAGGCCCAGCGATGCTCCTGCTGCTGGGCTGTTCACTCTTCATATCTGTACAAAAACCAAACATGACCATACACTGTGCTAGAGAAGTGGAGCAAAAGCTGCTGGAAGGAGGTGCAAAGAAGATGGGAACGCTGGTGATGGTACGGTGAGACAACGGAGCCAGGATTTGATCAGCTTTCCCACTTCATTTTATTTTGTTTTGAAACAAACACATATGGGCAGGCCTAGGAAAAAAAAAATGTTTATATGTGACCCTGTATCCAGCTTCCCAGGTAAAAATGTAAAACATATGCAAGTGGTTTTTTAAAATGCATATTATGTTTCTGATAGACCAGAACTGCTGGAGCAGATCAGATCTCTCAGTTAAATATGCATTCATACATTTTTAAAAAATGTATAATATTGACTATATCAGATGTAATGGCTCCTGTAGAGTCATTACAGTGCACAGTGCAGGCTCTTTATTTGGTATTGTATCAATTTGTAGGGTGGACTGTCATGGTGTTAATACAGATGTATGCTAATAACAGTATGGAAGCAGAGAAAATGCTGTACGTCAGTGGCCCGCTTTTAATTTCAGCATTTTAAGCCTTTTAAAAACACATTCAAGTTTAAATTCTCCCTTTCCCTCTGCCCACTGAGCAAGGTCTGAAGCGTGGCCCTAGGCCAGTGCTGCACATGGGTCAACAGCTCACAATCAGAGGGAGGAGGCAGATGCCGGATGTACAACAGAGAGATGCAATGCAGGATGGAAGAGAGGGAATTTGGCCTGAAAAGATCAGATGGTTCGTGTCTTCACTGGCAAATGAAATTGCTTTAGGGCTGCAAGACAGGATGTGCGGAAAGATCAGAAAATGGCTTGATTTGTATTTGCTTCAACATGAGATAAAAATGTCTAATGCAATTGCAGTTAAAATAGGAAAGGAAAACTATATTTACTGAGCTCAGATACCATATTGCATGTCTTCAGTGTGTGAACAATTTTTAGAACCAATTTATACAAACTTAAAAATCTGTCTTTTTTGTAGAAAAACAAAGAGTTTCAGAGAAATAAACAGTATCTCCACAATAATTCTGTAACTACATACTAATGTAACCCTCCAGCTCACAGAAGAAGTCCTCCATGTAAAGAAAACCAGAGAAACTATAATAATTTTCAGATACAGTTGACAAGAGACCATTTAGTAAACTTTTATTTTTTTTAACTAACAGTATGCAGGGATGTTGTATTCTAGGCTGCTACTAATAATCTCATCAGAATGCAAAAGCAGTGACTGTGTTATAAAACCAATGATCTGTTATATTCTGCAAGAATTTACAAAAGCCTAATGTCATTTACTACACCATGAGAACCATACTTGGATTAAAAAAACAGAAAACTCCAACAAAATACAGAATCCAAAAAAACCCGATTACAGCTGATGAAAAATCAGACTGCTTGCTAATGCCAAGGCTTAAAGGTATGATACATGTTAGGGTTAAAAAAAGAAGAATATTTCTGAGCTAGGGAAAAAGAATAATGTTTATCTTTGGGAAAGTGTCACGCAACAGGTCGATCCAAACTGCACTTACGTCACGGATTTGCTATGGCTGGTCAGTCCCCATCACCCTGAAGTGGTGACTGGGTTCATGCCCTGGGCTCAGTCTCCAGGGAACTTTGCCCAAGAAGAGTTTGCTGGCTTGTTTGTTTGTTTTTTTCCCCTAACACTTCTGACAGAAGAATGAGTGCACCATTCCTAGAAATAGGTTTTCAAATGATTGCAAAGGAAGGACTTTTTGTTTTTTTCATACAGAATAAATGAAGCAAAACCTAGACAGACCCAAGACTTTGCCATGCACTGAACACATCATCATCATAATAATGGTTATTCCCCTTCACCAGCAATAAGATGTGTTTTGCAAACATAAACTAATTAAGCCCCACAACCTTGGAAATGAGTCTGTAATTTCCTATAAAAGGGGAAACTTAAGTGAAGGCCAGATTGTGACACACTTACTAAGTACAAGCGCTCCACAAGTAGCTCCATTGACTTCCGCGAGACCCTTTTTGGTGTAATGTGTAGTTCAATGAGAGGTATCACAGCCTGGTGTTAAATGACTTGCCTGAAGGCACACAGCAACTCAGAGCGGGGTGGCACCAGACTCCAGGACCCAATTCCATCACTCCCAGGGATGTAAATTGTACCAAAGTCGATGGGAGCTGCGTGAGTGCGCTCAACGGGACCAAAGGCCCCCCGCAGCTCCTACCTGCGAGCCTTGCTCTCAATCCCTTCGTCCAGGCTGGGGAAGAAATGAAGCTACAAAGAGCTTCTTGGAAACAGCCTGTGACGAGTTGTGCTACTTCGGAAAAAAATGGAGGTGCTGTTCGCCCTAGTGCCTATTTGTGTCAAAGGTTGAGATCAGTTGTACCATAAAAATCCAAGTCCTTATTTTGGCAATGGGAACTTAGTAGATATTTGCCTGAAAAAGACTGGATACTAGAGGTAGACAGATTGACTGTGCAGAGGTGCTCGGCCCCTAAGCAGCTGGGGCTAGGGTTCTGGGCTCCCCCAGTGGGTTTTTGTGGAGCCAATTCCGTTAGCAGAGAAGGGGCTGCAATGGTGGCTCCTGTAAGAAGTTGCTCAAAATTTTCTCCAGCTCTCAGCTGGACTCACCTCTGTGGCTGAGCCAATTAGGTGCCTCCGTGATCACCTTTTAAGAAACAGAAGCCAGAAGAGGAGGGTTGTTCCTTCTGAGAGGTGGTAGAAGAAACTGGATAAGAAAAGAGCCACCATGACCACTCAAGGCCAGCAAAGGAAGAGAGGAGGAGGTGTTATGGAACAGAAATCCCCCTGCATCACATGGTGAGACAGCAGCTCTCCCCCAGCAACCTGTGAAGAGAGATAGTAGACCTGAGATGTGGCAGCAGCTCTTGGAGGACCCTACAGCACAGGGGGGTAGCTGTGCCTGAAGGGGCTGTGACTCTGTGGGGAGGTGGCATTGGAGCAAAATGTGCCTGGACCAGACCTATGGGGAGGAGTTTGTGAGGAGCTACATCACTTGGGAAGGACTCACTTTAGAGAGGTTCGTTAAGGACTGTATCCTGTGGGAGGGAATCCCATGTCAGAGCAGTGGGAGAATGTGAGTAGTTCTTCTCTGAGGAGAAAGAAGCAGCAGAGAACATCTAAGAGAGACTGACCATATCCCCCATTCTCTGCTCCCCTGTGCCATTGAAGTGAAGGAGATAGGTGATCTTGGAAGCAGTGAACTAAGCCCAGGAAGAAGGGAGGGGTGGGGGAAGGTGATTTTAAAGCCCTGGTTGTGTTTTTCTCATCATTCTGCTCTGTTTTTTATTTCTGTCTGTTTTGCTTCTAGTTGGTGGTGAATTAGACTGATCTTGTTTTCTTTCTTAAGTTGTTGAGTCTGTTTTGCCTGGAACCATAATTGACAAGTGAGCCCTCCCTGCCCTTGTCTCGATCCTCAAGGCCCTTGGTTATCTTTTCTCCTCCCATCTCACTGAGGCCTCTGCCATCATCTCAGGAAGGGTTGGTGGATATTTTGTGGATATGAGTGAGTGGCTGTGTGGTGCTTTGTTGCCAGCTGGGCTTAAACCCTGACACCCAGTTTACCTAGAGGCTGGCACATGGTGGGCAATGGGGCAGCCAGATACCACAGGTGAAACCAGGTCTGTTCAGATGCAGGCTGCAGATGATGTGGAAAGAATGAGGTTAAGACAAAGAGTGGCTGTAAAAGGGTGACTGCACTCCCAATGATGACGAGCAGAGTTATGAAATAGAAAAAATAGAAATGAATGGCCTATCTATACTTGTATCACAGTTTCAGTCACGTGTTTTAAAAAGACGGAAAACAGCCTCCTTATTGCACAGTAAGGACTCAACATCACACTAAGGAATTGTTCCTCAGGAGCAGTAAATGTTGCCAGAGGTCTCGACTTAGAAATAGCTCCCGAGCAAGAAATGAGAGGCAGCAGCAATGCAGTCGCACAGTAGGAAACCAGTCCTGGCATGTCCAAGCTATTGTGTTTGACATTGGCTCTTCAGTGAATGTTCTCCTAATCATAATTTTCCATGTAACAATATACAGAAGCTGATATGTCAGGTGATGCATCTCTGGAGAAGAGACAGCCTATGATATAAAGCTTTTACACTTTCAGGCTTGCATGTTTTGGATGTGCCAAGGTGCCTCACACCACTGCCAGCAGAAGCAGTCTGTCCTCTGACATTATCATTGCTTTTAATTAATTTCAGAAGACTCTAAAGATCAGGTTGAGAGACAGAATATTTGCCTGTTAGGCTAAATTTCAGTGCAGCTGGTTCCCAAGTTTCACATGTAAGGGTATGCATTTATTAATGGTTAGATTCTCTTGATGGCAGTAAACAGAAAACAAATTCAGACATCATGCAAATGGACTAACAAAACCAAGAAAAAAGACTTTTTCCTTTAAAGTATACAGAAGGAGAACTCTGTATACATTATTCCAGAAGGTTTTATATTACCATAGAATTCTGAGTCTGTTTTGAGTTGGATTTTTCTTTTACAGAATAGTGTACATGTCTTCAGCTCGGCTTGCATTTCTTTCCATGTTGGAGGCCCATATGACAATAAGTGCAGAGATCAGGGCGCCAGCAGCTCTCTTTAAAGCTGCATTTCCCCCAAGCCTTCTGAGACAGGCTTGTCCTAATGTCCCTTTCTCCCTCCTCCACTATTGCTTTTTTCATTTACTGACAAGCCCAACATTAAATATTTGCTGGAGTTTTCATATCGATAGTACGTTATATTGCCATTACTGAACAGTTTGGGGCTTTGTGGCTAGCTACCATGACAATAGATGCACAGCCTGGAACCAGTTTTAGTTAATTAGAGTCAATCAATCCAAACTTTGCTAACTTACTCATGTGAAACAATAGTATAATGAACCAAAGTCTGCAAGATGATTGGGAAACACAAATTATTGCACCCTGATAAATTAAATGTGACTATTGCAAAACCTTCCTTCTAAATGAATACTCAGAGAGAGAATCTATGGGTGAATAAGCATAATTTATAACACAGAAAAAAAAAAATTAAAGAAGCTGTTATAACCCCACATCAGTGTTTCTTTTTTTTTCTTTAAAACAAATAAAAACCAGATTGCACTATATATGAGACCAAATGGGTATAACATTTTTAAGACTAAAATTTTTACACCAAGCAATCTTATAAATGGCAGTGGGCATTTTAAAAAGAATCTCATTGTGGGTGATTCATTGTTAAGAGGCATCGAGAAACCCATCTGTGGATCGGACAAGGAGTCATGAGAGGTGTGCTGCCTGCCAGGAGCTGAGATTCGTGATGTGGCTGAGAGTGCCACATCTCATCAGGGATTTGGCCTACTATCCCCCACACCTTTTCCATGTGGGTATGAATGATGTAATGAGATCTGACATTAACAGTATCAGGAAGGATTTTAAAACCCTAGAGGAGCGAGTGAAGGGTAGAGGGGCACAAGTTATTTTCTCTTCCATCCTGTCCACCAGAGGAAAATGAAGTCTCTAACGTAAAAAATTGCACAAGTTAACTCCTGGCTAAGATGTTGGTGCCAACCAGAAGGTTTTGGGTTTTATGACAATGAAACCTTCTTTGGGGACTGTAATTTCATAGGGCAGGATGGAATATACCTCTCTCACAAGGGCACTAGAATATTTGGGAATAGGCTGGCCAGCTTGATCAAGAGGACTTTAAACTGAAAGACTTGGGGAGTGGGAGGAGAAATGACAAAAAACGAGCCATCCCAGCTAACAAGGAAACAGGACAGGGTGGGAAATGCAATGATGAGTGTCCCTCAGCTGCACACCAAGATGAGATGCAGAGGGTTGACCACACAGGGAGTATCCAATCAGGGAGGATCCACTTGCATCCATCCAGGGAAAGCTGTGTGTTTGAGTAAGCCCCTGTGTTGCCTCTACACCAACACACACAGCCTGGGGAATAAGCAGAAGGAGCTGGAGATGTGGTTGCAGATGCAAGACTGCTATCTCATTGCAGTTACTGAGAAATGGTAGGGACAGCTCACACGTCTGGAGCACAACCATGGAGGCCAATGTATTGTTCAGGAAAGACAGGTCTATGAGGCAAGGAGGTGGA
Organism: Urocolius indicus; assembly: GCA_013401255.1. NCBI lineage: Eukaryota > Metazoa > Chordata > Aves > Coliiformes > Coliidae > Urocolius > Urocolius indicus. The sequence continues at coordinate 130,253 of WBNH01010607.1, forward strand.
GTTGCTCTCTATGTGAGGGAGCAATTAGAGTGCATTGAGCTCTGCCTGGGTGGGGGTGAGGGGCAGGTTGAATGCTTGTGGGTGAAAATTAAGGGGCAGGATAATGTAGGCGATGCCGTTGTGGGAGTTTGCTACAGGCCACCTAATCAGGAGGAGGAAGTGGACGAGGCTTTGTACAAACAGCTGAGAGCTGCCTCACAGTCATAATCCCTGGTCCTCATGAGGGATGTCAACCTCCTTGATATTTGTTGTCAAAGCCACACAGCCGGCAGGCACACACGCAGTCCAGGAGGTTCCTACAGATTGTTGACAACAACTTCCTGAATGTAGGTGATTGAGGAACCAACGAGGAGCGGTGTACTGCTAGACCTTGTGCTGAAAAGTAAGGAGGGTCTGGTTGGGTATGTGGAGGTTGGAAACAATCTTGGCTGTAGTGACCAGGAGATGGTGGAGTTTAAAATCCTGTATTGAAGAAGCAGGGCATCATGTAGGATTGTGAGCCTGGATTTCAGGTGAGCTGCCTTTGGCCTCTTCAAAGACCTGCTTGGAGGGATCTCATGGGATAGGATCATAGACTGTAGAAGTGCTTAAGATAGCTGGTCGATCTTCAAATGCCACTTCCTCCAAGCCCAAGATCAGTGTACACCTACCAATAGAAAAGCAGAAAAAGGAAGCAGGAGGCCTCCGTGGATGAACAAAGATCTGCTGGGAAAACTCAGGGAGAAAGCAGACATCTCTGAGAGGTGGAAAAAAGGTGTGATTTCTTGGGAAGAGCTCAGGACAGACATGTTGGGGTGCAACTAAGAAGGCTAAAGCCCTTTTAGAATTAAATCTGGCAAGGAAAATTAAGGAAAACAAGAAGGGGTTTTTCAGGTACATCAGCAGCAAAAGGAAGATGAGAGGGAATGTGGGCCTGCTGCTGAACACAGAAGGTGCCCTGGTGATGGAGGATGCAGAGAAGGCTGAATTACTGAATGCCTTCTTTGCTTCAGTCTTTACAGTCCAGGCCGGCCCTCAGGAAGCCCAGTCCAGCAAGGATAGTAGGATGGTCTGGACAACAGAGGATTTCCTTTGGGTGGAAGAGGTTAAATACTTGTTGGCCAAGCTTAACACTCATAAGTCAATGGGTCCTGATGGGATGCATCCAAGAGTGCTGAGGAAACTGACTGATGTGGTTGCTAAGCTGCTCTCCATCATTTCTGAGCAATCATGGAGGACAGGCAAGATGTTTGAGGACTGGAGAGAGGCCAATGTCACTCCAGTCTTCAAAAAGGGAAGGAAGGACAACCCAGGAAACTACAGGCGGGTCAGTCTCACCTCCATTCCTGGAAAGGTGATGAAACAACTCATCCTGAATGTCATTACTAAACATATGAAGGAAAAGATGATTATCAAGGGGAGTCAACATGGATTCACCAAGGGGAAATCCTGCTTGACCAACTTGATAGCCTTTTATGAGGTCATAACTGGCTGGGGAGAGCAGCGGATGTTGTTTTTCTTGACTTCAGCAAGGGTTTTGGCACTATCTCCCATCACATCCTCATCAGAAAGCTCAGACAGTGGAGCTTGGATGAGTGGACAGTGAGGTGGATCGAGAACTGGCTGAATGACAGAGCCCAGAGGGTGATGATCAATGGCACAGGATGGAGTTGGAGGCCTGTGGCCAGTGGAGTTCCTCAGGGATCAATTCTGGGGCCAGTCTTGTGCAACATCTTCATCAATGACCTGGATGAGGGAATAGAGTGTACCCTCAGCAAGTTGGCTGATGACACCAAACTGGGAGGACTGGCTGATTCCCCAGAGGCTGTGCTGCCATTCAGTGGGATCTCAACCGACTTGAGAGTTGGGCAGAGAGGACAAGTCCAGAGTCCTGCATCTGGGAAGAAACAACCCCATGCACCAGTACAGGCTGGGGATTGACCTGCTGGAGAACAACTCTGCAGAGAGAGACCTTGAAGTCCTGGTTGATAATAAACTAACCATGAGCCAGCAAAGTGCCCTCATGGCCAAAAAGGCCAATGGCATTCAGGGATGCATCAAGAAGAGTGTGGCCACAGATCAAGAGAGGTTCTGCTCCCCCTCTATTCTGCCCTGGTGAGGCCTCATCTGGAGTCCTGTGTCCAATTCTGGGCTCCCCAGATCAAGAGGGACAGAGAACTGCCGGAGAGAGTCCAGCACAGGGCCATCAAGATGATCAGGGACTGGAGCATCTTCTTTGTGAGGAAAGGCTGTGGGAACTGGGGCTGTTTAACAGAAAATTGAGGGGAGAACTCCTTAATATTTACAAATATCTAAATGATGGATATCAGGATGTTGAGGCATCCCTTTTTTTTCTATCTTATCTAGCAACCGGACAAGGGGTAATGGGATGAAGCTGGAACACATAAAGTTCCATTTAAACAGAAGGAAAAACTATTTTACTGTGAGGGAGACAGAGTCCTGGCACAGGCTGCCCAGGAAGAGTGTGGAATCTCCTTCTCTGGAGGTCTTCAAAACCCACCTGGATGTGTTCCTGTGTGATCTGGTCTAGGTGAACCTGCTTTAGCAGGGGGGTTGGACTAGATGATCTGTAGAGGGCCCTTCCAACCCCTACCATTCTATGATTCTGTGTGATTCTATGAAAATTGACCTCTCATACTTTGCAAGCTAAATTTCACAATACATGGGGTAGCTGAATAAGTGGAATCATTTTGGTTTGTCTGTCCTTCAAAAATGCTTATTTTCCAGTGCTAATTGTTGAATGTTTGTCCGACCTTGCTGAGGGAAAGGCCTAAACCTCTTTAAGTTAGTATATTGTCATCAGTCAGCCTTCTCTCATAGATAGAAACACTTTCTTCCCCCATTTTAAGGTCATGGATATTTCCCTAATGCTTCTAGTTCAGCTTATAGATCATCATTTTGATTTTCTGAAAGTAGTACTTTTTTTGAAGTTGATTAAAACAATACTCAAAGAGTGTTTAAGCTTTTGCATTAAAATTGCATTTTGGGTACTAAACTGGCCTATAATAAGATACTCTGGTGGTTTATGGCTTTCACAGAGTCTTAATTTTGTCTTGTATGCTGCTTATATTTTTAAATTCATGTCTTTCACATGTACTACACTGTACAAGAGACATAAGGCAAAGGACTTGTCCTGAAGAGATTAGTGTGAAGAGGTGCAGTAGATGAAATACAGTACATACATAGACCAATCGAGCCATGAAGGACCTTCAGAATTAAGGCATACTGGATTCAAGGAATGTGTTTAAGTTAAAGGAAGGAGAATTTTCATGTGATGAGTTCATAAACCAGCATGAAATCTGAATAACTGGATATATCACCCAATGTGGTTTTTTTCTGTAAATATTTCAAATTGTCTTTTTGATCAAACGCCATTTCTCAGAAGCAGCAAACTATTTCTGCATATTGATGTAGTGACAGGTTTGGGGGGAAGAGGGTTATGTAGGGACCAGTGCAGAAGTTTATCTATTCTAAATAAAAATTTAAGAAGCTGTTGAAGATTATTAGGGTGGGAAGCTCATGAAGTTTGTGCTCAAGACTGCAGTTCTTTCTCAGATGTTTCCTAAACAATGAGAGTATTTATATTGCTGAATCACAGGTGGGTTAGGTGTTGAAAGGTGGGATCTTTTCTATCCCATTACAGAAGTAAGCACATTCTTACTGCCATGTTTGCTTGCATATTATTTTATACAAGCTATCTCAAAGTCGTATATTGTTTTAACCATATGAGGACACAGCAGAAGATGTTACAGAGGAATAAAGTTGATTGATACTTCCTCTCCTACCTATTTTGGTGTTACATGTATACTGCCTTTCATTCAGAGGCTAATCTGAAATAGGTTTTGAAACACTTCTCCCTGCAAAATAAGATAAATGATACGGGTGTTCTCTATACATTGTAAGTGCCCAGGCTGCACTTCTACCAGCTGTTCTGCATAGATTTTGAGGGAAAAAAAAAAAAAAAGAAAAAAGGAAGAACTGAATTCTTTAAGATTGCAAATTGGGCATTTGACTAAAAGAAAAACCTGAGATATCATTTTTACATATCACAGTTGGAGTCCTAAAGCTAAGGCTGTCTGTTGTTAATAACAAATTCAATCAAAGCCAGATGACAGACATCTCTTAAGTGATTCAAAAGATCGAAAATGATATCTTTCTCTGCAATTGAGTGAAGGGGTCAAGAAAACTAATAACTTGTAAAGGTGAACATTAATAGGAAAAAAATATTAGCACAGTATAGACTTTTCAAAAATCCTGTAAGAATTCTTCTACAGTAATTTCTTTCCTTTCTTCCATATTCTGAATTTTCCTTTCCATATTTGATTGCAAACACATCCTAAATACAGCTATATATTAAGTACATGAATTAGAGAAAGTGCTTATCCAATACATTTGGTAAATGCATGGATCTAGTTACAGGTAACCAATATTTTTCATGTCTGTTCTGCTATGACTATTTGTTAGTGAGGCATGGGAACTATATAAAGCATATTTCTGCCGATACAAGTATTGATAGAGAATTTTTAAAAGAAACAAAGGACTAAAGGACATGGAAGCCATAGAAAATGAAAAACTGTTATAAAGTAAATCTGAAAAGGCGAATCTCAGAACTGGATTCTTTTGTGGTTTTTAAGAGACTAAAATAAGGTCCTTCAACTCAAGGAAGACAAGTCTTGATTTAATGTGCAATCTGAATTTGGATAACGCTGTTTTCTACATGTATTTAGAGAACAGCCGCTTCTTTAAATATCTCTTGGATGGGAATTCATCTGAGTCCAGTTACCTTCACTGATACGCCTCTGACTGAGTAAGCTGCAACATGACCTTGCAAATTTAATTCTTCAGTAGAATAATGATGAGAAATTAAATCATCCATTTTGCTCTGACTTTTCCACAATCTTCATCCTAAAATTACTGCTTGATATTCATACCTTCTTTCCTCCCAATACAACACTTTTTGTTTTGTTTTAAAACACAGGAGTCATGATACACAAAGAATTATTGAAATTTGCCCAGATGGAGACTACTACAAGCACCTATCAGTATCCCAACACTGCTGTGCTTTTTATATACCTTTTTTTCCTAAGCCATCATTGATGGTCCTTTTGCAGTTACTTAATAACTGTGAAGTTTTGATGATAGCATGCTGTTCACAAAATAGGTTTCTCAACCTTAAATATACAATAGAAATACCCTTTGTTTACTTTACAACAGTCATACAGATGAATACAACTCATATTTGCATCTTAATTTCTATGCAGATGCAAAGTTTAGTCAGCCTCAAGCAATATGCACTAGGAATGAGACCAATGATTACACACAATTATACCCCTGTTAATGGCTACAACCAGGAAATGGGTAAACCTGGTTTATTTTCTGTAAATCACACTGGTTCTTCTCTTACTTTCTTCTCTTCCCTGTCAAAAATCCCTATGTAATTCAGTTTAGATTGAAATGACTGTAACAAGGAATCAAACACCTAAAGAATTCTTTCGACTCATGACAATTATGTCCTTTCCTAAATAATTATGTTATTGCTTATTGTGGTGAAGGGAGCTTACTGTATTTCCTAAAGGTCACTGAGAGGGCTGATCCAGATTAATTTTTAAATAACAATCATCTGGAAATTTGAAAATCTGTCCTTCGGACTAAGCTGTGTCCACAAATATTGTTCTTGCATTGCTGAAGTGATGTGTCAAAGGAAGAAATGCCCTTTATTTTCAAGGCTCGTGTTTGTTTCTTCAGTCGTTGCTGGCAGTTTGCTGATGGTTCATATTAGTAATGTGTATAGCCAGAATGAGCAGGAAAATGGATGATAGAGCTATCGCTCCTCTGGTGAGTCCTGGTAACCTCTTAATACATTTGTGGGGCACCTGCCTACACAAGTCACTGCACTTGGTTCCTACTTGTACTCCTTTATCCTGTGATTCTTTCACCTGGCAATGACTCCTGGTCTTTCCAGGCTTTATTTCTTACAGGACAGGTTTTTATCATTCTCTTCATTCTCCTGAGTACTGAGATAGTGCCCAACTGCTTGCTGTATAAAGCACAGTGGTGTACTTGCCTCATTTTGAAGGAGGCAAAATGACCATGGTCATGGATATGATCACATGCTGTAGTGGGAAATGCTGAAGGTTGAATGTACTTTCTAACCGCAACAGGACATTAGAAAAAGTCATTGTGGTAAGACAAATCAGTTATAGTATCCTGGTGTTGCTTTCCAGATTTTCACCCACTTCCAGTGCCAAAGTCCCGTAATCTAATAGCTGTTGTCTCCCACTCTAAAAAAAGCCTCATTTGCCTGGCACTCACTTTTCTGTCCCTCTCAAACAAATTACAATTAGTATCTTCTTTTGATTATTCCCTATACTTTGTCAAAATAAATTCTGTAAAAGTGTACGGTAAACATTCCTACGAAAGGATGTAGACTGAATAAAAACATAATCTTTGAGGTACTTCTTTCTATATTTCACCAGAAAAA
>WBNH01010607.1:141733-241733 GCA_013401255.1 Urocolius indicus
TATAATTTCCTGTAACACCATAAAGTCTGGAAAAGGTGTTCTGGAAAACGTTAGCAACATTATATATATAGAATATAAATATATAAAATAAGTATAAATAAACTAGGCCCAGAGACTCTTTCTTGACCCAGAGGCCAGCTAACAGATAAGAATGAGCCTTTCTGGGCCTCTTCTCCATACTCTAATGCAGAATTACTGTTCTTTGCATGTGTGTTTCATTCGGTGTGTCTGGAGTAACTTGGGGACTATTTGCAGCAGCACAACCCATTTAAAGAGGTGTGTGCTCTCAAGAGTATAAAAGGGGCACAATGTGTTGTATACAAATGGATGTAGGGAAAGAAATGTAAATGTAAATTGAGAGTAACTGCATTGGGCCACTATCCCTGAGGAAGGCAGGAGTGTAATGGTGCTATAGCCAAATGCACTAGTAATGGCATTTGCTGTGAAATATATAAATAGACTAAACTCTTAAGAAATACGTCAGAAAAGGAAGAAAGAGTGGTAAGATTATTTCACTGGCTTACTGATTTGACTTGCCAAGATTTTGCTTCAGTTTACACTCAATAAAGAAGCTATCATTGGAACCAGTGCCATTTTTCCTGCTGTTATGGTCTCTCAAGATGCTCTGGAATTGAGTGCAGTTCAGTGATTCAGTTGTGGGAGTTTTTTAATGTGATTAAAACAACCACCACCAATGTTGTCTGGAGTATCAATACCTTTATTTGGATTTGATGTACTGTCTTTTAGTAATAAAATGAAGTTAATATTAAAATATATTGTAAATTTTGCCAAATGTAATTTTTAATAACTAATGTTTACAAGTGAGAAAACTAATCATCAAATGTTAGTTTATTAATTACATTGACTTGATTTCAAAATAGATTTAATAAAACATTTAAGATTGGATTTAATTGTCTTAAAGAAATTTTTCTGTGCTGGCTCACTGACAAAATGATACCGAAATGTCTGTCTAGGACCAAGGTTTAGAATGTATCTGGGTTCCCATTAACTGAAAATTGAAATTTTCAGATGTCTTCTCTCAGTACTGAAATAAAAAAAATAACCAACCCTGTACATTGTATCTCATTTCCATGAATGATCTTAATCAACGGATTACATTCAGGTAAAATGAATGATCAAACTGTGCTGAAGACTTCAGTGGGACAGATTTGGTTCTCAGTATAGTTGCTACAGAGGAAGTGCTCCAGTTTATTCCAGTTGCCATTTTGATCATAGGTTCATGAAGCATTGGGTCATGTGGAAATTTCGCCTCTTTTCCATATAAAAGTTCTTGGAAGGAAGCTGCATTTTATAGTGTAATAAATAAATTAATTTTATGACATTCATATACTTTTTTTTCAATGAAAAAAAGATTTTATTACTTTATTTTAGAAACAGAATACATTTATTTTAAATATACAATGACATAAAATATGGTAACTCATTTTGAATTTGCTCCATTAGTCTGACAGTATCATATACTAGCAGCTCTCAAATCATTAGAAATCCAGGCTAAAAATACAAGGCAAACTTAATGCTTGATTTTCACACAGATGTAAATTAGGTGTAACTGTAATGAAACTAATGGATTTAAAACACAGAGAACTATCAAAATGAGGCCCTGAGTCCTTAATAGGCCTTATTGGCTTTTCATTTTTCAGCTGTTCTGCCTAACATACTGCAGAAACAAGGAGAAACAAGGAGAAATACTGCAGAAACAAGCACATGCATATGTCTGAACGAGATTGAAAAACTTGAAAAAGAGGTAACTTGATTCTTTTATTGATAAAACTTATAACAATTCTCCCTTCTGAAAGCCTACAAGAACTCATTTTCTAGAGGAAAGAATGGAAAACAAGAGAACAGGGAATGAACTTTGGCCACGCAAATTCCTTTCTTGAAACATCATGCCTAAAGTCAATTAATAATTGCTTAAACAGTGCTTGAAGCTCAATTTCCTGTAAGATTTATCCTCAAACATTTTAGCTTAGACATGCAAAATATTATTATTTGATATTAGAACTTGGAAGTATTTTAGAATTAACTCTTAAGAGAATGAGCTTCTTCCTGAGTGTGGTACACGCTCAGTTATTATTCACATTTTGTGCAAACTTCTCTCATATGGTACATTTTACAGTTACTTAGAAAAGAGTTTGTCAAAAAAATAATATTATGTGCTTCCTGAGGGGAATAAAGGATAACCATTGCAAACCACCTCTTGGTGCAGATGCAGAATATCTGAAATATGCAAAGATATATTAAATCAACAAGATGATCAGAGAAATGTTCAGGAGGACATAGGAACAGTAATAGAACTATAAATAAAATGTGAATGTCAAATTGGAAAATGCATATACTGCCTTAGAAGCCAGCAACATTAGTGTCAAGGTTCTCATTGTTACCTAATATCATAATATACAAATTGCAACGTCATCTAACCTACCATTTTGTTCCCAGCAACGGTCATGATGAGATGCTATGTAGAGGAGTATAAGGACAGAATAAACATATGTATTACTTCCTCTTAACATTTTCCTATCCCAGAATAGTCAGATGAGCACAGAGTGAAGATAATTTTTGCCAGAATTCCCCATGTTTCAGCAAGTATTCCTAAATTTCAGAAGACCTTACTGTAAACTCAGGATCATGCTTCCGAGTTTCCAGTGTCAGGTATTTCTGTGTTGTCCCTGTAGCATACATGGAAACTCAAGAAACGGAGGTTTTACTTTAACCTAGAAACAGATAGAAAAGCTATATATCCATTAAAATTTTTGCAAATTCATTAATAGTCTCTGAAAACAGATGTTAAAGCCATCTCTATGACTGAGCAGCCAGAAAGATAACTTGTAATACTCAAGACCAAGGAGTGTGACAGGAAGAGGGAAAAGTCACTGAGTAGCTTGCTCAGATTTCTCTCCATCATGTCCTCAAGGACGTTAGCGTCCAAGACTGCAGCCGCCTCTATCACACCAGAGGGACAGAAAACTGCAAATGCAGCTTTAGAGAGCATCCACACACCCCTCACAGGCTTCTCTTGCTCCTAAAGGAAGTTGATTTTACTTGAAAATAGCTTGTACTTTTACTACTTATTTGCCCCAATAAAAGATCATTTCAGTTTTGAAAAGGAAAAATCTTCAGTATTCACTAATAGGAAACTGCTATTTAAAGACATGAGTCTACTTAAAAGGTTTATTAACTTACACCAAATCAAATGACAGCCCAAAGAAGTCACTTTTCTGGATGTTGATATCATTAAGGCAGAAATCATGCTGGTTAAACTAAAAATCACAAGTTCTCAACCTGAATAGTTACTGGGTAGCAACATATCTGTCAGCGTGACACTGATGCTGTCAGGCTATTACAGATCGAGCTCCAGAATTATATGCTGCCTGAAGGACTATAAAGCAAGGAAAAATTCTGAAGTTTTATATATAGGAAATATTGATCATCTTTGATGATCAATAGAAGAAAGACAACAAATGGATTTATCCTTGAGACATGAAACTAAGAAAATGAAAGAAACTAAAGAAAAACTGTAATTTCTTTCCAAAGAGTGCATCATCACATTTTAGATTGCTAATCTCAAATGCTAATCTGACCTATCTGGTCAAATCAATTCCTGTCTCGTCTCTAAATTTTCCCTCTTTCAGACTCTATCTGTTAAGAAGAGAAAAGTAGGATTGAAAAAGAATGTGAAATAAATTAAAAAGAAATGTAGCATCAGCAGCGGTTAGACTCATCATCTATATAGGTCAAAAGAGTCACTATGAAATGTGAAGAACTATTATTACACTGAGCTAAATCAGATATTAAGATCTAAGAAAGACCAGGATACAGGTGAGATTCTTTGCTGTATTTTATATATACATACACACACACACACACACACACACATATTTTAACCTGACTGATTACCAGAGTAGCAATGAATATATCACTGAAGCTGGGAACATAATGCTCAACACCCTCTCAGACAGTTAACAAAGATACAAGAAATTATGCTAACAAGAAGGACTTGTATACTTAAAAGACTTGTCTTTTTTTCTAGATCTATTAAACGATAGTGCCTTGCTTTACAAAATCTACCTTGGGTGACAGCCCTGGCACAGGCTGCCCTGGGACGCTGTGGAGTCTCCTTCCTTGGAGGTCTTCAAGACCTGCCTATATACCTTCCTATGCGATCTGATCTTTGTGGACCTGCTTCTGCAGGGGGTTTGGACCACTCTATGATTCTACGATACCTTGATTACGTTCTCAGGCCACCAAGATTATAGCAAAACTATTACCACAACTCTTAGTTTTAAAACACAGAATTTTAGGTAACATCGTGAAAAATTAACTCAGATTGTTCTGCCTTCACCCTAAGGAAAACAGTTCTGTACCTAAGGACGCCAGCCTTACTTCATCATTGACTCCAATGGGATCAATTTTTAAGTATGTTTTTTTTTTCTTTTTGCAAGACTTCTTAGTCCCTAAAGGTTAATTGGAGTGAAGCATAGCACTAAAAATCTTGTTTGGTGTACTCTTTGATTTTCTCTTTTTAGAAATCATGATGAAACAAAATCTCACAGCATTGAAAAATCTGTGGGAAATGAAAAAGAGGATGTTCTGGACTTACTATAGATACTTAAAATTCTTAAGTAAAATTCTGTGATAGTTGGGAAAAGATGACATGCTAAAGCAACTCAGCAACACTGCTGTGACCCATCATAGTTTTGGAGGAGAGTTAAGTGCAAGAAAGAAACTGGTCTTCCTGAGTCTTCAGCTCTCAGCTTATTGTTCCAGTGCCACTAGAAATGCCTAAACTGATGCCGAGTCAAGTGATGATATAGATTGCAGATCCTTGTATTAATGTTGAATATTATAGGAATGAGAAATACAGCTCTATCAAAAAAAGAATAGCTTCTGTTTCCATTTTCTATGGCATAAAAGATAAAAAATCACAAAAAAACATTTCCTTGTACAAAGCTCCTCAGTCCCCTGAACTAGCCAACAGTAACATCTTTTCCTTTGTCTCAGATACAGATTTCTGCTCTGGTAGCATATACATGTTAAGTAACCACATTCCTCAGGCTCAGGGAAATCTCTCAGTCACTTTGGATAAAATGCTTAAAAGAACACTTGAAATGAAGACCTTAATTGGATCCCCCACTCCTCAGCCTAGAGTATCATAAGGATGTATTTTAAACAGCCCATGAGCACAGAGGCTGTAACAAGATTTACTTGGAATGTTGCTCGAAGGAGGAGTTGTCTCTAGGTTATGAATAACTCCAACATAGTTTGAGAAAGGGACAAAGACAGAAACAATGTATGCTGTATTTGGATAGATACGAAAGAGTAAGGCAAACTGGACAATGTGATGGCTTGCACCACACTGGTATTGTAACATTTTTATATGCTTTCAGCTTATGTCTTTAATTGTCTCCTTTTGTACCACTAGCTGCAGTCCTCCAGAGCAGGCAGTCAGATGACAGCCAAGTTATGTCAATCTTGTGACAGACGTTTACCGTTTTGTCCTCAGGAAGGATTTGGTTTCCAGATCTGTCTTCCCAGGTACAGGCAAAAGATATGAGAGGTTTCTATTATATTCTTAACTTTGTACTCACATGCTTCAGGTAGCTATTTTGAAAAAAAAAAAAAAGAAAGTTTATGTGCAAATCATGGTGTGTGAGCAGCAAAAAAGGACTGAAGTTCAGACGTGTGCGCTTCCGATCTGTGCAAATCATGGTGTGTGAGCAGCAAAAAAGGACTGAAGTTTAGAAAATGAAGCCAGTATCCCATTAAGAAAGAATTGGCGGTTAGGAAAAATGCTGGAGAAGCAACAAGATGAGGAATCACATCAGAAACCTGCATGTTTTTAAAGGATGTTTCTATGATGATTCTATGTTTTTTGTAGCAGATAATGACTGCATTTGAAGAAGCTACTCATAGTAAAATAACGTCAAGCATTTAATACCTCAGATACAACTTTCGAAGATTATAGTGCCCATTGCAAGAAGTTTCTTGTAAGGAGTTTTCTGTAGGAAATGCTTGATTGAGTCAATCAAAATACAGGATAACTATTACATATTTTATAATTTTGCACATGACAGGCAGGATTTCATTCTGGTAGGTCATTTGATTCTCTGCAGGTGGCTCTGTTGGTTTCAGGAATAGTATACTGTGAATTACATGCTACACAAATGAAAGGCAGTTATAATTCTGGATAACATTGTATTTGATTCTGCAAACATCTTCAGGCCTAATGCAAAGATTCCTTTGAATAATTTATCCAGCTAAGTGTCTGTGGTCCCAAACTCCTAATTTAAAAATGTTGATAAATGAAGTATCTCTTTAGCTAATAAATGAAGTATCTCTTTAGTTATCCTTTGTCAGCAACATTCATTTTAATGGAAAGTGAGTTTACAGGGTTACATGATTGAACTACTGAGCCAAGTCAGTGTTGGCAAATGATGGGCTAAATTATTGATGTTACACACTAATGAATTCTGATGAGAAATAAAATACAGACATTACATTTCAAGTGGTTCATAATTATTTTTGTACTTTAAAAGCAATTTTATTCTTTTTCCAAATCATACTGGTTCTGTAAAACAAAAACATAGTTAGTGATTATAACTAAAATTATTGAGTTTGAGGCAAAAATGCTCCTGTAAGTTTTCTTACGCAAGTATAATGCTATTCACACTAGGATTCTGATTTCTTCTTATACTTCTGGGAGAGGATAATTAAATTAAATGTGTAAATTTTTAAACTGCTGTCTTTAAATAAAATAATCTACTTTGCAACCGTGGTTAAGAGTTCAGTAGATGAGTTTATAATCTATGATATATCAGCATGTTTACTACAGATGGTCTGAACTACCATAATTAATTCAGGTGACGACAAAAACAGAAGAAATGCTTTCAACATGTAAACAGTTCATCATTAAACATGTGTTTTGATATATATGTAAAATGGGTAGAAGGAGGTTACTAAACTTCAGATAGCCCAAAGTGATGTTGCAAGGTTGAATCGTTAATTTAAAATGGCATTTCTCTGATTCTTTACTCACTGAACTGGATAAAGAAATATAACTTCTCAGTTTTTACTTATAAAATCAGAGCTAAGCATGTGCTCGTTTGGCAACAGTATAACTTTATAAACGCTATCCTTAATCTTGTGCTCCAAAATATGGGCTTTATTTAACTTTCTGAAATTATACACTGAAGTGTCGTTTGCGTTTCTTTTTGAAACACAACAACTGAATAACCGTCTTACTTGTTAGCTCATTGCTGTATTCCCATGTCATTCAAAACTACTATTGGCTTCTTAACGGAGTAAATACTTGCAAATCTGTTCTGGTTTCACTCACGAAGGGAATATCGTGATCTAAAGGATCGACCTTTTAGAGGTTTGTATACCTGGACAAAGTCTCAAAAGATTGATTCATAATCTACAGAATTATCGTAATAAACCTCAGTGTTACCTACATTTTGGCCCTAAACTTGAAGACATTACCCAAATATGTATAGTTATTTTGCTGTAAAATTGACAAACACAACATTTTATATTAAATGGAACTATTTAGAAGGTTGTTTGCTGTGTTGCTATACAGACATCAGCACAGCTGGTGGAAACACAATGTATGTTCAAACTATGTTTTCTCTTGTTTAACTACTGCTTAACAAAACTATGGCTTTTCTGCTATTCAGTACTATTGCTCCAATCAGGACAAAACACGATTTAGAAAAATAACATTACAGATGAGAAATGGTTGTGCTTCTCTGGAACAAAACCCCCACAAACTTTTGTCCCAGATATTCATAACACACCTACTCAAAACACAACAACTAAGCCCTGCAAAGAGAATCGAAGATTCCTGTACATTTTGGTAGGAAGAACTTGAACTACTTATTGGTGGGTTTGGAAACACTGGTGTTTAAACCACTTCAACTGATCTTTCTATAACAAAAATGACTTCCCTGAACTGTAGGTAGGGCTGAAAGCATTGCATATTATGCAAGTTGCAGAGCATTTGCTTTTATAGGATCTTTTGTTGTTGGTGTTGTGGTTTGGGTTTTTTTCCTTTTTACAATTTAGCCAAAATTTAGGCATTGTGCTCAAATGCTTGATTTCTTTGGTAAGTAGTAAAAATTACAGATATACTGCCAACAAAATTTCAGATCCATGAGGCTGTGAAAACACAGTCTAGCCTTGACTGGTAAATGCCAACTCAAGCTCAGTAACTCTGAAAAGTACGTTTTTACAAACTTCAGCCTTACAATAGGTAAGACTTCTCCAGCAGTAGGATCTCAGGACTGCTGTGGTTTAGGTTGTGTCTAGAGGCCTTAGAGGAGTCCTGCCTGGGCTTTCATTTTGCCAAGTATATACAGGAGGAGTAGGAAATGGCTTGATTCGAATGTGACAGAACAAGAGCCAAAGTAGAGCAACAATTAGATTTGGAAAAGGCTTACAAGAAAATAAAATTGGGCTGCAGACAAGGAAAACTGTCACTGTTCAGTCAGGTAAGTGTAGAGCTAATTGACAGTCTCAGAGGCTGGGAGGTGGAAGAACGTAATTATTGGTGAACACAAAATAGACAGCAGCTGAAAGAGACTGAAGAGAGAGCAGAAGTGGCTGGACCAGTAGTCATGAGTAGTCATGTGCAGGAGGGAGGACTGACAGTCACCTGGGCTGAGATGCAGCATTAACACTGGGCTGGGATATGTAGAGACTGTAAGCCAGAGAAATTTAAATTACATAAAAAGGCGTAGCAGTAAATTACTGAATGATATAGATGACAATCTACTATAGTTGTTACTTATTCCATTAGTTAAAGTAGCAGATAGGTGTATGGGCAACAATTCTTTTCAAGATTTATGTTTTTGGAAATTTTACAGTTTAGAAAAAATCTTTTAAAAATTATTATGTTTACAGAAGCAAGGTAGTAAATTTAGAAATGTTGGAACTGCAATCATTTCTATAAACTTAATTCAACCTATTTTGTGTAAACATTTCTACACAGGGTTTAGGTATTTAACTAAAAAAGTGAAATTTATGCTACTTCAAGAAATAGAAATCCAGTAGCCTTCAGATTCTAGAAAAAGCATCTAGCACAACAACTTTAATGGTTTTTGAAAACCTTTCAATTCAGGCACATTTTTATTCCATCAAGTTTCAAACTCTGATTCTCTCTGTCAGGGAGTACAGAGAATAATCTAAGGCTTAAAGATGGCTGCAGCAGTGACATGACTCAGTCTTTAAGAAGGCAGAAGTCATGCAATTTTCCTCCTCTTATCTTTTAAGATTTAGTTGTTTGAGTACCCTTGCTGATGATAAAAGCAGCAGAGATAATAGGCATGCCAGTTGCTCAGAATTGACCGGAGTTTTTAGTGTTTGGTCCACAAATGTAAGTTATCGGAATTATAGGAGGAAAGAATATGAATTTCTGACTGAATCTCTGAATTCTGTTTCTCTTCAATAGGTGACCAGTTTTTGCTCAATGAGAAATGCAGTTTGTCTAGCACTGTCATCATCTGTTAAAGTCTGATATGAAGTTTCCTGTAGTAAACCTTTAATTCTGTGAACCTGTGTTTCATTATTTAAAAAATAAATTGTCAATACATTTCTATTACCATCTTTTAAATTATTAAGTCATTTCTATGTGTACATATTAGAAAGTGTAAGAAAGTGGACAATTAGGGCTATTCTGGTAATAAACAAGGATGTCATGTTGAATATATAAAAAAAGTGACTTTGGATTCTTCTTTTAAAAGAAGTTTTAAAACAAATCTCTTAGATTAGATGGCATCCTTCCATCTTGGGCTACAGTTTTTCTTACTTAAAATACTGACACATATTTCTACACAAAAATTGCACATTGAATACACACATACGTGCAAACAAACTAAATAATTAATTACCACAACAATCTTGATATGGTTAATCTTAAAAATATGAGACTAATTTGTTTGTTTTCAGACACCATCTTCTGTCCTCCATCATTGACAGGTTTTAATGGGGTGGCAGCCATATTTCTGAATTATTTGATTCATGTCAATATTTACTTCCTATAGTGAGACTTTTAAGTGAAGTCATGGAAGAAATAAGAGAGTTAAGGCCGCTATAGGTGTTTCTATGCATGCCAAGAAGTGTTTGTGGTTATATTAGATGTTGAACTTGATGCTTTGAAAAATAAAGTGTTTATACGAAACTTAAGAAGTTTAGTGCATTAAGGCATAAGTGACATGGAAACCTAAATGCAACTGAGGTGTGCCAAATCATATGCACACTTCCAAAATGGCAAAGGAAGTTACACCAGAATAAAGATATTAGAGTTTTGCCATGTGATAAGTGAATTTATAGATGATGAATATGAGGCAAAGATGGCAGGTTTTAAGCACTTTTATGAACTGGGCTTATTTTGAAATGACTTTCCACTCTCTCACTAGAAAGATCTCTCATCATACAGCAACAAAATTGACGGTCATGAACGTTTTGTGTGTCTGTTCTTTGGCAGTCGTATTTGCCTCTTACATAATAACTAAATTCAAAGATTTTGATGAAAGCTTGTGAGGGTCATCAACTCAATCCGGAAAAATCTAGACAAAAATAATCATCTTAAGGATTGAAATAAAATGTGAGTTCATATTTTGAAGAATTCTAGATGTTACTATCAAAAATTTATATGCATTTGAAAGGAAAGCCTTATTTTTTTAGAAACTATATACTGGATGCTGACTATCATGTTTCTTTAGAACACAACCAATTAACAAATTTTTCAACTCAGAAGTGTTACCCTCATGACCAGAAGCAAAATTAGCTGGTCTCAATTCCCCTTTAACAGTACAAAATAAATATTTTATAAATTAATTATAAAATCAGCAAAGTTTAACTTCAATATTTTAAATGGTTACTATGAATAAATGTGACTAAACACAAAAGCTTAGAGTTAATTAAAAGGTGTGTAGCCATGTCCCCTTAAGAAAAGTTATCTGTCATCCAACCCCATAAGTCTCCAAGACAAGGCAGAAACAGCAAGACTGCTAAAGTGAAATCAGCAGGCAAAAAAGACACAACTGAGTGTAATCAGCATAAATGGTGATAACTCAACCCATAACAGAGAAAAATAAAAGAGAAGGCATACAGACTTTGAAGAGCATCAGCCCTGAGGGACACCATAACACACCTGTGTTAATAAGTTAGAGAACAAAAGATGTACTTAAATTGACTACCATCTGACGGCTAAGTAGCAAGCTAAGAATGAGTGGTTGCCAGAAAGCAAAAGGGCAAGCCCTGCTTTCAATATGCAGGACTAAAAGTGGTCCTGGCTTTAATGGAACTGCACTGACTCTTTCCTGGAAGGAAGTAAAACAAGATGTGATGAAAAGCACAGATTTTGCTCAGCTGTAGAACATTTCCATGGGTAAGTTGCCATATCCATTGAGCTGCCTGCAGTAGATTCATCAAAGTTTCAAAGCCTTAGTAAAGAACAGTCCTTTCTCTGGTGACCTCTGCAAAAATTGCTCAAATAAAGGCAACACAAAACAGATCAAAACTCTTCTGTGTACACTGGTGTAGTTCAGTACAGTGGAATTACTTTGAACTACAATAGCTTTTCCAAATTTTTTTACAGATTTCAGGATCATCAAGCAACTGGAGTAAAACTGCAGAAAATGTAAAAATAATCTCAGCATTCTGCAGTCAAAACAGCAGTCTGTGTTTGATGCTTCGTTCCTTGGTACCCAATGCAGCAATTTCCTCCACCTGAAGCAAATGGGAAGAACTATTCCCAACTGAGAAGCTTCCAAATTCTAAATCCTGATGATCTATTTTTTATGCACTGGTGGCTGAGGTGAAGATCTACTAAAAATTAAACAAATAATTTTGTACTTATTAAAAAGCTACCTTTTTCATGCCACCATTAGAAAAAGTATGTATGAAATGCTTGAGAGTTACAAGGGTGGTAATGCTTTTTCATTAGCCCCTTGGCCCCCAGAATAAATCTGGCATACCTATAGTCAGATAAATCATCTAAAAGAAAGAACCAAATTGAAGACTGTCAAGATTAAAGCACAGTCACAGTCCCAAATAAAGTTACACCTGCCATCATATATCATTTCTGCAATTAGATAGCTAATTGAACTTACTCAAGAGCTAAGTTATTGAAACTCCAAAACATTACTGGGAAAACAAGTAGTTATCATAATAAATACCTTGCCTGTACACTTTTAGGGGAAAAAGTTTTATGTTTTTGCAAGTTTTTCCTAATAAAAGAGATTACTTTCATTGTTTTCTGCTGGATTGAAATGGTATTTAGTAATTGTGGAAGGATTTTTGAAGACTGAAATCCTCCAGCATATGGACTAGCCTGACTGTCACAGTGACGTTTTCCTCATATTGCTCTGTCACATTTATTCAAACCCTGACCAGAAGAGATCTCCGTGCAGCTTTATTTGAAGAAAAGCCATCACTGATGTCAGCAATAGCCTTTGCTCCTTTCCTACCACACAGGATGTCCTTTGGTTATTAATATAATTAGATTTATGTGAAGAGTCACCGTAATCTACAGTGGTGCTCACAGACTTTGACTACGATGATAAAAACAAAGTCTCTTGTCAGAGCCATTAAGCATGTGTGTAAACTGCCCAGAATAAAAGAGGAGCAGAGCAGTGCTAATGCACTTCTAATGCTTTTCTAGTGTACTTCATGCACTGCAATTCTAATCTCTCAAATTCTGCCACTGGTTGTGATCAGACTGCAGTAAAGGAATTTTAAAACTTGGAATGGGTTAGAAAAAAAATTGTAGGTCATAAGAAGACGAAATAGGCTTGCCTAAACAAGTCCTGCACTTTGGTCTACAAAAAATGAAATAGATGAAGAGGCAAAACTGAAAGTATAAATAATTTCAGTCATTGATCTTTGCTCTAGCAATTGATTTTGACTGCTAACTTATTTATTCTTTGCTATTACTATGGAAGTATCTCTCATTCCTTTTTTTTTACATTTTAATTCAAATGCTCAATTTTAAAATTTCATATTCTGCCAGAACTATATTCACAAAACATAGGGACACTAAATAATCAATTGATCATTCCTACTTCTGAAGCAAATTTTAAATGTTGAGAAAGCTAAAAGGCTATAAGGATCATGATAAAATACAGGGACTATATATTTAAAAGTTTCAGTAAAATAAAAGGAGCTTAATATTAATTAAAATAGCATTTTAAAAAAAAATCTATTAATATCACAACATACAATAGAACAAAAAAGAAAGAAAAGCTAGTATTTACAAGAGACCGACTGATATATTTCTGCCTCCTTGATTCACACTCACATGGTTGGTACTTTGGATACTTTTAACACCTGGATAAAACATTAACGTGTCTTCAGTCACATAAGCATGGTGAAAGCTTAGTAAGCATACACACTTTTCTGCTACATACTACAGGAATTTTTTTTTTTGTGTTTATCAGAACAGAGAGTCAAAAGGAGATGTTATTCAGATGGCAGTGTGTTCTGGTTATGATTCCCTGGCAAAGTGCATTGCAGCTAGGTAGGGCCAGGCAGACAAAAAATATGAACAGCCACTGCTAAGTCTGGACAGAGAGCCATGAAGGCAAAAGAGGGACTCATTGCCTTTGCTACCTTACACATAATTGTGGCAAAGCAGAGATTCTGGCCCTAGGACATTTAAGATGATGGTGGCATATGGCAGGGTCTTACTGCCAGGCTGCTGTTTCTGAGGGCAGCAGCACCTCCAAAGGAGTTGTGCACATTAGCTGCATGCTCCAAGAGACATACTGCCTGTGTTGCACAAAGCTTGAGCGCCACAGTTCAGTTTGGTACTATCACCAAACCAGCCAGCCCATGGACACACCTTATCAATGTGACATGGAGGGAAGCCTGGAGTCAAGAGCAAGCTCCAATCCATGACTAAGTAGCAGGGTTGATGAATGACTGCAGATCTCTGGCATCAGTATCAAGTTTGGTGCTGACAGAAATTAGGACTGGTAATGCATATAGTTCTTCCTGAAATGAATTTAGGAGAGCAGACACTGAAGGAGCTTGCCATCATTGCAAAGCTCTCCTCTTAATGTAAAAATTTTAGGGAAATTTAATTACAAGCTTTTTTTTTTTTTCTTTTTCAAATTACCATTAACAAAAGCACTTTTCTGCTAAGTAGTTTTTTTTAAATTTGTTGGTGTTTGCTGAAGGTAATGACAAACTACAGCAATATCTGTTACTGGAAACATTCTACTCACTATTGGCTTTTGGCAAAGTCACCTTCTTCCTTCTCAAGCCCAAAGTCTATGGTCCATCTGCACAATTGGAAGCGAGTTGAAGGCAAGTCTAGATTTTAAAAGTAGGCTTCATAATGTAGACTAGTAATGATGAAATACTGATGAACTACATCTTCCAGACAGAGGCAGCTCTTGATTTTCATATCATAATTCTCCCAGAACACTGATGCTGTGTATAGCTGGAGAGTGTTGCCAGTTAAAAGTACCTGGTGAAAAGGCCATTCCCTCACCTCCTCCATTACCTACTTTTAAGTCTCTCTTGTATCTCAGACAGGTCATGGCTTCTGTAAATATTAGAAAACACTTAGGCAGCCAACGTGCTGTTATCTACTGCCTCTTCTAATTCATTCTTCCTCTGTGATTCACCTGCTCCTGTTTGCTCTAGCCAAGGTAGCTACTGGGGAAACAAGCCCATGTGAGCAACAATCACTGTTTTGCTGCACACTCACACACTGCTCAGCGCAGTGGGTTCCTATGCTCACACTTTAATGCAAATAAAGACACTAACAAAAACAATGTGTGGTATTTCTTGCCGAGAGAAAAGGAAGAGGGAGAAATGGCTGTTATTTTCTTTTTGGAAATGCATGCCATTATGTTGAATGTCATCAATATAAGAACTTAATTGACAAAAGGATAGATGGATGTGACAGTAATGCAGACAAAACAAAGACACCAGTCTATATATAAATAAATCACTTCTAAGACCTCTAAAATACAAAAGTATCAGGTTACTGATAGGAAATACTCTTCTATATACCTTGGTAATTGCTCTCAGCTAAACTAGTTTTCATTTTAATTTCATCTGTTTTCCTTGTTTAGTATTCTAATAGTAATTTATTCAGTTGAACTGCATAAAAAACATAGCAAGAATATTAGAATAGCATCAGAATATCAGAAAAAAGATGTCGTGGGTAGTGAAAGTGAATAGGGAAAAGAATGTTGTCCAGACTTTGAAGAAAATGTTATCTTTGGTAGATCTACGCTACTTGGATCTTGAACAGTCCCAAATGCTGCTGGAACTTAAATCTAAAAGCTTAGCTTAGGCCCATTGCCAGGTAGCTGAGTTATTAAGGGTGAGGAGTTTTACAGACAAATGTTCTCAACACGAACGGCATGCATGGAAGAATTTATGCTAAGGTGAAGGAATACTGCAAAACTCATTCATTGTAACATGGACTAGTTATTGACATAAGAGATCAATTGTATATGAGGTTCGCAGAATAGCTATTAAAATACTATGTAACATTAGATTAATGTAGAGATTAACGTGTGAGGAAACCAACTACAGCCTGTGGCTTTTATGTCACTGATATTATTCATGAGCTTTAGGCTGCACATCCACCAACCTCTGTTCTTCACTCACTATTGGAGTAGTTGAACATAGGAGACAACAGAAATCATCCCAGCTATCCCCTAAAGAAAAAAAACAAAAAGGAGCTTTTCTAGTTTTTCAGATGCTAAATGGGAAATTTGAATGAGAAAAAGTGTTGTTCCTCACTTACCTGTTTTCTCTGGCACATAGGTCAGTGAAATATTTAGCACATGTAATATTGCCAAAAATCCATAAAATTAAGAGTATTACAAATCATTCATAAAATCTGATTGTATTTTATCTATTTTTTTTCTTGACTTTTTGAGTGTATCTGGGATTTTCCAAATATTTTCCAGAGGTAGAACACGTATGGAAATTTGGAATTTTAAAATAAAAATCCTCTTAGTGAGATACTGAAATCAGATCATGATGTTGATGCAGTATAATGGAATTCTAGAACTCATTCAAGTTAGATTTTACTTCAATGCATTGGACATTAACTGTGAAGTGTAATTCCAAAATTGTTCCCACAATCATACAACTGACTGTTCCCACAAGCTTGACTGTTGAAAATTAGAAAATAAGGTTTGCAGGAATATGCTGCACTAAAGTTGCAACAGCAATATAACTTCTTTTGCAAGGAATAAGTCTGAAGAAATTTTTCGATTCAGTATTTTAAAAACCCTTCACAAATGTCATCTGGTTATGGCCATTAACTTCGGGAAGAGACCGAAAAGAGTGGCTTTACAGAAATAAGGGTAAGGTACCATAGCACAAAACAAAAAGAACGAGCATTCCAACTGTCACTAGTGTGTATATATATATATATATATATGGGGTATAACTCATAAAATGAAAACCCATACATTGTTGGAAACCATTTTTAAAGTCTCTTAACCTCCCAATGTTGCTTTTTTACAAGCCAGGGAAAGTCATCATATAATTGAGTTAGGAGGGTGAAAAAAGAGTCTGCTGCTAAAGAAATTAAATATGAATACAGTGAAAATGACAATATTGTTTACCATGGAAATAATACTTGCACAAAGCAGGACACAATAACATCTTCTAAAACAATCTGGCAGCAACACTAATGCCACTCTATGTTTCAGGTATTTATATCCAATGTATTTATAATAATCTTTTCAAAGATTTGTAAGAAATAAATCTAATCTCTCCCTTTTTTTTCACACCACGCATGGTATATGTGCTAACTTACTGAATTCATCCTTCATGCAATTCCAGTTTATTAAAGAGGTTAAAAATTTATAAAACTCTGATGGGATATGGTTTTAATGCTTCATCACACTACCCATCATTTGCTTTTCAATCTAGATCAGAATGATCTTTCCGACTTCCCTGCAATCACCTACCTGCACAGCTAATATTTTCTGAGCGTTCTCCTGAGAGGCTGCCTGGATCCTCGCCAGCCCAGCCTGGATGGAGAGGCCCCGCTGCCTCCGCCTCTGCAGCGCCCGCAGCTGGGGCGACCACCGCGACCGCAACGGCGAGGATGGCAATGGTGATGGCAACAGCGATGGCAGTGGAGGGATCAGTGCAGTCGGGAGAGGCAAGAGGGGGAAGGGGGGAAGGAAAGAAAAAAAAAAAAGGAAAAAAAAATTAAATTCCCAAGTCAGAGTAGGAGAGGAAATTAATGGCAGTGTTCAAGAAGAATGATGGAGGGAAATATAGAAAGCAGTCAATAGCCCATTCTGCGCTGTACGGACCTGACAGGAATTTCACAGTCTCTTGGTTTTTCAGCCCACTCATGTGCATTCATCAGAAACCAGTCACATCTGGCTGCCAGGATGGGGGGTTAATTTTCTCTAAATGCCTCAGCAGTTTTGTTCTAGCTGAGGCAAACTCTGTGACTGCAAAGCTGATGAGTAAAATATTTCTACTTCACCCAGTTTAACTCAAAACCGATAGCCTCGGGACATATTGAACCTTTCTTAAAAAAATAATCTTTTGAAGCTTTTTGAATGGCACATCAGGTCAGGCCAAAGTTTAAAATGCAAGTTTAAGACTTTGATGGACACGAGGGCTTTTTTCTTTTCCCTGTGTAAAGCTTATCATAGCTTGGCAATGTGTGCTTTAGTGCATGACAAAACTAAAGAGAATTAACTTAGCCATCAACTGCTCAGGGAGAACAATAACAGGAAAGAAATTTCCAGATAGAAGTTCCTATTAATCTACCCAGCTATAACCACATGACATGAAAACATCTAACAGCACAAATTGTACTGAATGTGGTGGCTGAGAGCGATGCTACTTAACAAAAAGATTTTGTATAGATGTGTAGAAAAGATAACACATATCCAAGTAACCACATTCAGTGCAAAGAATACTAATTGAAATTATTCAAAGTGCAAGTGCTTACCTGAGAGGATTTTGCTATTTGCTAACAGTACTAATTGTTACAATCTACCACTGAGCCTAGTATCAGTTTTTCCTTTATCTGCAGGTATTTGGAACTCATAAACACAGTGTGTCAGGACTCAGTCTAGAAGAAAACTGTTTTAATGAGATCTGAAAATCTAGCAACACAGAATGCTTTTGAAAACGATTGTGGGTTTTGGCAAATTCTGCAAACATTGCTGTATACTGTAGAATAGTCACAATGTAGAAAATGGGGATTTAAGCCACCTAAATTACTACCTGGTAGAACTACATGGTTTTGTGTTTCATCAAGTTAATTATTTCAATAAATTCCAAAGCTATTGTTAGCATGTGGCCTTCAAGAGTATGCCTGTCAACCAGATTAACACAATGGATTGTACCACTCCTTTGGAAATATTACATTTCGTTAAGGTCAATGCCACAGGTCAATAATTGGATCAGTTATAAAGGAGCTTTTACATGATAAGATATGACTGCTCTTTAGGAGCAAGCGCAGTGTACCAGGTGAAAAATACACTTTTTCAAAAGAATGTAGATTATAGTAATATCAAGTGAGCTATTACAGCCTAGAGAATAATTAATGCACATTTTCAAAATTAATGGCCTGATTTTCAGAGACACTGAGTTTCCACAAGTCCCATTAGATTCTATGGAAGCTGTGAATACTCTGCATCTTTGTAAATGAGGCTGTAAAATATTAAAACAGATCTTTGTACATATTTTTTTTTTAGTCCTGTCACTGTGTATTAAAAATAACATGAGGGAATGTAGATGAACTCAATGGGAAAATATAAAAATATCAATCTGAATCACAGCCAAAACCTAAACCCAAATATGTTTTCCAATCTGAAGAACCACTGCTCCTTTCCTCTTATTTTAAGATTTTTTTCCCCCGAAACCTATCTCTTTCAGTAGGTCTGTTGTTAATTCAACTATTTTAAAAACTCATGTTATATAATATCATTCTGGAGTTTGAAAAGGAATGGAGATGAGAGAAGAACAAAGTAAGTAGAAAAATTTTGTTGTATTATCAAATTTTTCACTTTTGTAGAAAGGTAAAATAATTTCAGGGTATGTTGTCATTATAAGGAAAATAGTAGTTGTGAGAGCACATGTAAGGATTCGTCAGTGAATGGTGAAAGAACTCAGTGGCTATTCAGTTCAATGGCTATCCAATTTTTTCATCTTGAGAAAACCAAAAGAGATTAAAAAATGTTGAGGTTTAGTTATTCAAAAATTACTATAGTATTTATTAAACAACTGACAGTTTATAAAGGCTAGTGTTCAACAATATGACCTTCACTAACCTTTCTCATTTCAGAGAACTGAATAAACACTTGCAAATTACAAGCCGGTGATGGCTGTTGTTACTGTTGTAAATATCCCTGCATCTAATGCATCTTGTATTTTGAATACATTTTGTTGTGCCTAGCATAATGGTGCTTAAACCCAATATTTGCTAATTTTTCCATATTAATTGCGACATTAATAACATTTATGCACATATTCAGAAACATATGTCTCTGAGAAAGTAGCAGCTTGATGAAATGGTGTTACCTATAAGCTTATAATAAACTGATGGACCCAGTAACCTAGGAGAGGTCATGTAGTTTCCTGAGTTACCTGCAGATGTTTTGCTGAGGGAACATTTTAAAACAAAACAAAACAAAACAATCCAAATTAATCTAGATAAAGTGCACTTCTAGTTGAAAAGAAGTCTGTAGATTTCATAGGCACCAATACTTTTTTATTAGATCCTTTTCTTGGTCATATTATAGATGTATAGTTATTTGTTTTTCACAGAGCCATAGAATCACAGAATGGTATCTAAATGTTAATCACACATAGAGTCTTAAGAAGACATGGCACATGTGAGTTGCACACATGACAAGATTGTCAACTCCATTTTTCATGCTATTTCCTAAGTATTCTCAACACATTGATCTAAATGCTGAGAAGGTAACAGCATCTCCCGTGGTAAAAATGTAGACTAATGTACAGTAGCCAAATATTTGTTCAAGATTTGCTTATTTTTTTTGACTTTTACTTTGTTGTAGGAGCAGGACTGAACAAAAAGACATGCTAGCTCCAGATTTTGGAGATGCAAGGGAAAAGGAAGCATCAGGATCCTTGTTTCTGTTACTCTTGCACTTGTCATGGCTGCAGCTGATTACATTTCTGATGTTAGACCCCAAACAACATCCTTCTATTAAAGGGACTGTAGGGGTTTCTGTAGCATCAGAACAAAATTCATCCTCCAAAGAGGAGCTGTAGCTGTCTAAGAAGTGTATTTGATTTTTTTTTTTTTTTGATGGGACAATTTTTGCAGCAAGTGACTTTTCTCAGTCCTCATCCTACAGAGGAGGAGATGATGAGGTTTGCTGGAGAGTCATCTTTGGGGGCTGCTATGGAGAATGTATGACACTGTCTATAAGTTGCCTTCACCATGCTGCCACTTTGTGGCTTCACTGTTATTCTCCTTATGTTGTGGCTCCTCTCTGTGCTTCACTGCAGAGGAGAGCATATGGCTTTACATTTGTTTAATTCCTTGTTTATATAGGGTACTAATGTAATCAATAATATCAGCATAAATTTGAGAAAAGGAGGTGTGAACTAGCTGCCATTGCAATCTTACTAGAGAAGAAGCTTATGATTCATGGTATCTTATTCTATTCTCACCTTTAAGTTTTTTTGCTATGATAAATCAAGACACATCATTAAATTCATGCCTGATTTGCCCTAATACGATTCTATTTAAGATAGTATTTTAATCTGTAATTTCTTTTGAGGGATCAAACTGAGATAAAAAAAAAGTATGATGCTATTTGAAGTTTAGACCTATCCAAGTCTAATTCATTAATCAAGTGGTGTTGCTTTAAGGTCCTCATTAACTACTAATATCATAATATTGGGATTATCTATACAGTAAACAGAAGGTAAAGTGAGAGAAAATCTCATGCTGAGAGAACTGTATCTTATTTAGACCAGAAATTTCTGCCTGGCAGTTCACAGGAATCCAAAATTTTCACCTACTTACCTTTTATTACACAGTCTAGTGGCATAGGACTAGACCAATGCAGATTACAGACATATTTGACAATGGATCCAAAACTAGGGATGTTTACTTAATTAAACATCAAATGGCACATGGTCACATTAAGAATACAAAGTGAACAGTGTGTGGAACTTGGTCATGATGCTTTTTCTCGGTCAATAACATACTACTTGGACTGCTTCAATTACCAGTTCTGGTTAGTGACTACATGCTAGCATTATATTGGGTTATGATTACAAACGTAATTCTCCTCTCTGCTGTTTCCAATTAGTGAGATTCAACTGATCTATATATAACTGTTCCTGGTTGACGCTCGAGAATGCAATGATAGAATCAGACCTTCTATGAATTAGTTTTATTTTCCAAAATGATAATGAGTCATGAGAAAAATGTATTAGAAATTTAGAATGTATATTTACTTTTACAGTGTCTGATCCAGTAAAACTGCAAGGTTCTGGATCACATAAAAGGTAGTACATATTATAGGCAGAACTATCGTTTGTCTCAGAAGAAGAGTCTCTTTAAATTTTGCCAAATTTCAAATATTCGATCTAAAAATGTGCATGGCAGGTGTTTGCCTCAGGCTTAGATGGTTTGGATAACCCAAGCAGTTTGGTTCTTTGGTGAGCAGAAAATACATTATTCTGCTACTGTTATACAATCATATGGATTATTCCTTTGCTAG
This sequence comes from Urocolius indicus, assembly GCA_013401255.1. Classification (NCBI taxonomy): domain Eukaryota; kingdom Metazoa; phylum Chordata; class Aves; order Coliiformes; family Coliidae; genus Urocolius; species Urocolius indicus. Next base: position 163,468 of record WBNH01010607.1, read on the forward strand.
ATGCAGTGTGCAAAAAGGGACTCACACTTCAAAGGGGGTAGCATTTTTTTGTGATATGACCTCTTCATGAAAATCATCTGGTGAAAACTGTATGTCTTTGGAAAACTACCGACTGCAACTACTGACTGCAGGTAGTTACTAGTTTCCATTTTTATCAAGCAATGTTTTTTAAAACATTGCTCTCTGTAAGCATTCTTGAGCATCTCACTTGTCCTGCAGTTGATTAGATTGTTGATCTGTCAGCCTTAAGGAACAAGTAAGAATGCTTATCTCTACATAACTTGATCCTGCATATAAACCATTTTCACAGAGCAACTTGTTATACTGTAGATTAGGGACACAGCATTGAAACTTGATTTTCTCTATAGATGTCTGTTATTTTGGTCCAGGATGAGCTCCGTCAATGTGCTTATTTGTGTAGCAGCATAAATAGCTATGTATTTATGCTTAGCAACCACAGAGGAAAAAAAGCCTTTGTGAAAATTGGAAGTTATATTTGGATTGACCTGTGAAGTTTATGTTAAAAATATTGAAATTCAACTGTTAATCAAAACTGGTGCAATTCAAACCATCATAGTCTAATCTAGGCTTTACATAGCTATGCTAGGATATAGTAACATCAGGCAAGGAGATCCAAACCCAGACCACAAAACTGGAATAATAATTGCTAGTGCAAAAATACTTTACTGGAAGAAAAAAAATGATTTTGTGAGTTTTCCTTCAAGTAACAATTGAAATTTCCTTTTTCTTTCCTAGTTTCATTTGGAAACAGCCTGAAAAGTAGGAAGCACACAGGCACATGGCTCAAAGGAATGGAAGTATCTCTGACTACAGAGAATAAAGAGACATTGCTTTTCTGAACAAAGGTTGGCTCCAGACTAAAAAATATCTAAGGAAATACAAACTGAGATATTCAAAAGAAGTAGCAGCTGAAGTTGATGTTGCAACTAGTAGGTAGTTACAGCTACTTACTAAGTGACTAAATCTATTTGTGAATGATAAAGTGAAGAGAACATGGATTAAGCAGCAGCAAGAATGGAAAAATATACATATCTGAGACAGATGAGAAAAACAGCTGGGCAGAGCATTTCCAAGAAGTCTCAGTAGACTCAGTCCACTATCAATTCCATATTTTGATGAAATATTATGAACTTAAACCATTTAATGTTAACAACAATCAACTGAGATGTAAGCAATACACACAAGCAATCCTGAAGCTGAGAAACATAAAGGCAGATAAAAATGATCACGCCACAGAATAATGGAGCACTAGATCCTACCATTTCAACAAAACTCAGAGAATTATTCAGAGAAAATAGATCTCTCATCTGCCTCCTGCAAGGGAGATATTTTGCAATGTAATACCATACAAGATGAAGTTGAACAGAAATCTTAGTAATCAACAGGCTGGATTCAGTTCAGGTGAACTTCAATGAGCTAGAGATAGTCATAAAAAGGGCCATCATAAAATAACACATCAGTTCTCAAAAACACTTTGAAAAGCTTGTGTACATCTGCATCATATACTGAATCTGAATCAGATTCACATTTTTAAGAAGACAGAGAATGATGGAAGACAAAGTACATTGTAATGATCAAGGCTCTGCCAAAACATGTTGTATTTATGTATCTGCCACTCCTGGCATGTTAACTAATTAATGTAAACTCAAGTTTTCAGACATAACATGGAATTTTGTGCTCTCTCTTTTTTTTTGGGGGGGGAGGGGTGTTTATGCAATTTAATTATTTAATTTCTAGAGCCAATTAGCAATGACAGATTCAAATAACAACAGTGGGGAGACTAGAAATGATGGTGTGACAATTAGAAGGGTCTAACATTATTGTACTCAGGGCTAGATCTGCAGAAGGCTTTAGGCATCAGATTGCTATGATAAGTAGCTAAAACCAGTTATTCACTGGTGTTGAAAGTACAGGAATCTAGGCTTATTTCATTGAATTCTTCTATTAAAACACAATTCTGTTTTAAGTTCAGTGAATATAACTCTTTAGACAACACTCTTGGCTGACACTGATATAACCGGCACCTGACCTTCCAGTACCTGACCTTCTGGATTCAACACAATATTATTTTGTAATTCTGCAGTAGTCCCTCGAGACATCAGTTTATTACAAAATGTAGCAAATGAAACTAACAGAAGTATTAACTACTAGTCACTGCTGTCAGTCATAACCTACTCTGATTTTCACACCTAAGTAAATTACCGTTACATGTTGAACAGAGACTAATATGTCACTTCTAAATCTACACTTTCTCTATTTTCAAATGATGCTAATCTTATATCAGAGGATCCAGTGTGTGTGTCATATTAATTCAACGGTGCACTGTGAATGCTAAATTCTATGTAAATGACATAAGCCTTATCAGTTCCATTCATTGTTACAACTCAAACAACGGCAATTACAACAACTCCACAGATTTTGGCACTGCAAGAATGGCAGATTTATTAGCAAAATCCAGTTAATATTTATCTTTTTATACTATTCGACTACAAGTAACACCTGTACAATATACAAAGCTCCTACGTAATGAGATATTTCTTTATAGTCAAATCTGCTCCACAGACTGCTGGTAAAGATTACATAGCTCATTTAAATAAAGCTCTTTTGTCAACAGACTGGATATACTTTTAAAATGAGTAAAAGCCTCATGAAAAAAAACAAATCTCGGTTGATGTGCAAGTATACATGAAAAGATGCACTTGTTTTTTGACCTTATTCCAATGCTTTGGCAAGCAGATTAGCAACGTTAAATTTTGGAAAATGAAAACTGTATTTCAAGATCCACTGAAAGCAAATGAAGAAAAATCGATACACAATCTTCTACTAAAAATATGAGCAAATGCAGACAAAACCAGAATTTAATGGAGGAAGAAGAAAATGATAGACTGACATCATGATTTTTAACTGCTGTCAGGAAAGATATAATGAAAGGAGACAATAGAGTAAGATCAGAGTATCCTCCTGCTTATTGTGGCTACTTACTATATTCCAATCTGAAAATGAAAAATGTGCTTTCTGCATTAGGTTAGTAAAAATGTAGTCTTGAGCTTGATACCTAGTAGATGTAGAAATACATGTGATGTTATTCTTCATTCAAAGATTTTTATAGTTGCCAGTTTCTACTGCTATACAAGGGAACTGTTTCCGTACTTATCCAGATGGCTCTCTCTATATCATTTAGTAACACTGATAATCAAATACTGCTGTTTCATCCCCATGAGCCTGAAGCAATGAACAGAAACATCTTGAAAAGGTGCAGATAACAGCATTTACCCCAAATCAGAGGGTTTATTTTTTTAATTAATTTTTTTTCTTCCAAAACTGTCATCTACAGTAGTGTACAACTTTTCCCAACTTTTGTTTGGTATTTGCACAAGGCCATTAGAGGAACGTCAGACAGCATAAGTAAACAATATTGCTTCAAAGAAATTCCTGACCTTGCTATTAATTTTTTGTTTTAAAGCAGCATTATCTCTAATAATTCCTTTTACATATTCTACTGCTTACTCTGAAGAGAAGAAATTGCACAATAAAATACCATATCTCATCCTCTGTCCTCTCCTAAAGGATTTCTGGAGTATAATTGTTAACATATTTTTAAAAAAGTAAACTAATACTGTTTTGGCATTTAGTATTGTTGAGAAATTTTCATGAGCTTGTATGGGATACTAAAAATAAAACTACTGAACTAACATTAATATGAATGTTACTTTCACAAACAAGGTCTCAGATAATCTTCATCTTTGTGAAAGGTGAACTCATGCCTTCTTTGCCACCTTTGAAATATGCTAAGATTAATTACCCAAATGTTCTTAAGTTGTAGATCTAGTAGAATACAGAGACAGCATCCTGCCTATCTTGACTAAGGAACATCAAACATTATGAGGATAAACATTTCTGTCATGCTGTTGCTTCTGATTCATATAAAGTAACTCCTGATTATTGCAGAACAGTAAAGTGAAATTCAAAAGAAGACTTTTTTTTTTCTAGGTGCCACACATTTATCAGCCATTCTCTATACTTCATGTGAATCCAAAGATCCTAAATCAAGCCCATTTCAGTGGCCAGAAACCAGCCTGTTGTGACAAGACAAGCCTGCCATTTCCTTTGTGTTTCGAGGTCTTTGGCACCTGTCAGTGCATCAGAGCTGTTAGTCGCCAACCTATTCCTAGGCTTTGTGCATGACTCTTCATTGCAGCAGCCCGGGTTATACAACAGCCACCTCTGCAGTTGCACATGCTCCTGGAGGCTTGGCTGAATCCCCACCAGAATTCCTTTAGCCATGACAAAATCTTGACTTTCCATTAACTATTTCAGGAGTGACGTGGCCTTCAGCTGAGTCAAACCAAGGTTTGCAAAGGAATCTCCCACATGGGTTTGCACAATACACTACCCAAACAGCAAAAGCAGCCCAGAGGCTGGATATTCTGCAGGACCAACTTGAGCAGGGAGAGGTAAGTAGGTTTCCTTGAAGGCAATGAATCAATCAGAAGAACAGCTGGCCAATTAAGATGTGCGTAACTTCTTGCCAGATGTTACCTCTGTGCTGATGGCTGACTGCATCTTAGAGATGCACATTGTTTCTCAACCCCTGGGGCTACTTTCATATCGTTAAATAAACAGAGCTAGGAACTGCTATGGCAGTAAGGCTAAGTGGCACAGGATGGCTTTGTTCGCACAATGTAGTCCACTACGACTTCTCAGTATTGTATGATCACCTCACTGCCCTAAGACACAAATAGTTTTTTTATTAGGAGGAGAGGTTAACAGCTGAATGACTGAACGAATGTGAAGACTGTGTTATAGCCTATGAAGATGAAACAGAGAGGTGTTGCAGAGAGGTATGGTGGCAACTCTTGGGATAGTGATGGAATACTGTGTTGTGTTTGGACTGCTTTAAGCAGTCCCTAGTGTATGTTATTTCGTGGCTTACGACAAGTTACCATAAATGTGCACTACAGAGGATGACAGATCAGGTCAGACTAGGTTCCTAATCCTCTGGTTTTTTTACAGACTACGCGTCACCTTCATGGCCAACAGTATCCTGAGCTTCCTGTTGAAAGTTCTTAGAAAGAGATGGATGCACACACGCTCTTCATAAACAACAATAATTGAATTAATAAATAACAATTATTCATGGCCAAGATGAGCTCAGGAAGAGAATGTGAAGTTTGGAGGACACCCAACTTAAACAAGTAGAGAAGGATAGGCCAAATGTATTTGGCTACAAAGCATTACAGTAGGTCAGGTTAGGAGCTGCACTGTGAAAGGAAAAAGGGATATCTTGAGGCTTGCACACTGCAGTCTTTAAGGCATCAACTAGCCGGAATTTGACATCCTTAGTCTAACCAAACACCTTTTTCTTATCTAGCACCAAGGATTAGATTCCAGAAATCTTATGAACCTAATCATTCCCTTCCTGACTTTGGCTCTAGCTCTGATTTACATCTTCAGGCTAGACAGCTGTTTTTCTTCTTGCTTGGCTCAGAGATCAGCATAAGGTGACAGAATGCTCTTTCTTGGTTACTAAACATAAGGATCTTTTGAGGTTTACCACGATTCAGACTCCTATACCCACCATACCTACACATCAGCTTCTCAGTATAGTCACTTATCATGTGTGATTCTTAGTAGAATTTTCACTTAGACCTCTAAAGAGCTACTTAATCCTCTGATCTGAGAACAGAGTACACAAACAGGCAGCTCTTGTTAGGATTTGACTCTATGATTAACATCACTATTATCTGTCTGTCTTCAGTCAGGACAAATATTGCATTGCAAAAATGAGTATTACAGGGAAGGCAGAAATTAAAATGGTGTTCACAGAATGGAGTTTACAATTAGTTAGATACTTAGCTTCAGACTCTTGTAGTATGTATTGTATTAACTAGCCATTAAGATAATTGGAATAAAATATTGCAGGCCTTGCCTTGTCCTCAAAAGGGCTTAGGGATTCATATTTCTTTAACTAGCACAGAAAGGAGCGCAGAAGGAAAATGCTAAGTGAAGTCACACACTGTCAGTAATTAAATCACTCAGTAAGTACTATAAATCATTCATACACAAGTCTCGAATTATAAGAAGCACCATAAGTGCCATGTAGACTTAGTATGACATAGGTTAGTACCTAACATAAAGGAGAAGTTTGAATGATATTCCAAAAACACTGATTCATTGTACATACTTCTTCCAGTTCTCAGAATAATAAAGATGAAGGAGAAAGAAGAAAGAGATAAAAGTTAAGAACAAGAAATAAGAAAACATGTGGCTTAGAAGGCAGGAATGAAAATTCTCCACCTTCACAGTGCAGCTCTAATTCAATCTGCAATACTCCTACCCCAAAATTTCAGAAACAAACAAAACCATGGAAAGACAGTGTTGGAAAAACTCCCAAAGACGTTCTTTGTAGTAACTCTTTAAAGTGTATGAGTAAATGAACAAAACCCAAAAGCTTTCATAGCTTTTCTTGTTATATCTGCTCTTCTATACTCCGAAATATCTTCCCTCCTTCAAATTTAGAGTGGTAAGTCAGTAAAGAAATAATCTTTCAACTTTTGCATTTACAGACAACTTCAAAGTATAGTCTGTGTCTCTTCTAGTACGTGCATGGACTTTGAATGGGGCAGAACATTGTAAGTATCAACAAAACATTGTATGCAAATGAACTGAAATTATTTTTCCTCAAAAAACTGCTACAGATAACAAGAGAGATTCATATAGAAGTGGACCACAAAGAACTTTGTGTGGTTAAGATTCTGTGACTCTGTATGGCACACAAGATGGCTAATAGTGATACACTACACTGGTAACCAGCACTGAGTCAACTGCAACAGTGTAGGTTTCGACGGTGCTTTTTTTATAGCCAAGGAGAGGCTAATTTGTGCACTCCTAGGTTTCATTATTTTGTATGTTTTTTATCACTTAATTGCTTAAAATGTTCTTTAACAATTCTCCATGCTTTTACTTCTAAACTTTTACTCAAGCTGAATTCTGTTGTTTCCATGTGTGTATCATACTTTCCTCACTTTTCCTCCTCAGTAGCATCTAGAGATTGGTAACCATCAATCACAGTATAATGCAATTGTAAATTATTTATTATATTTCATAATGATAGAGCAGAAATTATGTAGCAGTAAGATAAAGTCTCTGGTATAGTCCCTGATAAAAAAATCAATTACAGTATTAGTAACATATTCCACTTGTCACTTAAAAAAATTTGCAAAAGCTAAATAACTTTTAATTTCCTGATACATTAGGAAGTTCTCAGCCACATCATCCATTTCTAAAGAGCAAAAAAACCCCAAACATTACTTGTAGGCATTCTTTTTTCCTGGAAGTAGCAATTGTGATATTCACCTACTCATTTTCCACCTGCAGGCTACGAATGCTACTTGGCACTCCCCTCATCTGGCGACCCACAGAAGCACAATTTGTTTTCTTCCCTGCCTGCATGCAGCAGCTTCCAGTACAATGACATCCAGAGCCCTCATACAACTGACATGCATGTGGGTCTTGTGCTGCTGCTGAATGGGGAAATAGCCAGGATGTGCATCCATAAATCAGAACTGAGTATGCCCTTGGTCCAGAGCACAGATGAAGCCTGAAATGACCATACGTGAATCTTGTATTTTACACTGTGTGTTCAAGAAAAGGGAAAGACCCAAACAGTGAATAGCGAAGACAGTCAAAGAGAACTATATTTTCAATTGATGAGAAAATGAAAAACCCAAAAGCATCAATGCTAGTGAAATTAACAGCAATTGAGGTCAAATTTACTCAGCAACTGCAATGGCCCCTAAGATTTTTCATCTTTACATTGCAGCAAGGAAACTGGAAATCCTTGGAGACCAGGCTCTAGCTTGGATAGATCCATACCTCATCCCTTAGCACCACAACAGGGAGCCTATTAACACTGACAAGGCTGACTGCCCAGAAATTGCAGATTTTTAACACTGACATTCTTAGCCTCAGTGGTACAAGGCCTCAGGACCTGTGCCCCAGATTTTGAGGAACACCTCAAGACCTCCAGGTGTCAAATATCTGACTCTGTTGTAAGCCACCAGGGTCCCTGCTGCAGAACTGGGACCACAGTCTCTATTATGAGGGGCCACACAGGTACACTCAGGCTAGCTAGACCTCAAGGTAGTGTGTCTGGAGGAACTATGCTGGACTTACAGATCCCAGCCTAGTATGGGTAATTCATCATCTCTTTCTAACTTTGAGCAGGATTGCATCGAAAACTTAAGTTTTTATCAGTGAGACATTAATTGAACCCAAGATCTTAAATGGTCACTTCATTTTTTTGTTTGATGTCACTGGCATATTCTCACTGATATGTTACTATCAGGTATGTTTCTTAAAATAATCTTAACTCTGAAGATTATTATATAATAATATTATAAGAATATAATAATCTTAAATATATATATATCATAGAATTATAGAATGGTAGGGCTTGGAAAGGGACCTTTAGAGACCATCTAGCCCAACCCTCCTGCTCAAGCAGCTCCACCTAGCTCAGGTCACACAGGAACGTGTCCAGGTGGGTTTTGAAATCTCCAGAGGAGACTCCACACCCTCCCTGGGCAGCCTGTGCCAGGGCTCCCTTACCCTCACAGTAAAAGAGTTTTTCCTTATGTTTAAATGGAACTTAAAAGGGATTTTATAAAAAAAGAAACAAACAAACAATCCTTTTTATATAAAAGGGGTTTTATATACATACAGATATTGTATTTACAAAGCAAGTATATTAAAGCACTAAAATAAACAAATCCAACAAAAATTGTTGAACAGTGCTTCCAAAGATGTATGAGTTCAATAGACTCTACATGAAAATTTGTGTCTATGCTTGGTTTTCTTAGCAAGGATTAGACTATCTAGTCATCTTTTCTTAACTCATGAAAAATCCTTCAGAACTGACAAAAATTCAAGTGCACATGAAAACAAGCATATAAGCATGTAAGTTTCAGACTGATCTTCACTATGGTTGTCAAAAACTTTGGGCTTTGTAATCCTTCTTTGAAATGCAGTCTATGCCCTTTCAGATAGTAGTTTTCCTAGATAAAAGCTGATGGCAGTAATAAATAGGACAGAAAACACACCTTTGGTTAAACTATTTTTATGAGGAAGTACTTAAACCATTAACGACCTGAGTCAGTGACTTTGGTAACCATGAGTTAGTTGGCAGGTTTCACCTATCTTGATTCCTAAGATTCTTAACATTTACAATTACACAAATAGATTCAGTATTATGTTCCTGATTACCAGATAAATGAAAGATGCAAGAAAGAATCTAGTTAATGCCTCTATAATCACATACAATTACCTTAAAAGGATAATAAAAAAAGAAAAAGAAATGTTTAGAAGTTAGGAAATGCCAGGCTTACAGTTGCTTTTTCAATGTTAATTTAAGACCCTATGTATTATGACACAATCTTATTTTTATGGCTTATGGTTTTTTCCTGTCTTTTTCAAAGTAATGAGTGGACTTAACCTTGTGAACAGATCAACATGTGCAATAGAAGAGAGTATTTCTGGTGGAGTACAACAACAGAGTTTCCACAGGGTATAACAACATTCTATATGAGACAGAGTTAAAAAGGGGTGGAAACACTAGCCCAAACATTTTAATTGGTGCAATTGAGAACAGAGTGGCCTTAATCCATAGAGCTCCTTCCATTTATCCACAGACTGACTGAGACATACTAGAAAAGTCCAGGATCTCCCTGGACCACTCTTTTTTTTTTTTTTTTTTTTTTTTCTTTTTTTTCTTTTTTTCCGTTTTCTTTGTTTGTTTTCCAAACCATTGCTTGTCTGTCCTTAGCCCATCTCCCTGTCCTCCCACTGCCATTCTCCATCCCATGAACATTCAATCTAATTCTAGCAAGTCTTTACTTCACATTCCCTATAATCCCTTAAAAGATAGTAAAAATTATGTCTTAAGTAGCATGAAACTGCGAATTAATAGTGGACTGAAGGATGTTTTATCCATACTACAAGCATGTGGTAACAATGCAAAATAAAACAATGAACTAAACTCCAACAGTGAACATCTGACCATCAACACTGTTAGTTCACCTTCTGGTTTTATTTCAGACTAACCTATCTGGTCTCCTGCACACAAAGCCTAAATACAATTCACTCCAGGGACTCCTCCCTGAAAGCTTTTTATCCCCAGATACTCTACATGTCAGTGTGCCACATCTCATCCATATTATACATGCCTTCACTTAATACTATTTAAAAATTCTACTCTAATGGATAAGCATGATTTCAAGTAAACAAAACTGAAACACAGTGTTACATAGTATTAACAACCAGTTAAGGACACAAGGCCCCTGCTAAGGTCCAGAGGACAGAAATCCATGGCTAAGTGCTGTGTAGGGTGGCCGAGCCAATGTTACTGGCAAAGTCAGCCTTGCACTTGTTGGAAACTAAGAAGAACTACCTGGACTTCAGCACAGTGAACACTCCTTGAGCTCTGCTTTTTTAGCTTTCCTTAATGTATCAGAAGTGCTTGAAAATCAATGCTGTTAGTTTTGTTGTAATGATAATGCTGAAAAAATGGGAAGTATAAATGCCAGAAGCTGAATTTTCTGATTTTGGTGATCTTTTTCTCCCCACTTCTGTGTGTATTTCTCTTCTACTTTTGAGAACACAGGTTCAGCTTCTAAAAGCAGAAGCATCAACAACTGTAACTTATTTTAATCATTCTTTCCTTCTTCAGAAAGGAAGAGAAAGAAAAAAAATCTGCACTTGCATGTGCACCCTGTTTTCTTTCGAAAGAAAATTTGGGCTCACAAGCAATAAGGGAAATATTACACTTCAAACACTTTCCAGTTTGGAAGATCAGGAGAGCAGGACTGCAGGGCACACAGCAGGTACACCTACCTGTCAGTGCAGACACAGTTACCATATCCTAGATAACAAAATCAGTCTTTTTCAAAAATACAGTCTTAGGAATATAGAAAAAAGTAGTTTATTATATGATATCATCTGATAAATATTTGTTGCATAGTTCAAGAATGAATCTTAATCTCCTAGTTTGGATTACTGAGAAGGGTATGCATGTTTGCTAGCAGTGCTTTTTCTTTTTCTTTTTAGGTAAAACAAATAAAAAAAACCCTTTTCTCCCCAAAACTGAAAGTGGAGAGCCTCACCGGCATTAAATAGCTAAAATAAGTTAAAAGATGTTAGGACTGTACAGTGATTTTAATTTTGGATAAATATAAGATTTTAAATACCATAACTGATAGTAACCATCTGTTTAAAGTACCATTACATCCACTAACCTGATTATAACACTGTATGTAGGAAATGAAACAATTGCATTTGCATGCACGCAGATCAAGTCTGTTTTATTTCCCGTGGATCATCTATGTATCTAGACAGGTGTGTTGGCTTCAGGCTATTTTTAATGCAAAACATCTGAAATCGCAACTGTGAACTTGTTCTGCAGGTGAGAATTTTCCTGACAGAGTATTTACATTTGAATTTGAAAAGTCATCTGCATCTTAGAGTGTATTACTTAATGAACGATCATGGCCAGTGGTTTTATGAGTTGGTTTCCTTACTGGGACCCATACTTATAATCCTGTCTTTCAGAAAGACTGATTTTTCCCAATAAATATCGGGCTACTATTATCTAGGTGATTAAATATAAAGGTTTAGGTACCTAACATGAGGCTCTGGAGTTCTAAAGCTCTGCCCAACATCTAAATTAAATAGTATTGTGCCACAAACTGGTAAGAACAGGAACTGCAAGACCTCAAAAACTGCACCCATGCTGCCTGTCCACTCCAAGGCTTCACTTACTCAAAGTGCTTAACTTGAAAAATCCCTTTACACCTATAAAGAAATTAGTGCTTGAGGGACAAAGGGAAGTTCCTATGTGCAAAAACTTAACTTCAATTCAGTCCAATTTTCTTATCTGTCAGATTTTTAACTATTCCTTTTCATAGCTTTGGGAAAAAAAAACAAAACAAAACACCAAAACCAAACACATTTTCCTAATGGGCTGCTGATCAGAACTGTTATTCTGATAGTGAAATCCCAATGGGAAACATGTTTCAGATATGAAGTATTCCCTCCAGAGTCCCTGGCAGTCATAGAAAGAAGAACTTCTTGATGTATAAAGACAGTGTCACCATTGTCAGACAATACTACAGCAGGAAATGAACCACAAATAAAAGCAATGTCTTTCTTCTTAGGAATCAAAATAGTTGTTTTTTTTCCCCCTACAACATTTTTGAAGAATAATATCCTACACAAAAACTTGTCCACATGATGAGAAAAAACACTTAACTCTAGTTTTTTTAAATATGCATGTACTTTGGCAATTACTGAAGCTCATAATTTATAGAAAGTAAGCTCATATACAACATATAGAGAAAGTCTCCATCAAGAAATCAAAATATAATTTTATAGAAGGTGATATAATATACAGTTCACAGCCAACTTCACTTTTCCAACAAATGGAGCCATAAATGCAATTTTCTGTCCTTTGCTCTGAAGAATTAATTTTAAGGTATTCATATTTTTCTTCAAGTACATCTTAAGTCTCAATTAAACCACAAAAAGCTACAATAAAGTAACATTAAAAACCAACTTAAACCCATTGCAGTAAGGAAATTCAGGCTAAGGCTAAAAATTTCGTCTCGCTCTTCACCTTTAAATCACTCTGTTGTGGTTAGGAATTGTATGGCTTGGAGGAGTGTGTGATTTTTCATACTGCACAGTACATATGTTCCAGCACTTAAGTTAAAGGAAAGTCGGAATTTTTAGCCTTAACTCTGAATTTCTTTACCTTTGAAGGCTTAACTCAAGCATCTATAATTACTTTAACGTGAGCTTTTACATTTAAATCTTTTCACCCTGGAACAGAAAGTGGAATTCCGAAAGCTCTTATTTTACTGTTTACTTCAATAGCGCTTTCTAAACTTAAAAGATTGAACACCGTTTACTACATGAAACTGAATATATGCATTTTTAAATGGCACTTAGACATGAATGGCTTAAATGTGGTAAAAAAAGGCTTACACATTCCCAATATAAGTAACAAATTCAAACATTCAGGCATGAAAATCCTTTCCCTAAGTTGTTTTCAAGCTTCATCCTTTTTTCTGCAATAACTAAAGCAAAGCCACAGTAGCTGCAGCCATTTGCATCTAAGGAAGAAATGTTTTGCTTTGGTGATATAGTTAATGAGTCTAAAAATATTCAGTATAATAATTCTGTCAAAGCCCCCACAGTCTCCTCAATGAGCAGAAGCCTGCAGGATTCCAATGGGGAGCCAAGTAATGAGCTCTCAGCATTCGCTCCCACACCGTCCAGACGAAATATACTTGGGCCTCAACGGTTCCACATCATTAGCAACATGAAACAAAGACACATGCTTGACTTTAATAAGCGACTAAAGTTGCTGGCTTATTAGGCTGTCACTGCACATAAACTCTATTTCAGTGTGACAAAACAGTTCCCTGCAAACAACAACAACAACAAAAAAGGAAAAAAGGAGGAGAGCACTTTTTACAATCAGAGGTTGATATAATTTAATGTGGTAAGTGATTAAATGCAGCTGAATGAAGGCACACAGGAAGTGATGGGTTTCTGACACCGACTCTCATGGGCGTGCAGTTTCACTGCTGGAGACCACAGTTATGGTGGGCTGCAGTGATCAGACTATGGGCATATGTGACTGAGTTTTAGTTGATATTCCTGCAAGACAGGAAGTGAAGAAGCTTGTTTCCCACTGGGAAAAGGTTCAGGCATGATTAACTTGGGCGTGACCAAATAGGTCAATGATATGACAATGACTGTCTAGCACAATAATTAAGTGGGGAAATGTGTGTGATTTGTTTCTTCTTGTTCTTCACATACCAATAATGCATTAGCAAGGATTCATTTAATTTTTTTTCATAATGTAAAAGTTGATAGTAACACTGTATGGTAGCCTTCATTTGAATATTTTTCTTTAAATAATATTTATCATTTAAGCAAAATAGTTGCACTGATGAACAGGCCACAGTGTGTAAACTTTAATGTTGGATTTGCAGAGCCACCAAGAAGCTTTTTAAATGTTAATTTCTGCTAAAAGTATACCTATTTAGACAGAAAAAAAAATTTCACATTTAAAGAAGGTGGTCTTTAATCTTAAGTAAAATTTAGCATTAGGCAGGTGCAGGAAAGATCTGTCTTTTGTCACAAGATTCCCCTCAATCTGAAACATTCTCCTGTTTCATAGGAGTGTGACACTGAGATCTTTCAGCTTTTCATATATGAGATACTAGTGAGGGAGACTAACAGAGGAGTTCACTTATGCCTTGAGAGTTAGCCACCAGGTGGCCATGGCACTCATCTGAAAGCTTAAGATCAAAGCTCAGGTTCTCTGTTCTGCATTAATTCAAAACAGGCATGAAGATTTTCATAGAGTCAACAGCAGAGCTTCAGTAGAACGGAATGAGAAAAAGCTAACCCTACATATTAAGATTAGTTGAGACAGGCGCTGAAGTTTTGGGTCCAAACTGGGTTTAAGTAATCCAAAATGTGTAGAAATATCATCCTAGACCCTAAAGCATGTTCCTGTTGAAGTTTATAAATAAACTCCTATGAAGAATTCAGTTCTGAAAACCTGCTATTTTTTAGTGGGTACAGATTTCTTAACCAGCTGCATCCTGCTTGTTTAACTATTTATTTCATCTAGAATACTTTTCTGAAATGTAATTTGATCTTTGAGCTCATTCTCAGACTCTTTTGATAATGGTAACACACTTTTAGGAGGAAGCCATCTTAAACAATATTATTGACATGTTTATACATACAAAGGCAGTCTTATTTAGGAGAATAATATATAGACTAAAGGGTAACAAAGATCTGTATTTGGTGGGAGCTCTGTAGCAACATTGTTATTTTTTTGTTGTTGTTTAATGCTGAAGAAGAGAGGATTTTTTAGGCATTAGAATAGCTCCTGTATTCATCTGGCTGAGGTGACAATTAAAAAAGATCTCTGAAGCAGAAGACAGAACCTCACTGTTGGTTCAACAGGTTGATCCATCAGAATTTCCATGGAAAAAATAAAGAAGGCTATCTTTTGACAATGTGAATTTTAACACAAAGGCGGCAGTTAATCAAAGCTTTTATAAATTAGGAAGTGCAAGGATCAAAACCCCACAAAAAGAACAGAAGCAATGAGTTGCTTTCTTCGTAGTACCTAACAAAAAGGGATAATATGTAAATAACAATGACAGGGTACATTATATCATTACCTGATAATTTCAGACATAATCTTAGGATTCCTCCTTGGGAAAAGGAGGACTGAAGTCTGTTTGAAACGTGAACTGTTCTTAGTTCTGCAAGCAGTTATCACTTGCTAACCACCTCACAAGCAACACATAACTTTGTAGCCAGACACACCAAACACAGCAGATTGAACACATAGAAGTAAATCAAACAGATTTTGGAGAAATTTCCAAACTTTGAAGGGAGTCTTATCTGGAGAGAAAAATTTCATTACAGAATCTTGCATCTATGTAGTTATTCAGCTCTTTTCTAGATCTAGCTACTAAATGCTAAACACCAAGATACTGTCAGAGCTACTATCACAAGTTCAATAGAGCACAAAGCTGACCTAGGCAGGCTAGGTAGACTCATATGTTTCTCTTAATAAACTCAGACGTCTTTTCTAAATGATATAATTAATTTTGAACACTTGAAAAGTTCCTATAATTTATATTAAATGATAAATAAATAAATGGAAGAAAAATAAAAACCCAAAAAATTTCCTTCAGCAATAATACACTCACAATCCATAACTAACAGGAAGACAAACAATCCATATTTGGCACAAAATACTGAAACTCTATTTATACCCTGGTTCCCAGTTGATTTAAACCTTCATTAGAAAATATACAACTGTTAGTGCAGAAAAATAGAAATATCTCATGTAATAAGAGTAAATTATATATGAATGAGAGCCAGACACCCTTTGACACACTGGTGATAAAACCCCTGGCTTCAGGCATACTACTGAATTGGAAACTCTGTTGGGGTAGCACCCCATACAGAATAATGTGAGAATAAAATTATAGTATAATAAATTTATCTTAGTGACAATTTTATGCACCATTCACTACTGTTAATTTAATAAAATACCCTTGCAGGGTAGCTGCCCCAGTGTCCCAGATCGCATGTTCCAATATCAGCCTTAATGCAGCAGCTGGACTTCACTGAACTGATTGTCAGTCACTATTGAGTGGCTGACAGTACTTTTAATGATCATGGGCAATACTTTAGAAAATTACAGCATTCTAGCTATAATTGTGAACTAGAACTGTCTCTTCATTTGATTCTGGAAGGAAATTATGTCTGCAGGAATCTCGTTTCACACAGAGGTTCAGAGTAGCTAAAGATCTTTCAAGTACCGTAGAGATTCTCTTAATGGCTTGTTTGCTAGACTTTGACCACCTTGCATCTAAATAGAAGAAAATGGACGAGGAGGGAAAGGGGAAGATATTTTATCTTATGTACATTGATTTAGTATCTTTAAGATATGTCAGAAGTGCAGCAGATTAAATATTTTTGCAAAGACATATAGGCTTGTCTCTTTGTGGTTTCTGCTGTTGACATCTTTCTGGGAAGAAAATACGTTCACTAAGGAAATAAAAGATAATCCCTTTTACAGGATGCTACTCATGGCGGTAGGGGGAAATCAATTATCCTAAGCTTTTGTTGTTCCTCCATAAAAGAAAAAAAATGTAATTTGAAATATCTGGTATGTACAGCATCTTCCAAATGATAGTAAGCAATGCCAAGCCTCTCAATGAATGTAAAAACTTTAACACGAAATAAAGATGGTTATCTGCACTCTAGCTGTGTGTCTCAGATCTGCTCCCTAATACTGAGACTATCACTGCCACCTGCCTGCCTGGTACATTTAAGTAAACTGTACATACACACTGGTGTTGGGGAGTATGCACACTCTAAGGGCTTCAGAGAACTGAAAAGGCTACGGCTGCCTTAGCTACTGACATTTCTGACTGTATGCAAAACCTGATTTTACTTAGCCCAGCAGGGAGGTGGGCAGATCACATTTAAAGAGTTAAACAAGCATACATATAGAGTTTCAAATTGCTTGGGGAAGCTATCAGACTACACCAAGCTCTTGTTGAATGAGCAATTGTTTTCAAAAATGTGTGTTTCAGTGGCATCACCATAGTACAATCTGATGCAAAATGAAGCTTGTTAGCCCATTCTTCATGATAAAACAACTCCACTCTTAACTCTTTCCCCTAACTCATACAAAAATCTAAGGAACTTCCAGAAATGTTCATTCTTGCTCAAGTGAGATAAAAGTAGTCTTTCTATTCGAAGGCTTTTTTTTTTTTTTTTTTTTGTCCACAGAGTGATGGTTTAATGTAAAAAATCCAAAAGCATATGTAGAAACTCAAGCTGTCAGAAGGCTTTGACACATGAAAAGATCATCAGCTGCTCCCTCATTTAGTCACCGTGTATTCTTTTCCTATGTAAACAGTACTCGATACATGACAATTTAAGGCAGGTGCAGAAATACTATGGTTTAACTAAAAGCATCACAAGATGTGGTATTTATGCCTCTAGTTAAATGGTCTGCATATCTGTGTAAGTTCTCTCCATATTGCAAGTGTATCCACACCTGACTGGGAAATCACATATCCCTCACCTATAGTAGGATAATTTACCATACTGCTGGTACATGCTGCTGTTTGCAGAACTATGCACATCGACAGTTACCATTCTGCAGCTAATGGACAACAACTTGTTCATGTGTCAAAAATCAGGACTACTTTATTCTTGAGAAAATCTGTATGGTAGCCTGCTATTAAAACCTGCAATTTTGTACTGATCCTAGTAAAGCAGAGAGGACACTTTTTTTTTTTTTTCCTGAAAACATCCTGGAGTTGATAGAGCAGCAGCGGCTTAAATTTCTGTAAATTTTTTTTAATTATTTTTCACTGTAAAATCAACCTACACTTATTATTAAAAGTAGATAAAAATGTATATTTGGCACTTATTAAAGAGTATAGAAGAACATTTAAAAATTCAGCTTCCACCCAAGGAACATTCTTCCAAGGTTTCACAGTATTACAGGACTTTTGTTTTCTACAAGAAACTATTTAGAAAAGTCATTTCTGCTTTCTCATTAAATTTTCATAATTTTGGAAAGTTTTATTGTCTCGATTGTTTCTTAATGATGAATTAGCGTACAAAACCATGAAAATGTCAATGAGGGAGCCCTGGCACAGGCTGCCCAGGGAGGGTGTGAAGTCTCCTTCCTCGGAGGTCTCCATGACCCACTTGGACACGTTCCTGTGTGTCCTGATCTAGGTGAACCTGTTTCTGCAGGAGGGCTGGACTAGATGATCTCTAAGTGTCACTTCCAAGCCCTACTATTCTATGATTCTATGATGCTGTGATTCTGTGATTATTGTTTACATCAAAATACATTCTTCATATGATGAAAAAGAAAAATGTCAGAATTTGAAAGTCAATGGCTTTAAAATGTTTCTTTCACAGGAAATGTAGATTCTTCTTTTCTTTTCAACATAATGTCAAGTTTTAAAAATACAGCAAGACCCTGCTTAACTGAGTTGCATAGATAATTTAGACTTTCTTGGCACAATAATATACTTTCCTGGACAATTTAGTGCACCAGACAAAACTACCAGCTACAATGAACTCAGCTAGATAGACTGGTATAAGAGGCTGGAATTTTCACTTCCAACTAAGGGGCTTAATGAAATACAGACCACTGATGGATCTGGTGCCCAGAATGAAAGTTTAAGAATATATCACTATTGTGGCAGTTTGAAATCTTGATTCACTTGGGCTAGATAATGGGGAAAAAAAAGAAAAAAGTATCATTACACGCTGTAAGGGAAGGAAAACACCAATTCCAAATGGAGGAGGGAGGGAGATTTCTTTGCCTTGCTAGCCTATCTATATACAACACAAATGATCAGATGGCATCTCTTGAATGACATGTAGCTATCAAGCAGCTCCAGTACATCTCTCCTGTTAAAACTATGACTCATAACCAGGGTGATGCTGAGACAGAGATTGCAAAGTAAGGTCAAGCATGAGAAGTGAGACAGCAAAGTCTGCAAAGACCAATATTACTCAATTGTTTTGGACCCCATCTGATTGCCTTGACCTGAGTTATCCTGAAGTGAAAAGGTGGGAAAATAGGAAGCTTCCTGTTTTGTAGCTTGTAGACAGGCTTTAGTGCAAGGGTTGCTATGGTGAGAAAGATTGGACATCTCTGCACTAGGAAGACAATCTCCACTACAAGAGAAAAGATTAAAATACATACCACCTGCCATCTCTCTCATAAAAACATGATAAATAGAAATCAACAAAGACTTATTGCAACATCACCATCTAGATCAAGAATTAAGAAGTTATGCTGCTGCAGTGAAGATAGAAGACCATGAGATGAATATTGAAAATGCTCACCTTTATCAGATAAAAATTCAGTACAATAAATCCTGCTCTGGCTCATCTTTTCTTCATTCTATTGCCATGACAGCTCCCCATTTCAGGCAAGGTGTTCATAACAGGTAAACAAAAGTAGTGCAATTACTTCTCAATTATTTTTTCTAGGAATAACCACCAACTTGTAAAGATGTTAAGATTTTCTGTCTAAAATTTAAATTGTCCTGAATTTATGCAAAGCTCTCCCATCAAATGAATGTTTCTAGTGATGTGAAGATTCAGAAAATGCTTCAACAGCAATAACTGGGATGGACGCTGTGTTGTAATAATTTGGATACACTTGACTAATGCAGTTATTCGCAATGAGGCTGGCACAGTGCCCAAACCATTGAGCAAACAAATACAGCAAGACATTCAGTTTAGCATCTTCTAATACTGCATTGAGATCCCTCTTTGGTCCAGGGGTACTGTGGATGCTATAGCATACTCTATCATCAAAAACTGTTAAAATACATTTATATTTCTTGTTGAATTCACCAATTGTGTTTTATGTAAAAAATGATGGTGAGGCACAAGCATTTTTAATCAAATTAGTATGCAACATAAGGCAGCAGTGTATTCAAATGGGTTTTTAAGCAATTTGGTTGTTTTCTTTATAATAACAGGAAAGAACATTTTGATTTTGAAGGTGACAGAGGCAATATTACCAGAATTAAACAATCTGAATTAGCTTTTTCATGAAATGTAATATGTTTTATGCTTTTAGATGGGATGCTCCACTGCTTTCAGATGAGCCTTTCACTGTCACAGTCAATGGCCAGGAACAGAATAAGCTCTGGAGGTAGGATTATCCTCAAATTTAATTTTTTTAGAAGAAGCTAATGGCAAATGTTTCTAGCAAACTTTAGGTGCATCTATGTTATAACTAGAGAACCAAGACAGGATATTAAAAGAAAAGATAAGTATGAAATTAGTAAACAAAGTTTGACATTTCGCTTAGCTTGAATTTGATGTCTGAAATTAATGTAATCTCCAGAAAGCTTGTGTGTATATATATTATCATATAGAATATATTTTTTGTTTTCAGATACACATCAAAAGAAAATAATAGAAATCATTTACATTTATAATATGGTGTCAAAGAAACATATTTTTCAAACATTTACATATTAGCTTGTGTAATATAGTAGAGATTTCTGAAAGGGGTGGATGCAAATTTGGTTTTGTTATATCTCAGGAAGAGGAATTTTTAATCTGTTCTATAAAACTGCAGTTGGAATCAGATCCAAAAAGGACACTAGTTTAGTAATACTGCAAATAATAATTCTCTGCAAAATAATACAGTAAGTCAATGTTACATATCATTCATTGACTTTGGGGTCAAGTATTCTGAGTATGCAAATAAAAAATACTTTTTTTCTTATCTGTTAACAACAACAGTCATAGAGAAAATAAGGCTGGATTCTTTCTATCATTTCATCACAACTCTCCTAGGTTCCTTGATGGTTTTCCAGTTGCACCTGTGCAAATCCACTTTAAAGAAGTCCACACAGATCTGTCTGTATGCCGTCATTCTCATGTAGTCAGCTGGCCTAAGGAAAGCAGGGCAAAGAGATAGAGAGTGACAAAAGAGAGCGTAGCGTGCCAACAGAGCATATTTAGTATGCCTAAGACCTCGGTATACTAAACTATTAAAGTAGCATAAATGTACACAATTCCTAACATATGCCTTGAAGTAAAATAAAAACTTGGGGATAGAATTACCAGTAGGATGGGATTATTTTCGCACTGTTTTAAAGGAACTAGACTGGACTTTGCACTGAAATTATATGGTGGTGTTGTGGTTCAGGCCCAGTCGACCGCACAGCCTCTTGCTCAACCACGCCATCCACTCCCACCCTCATAAGGATGGTGGATGCCCCAGCAAGATGGGAGGAGAAAGGATAACCAAGGATGTTGTGGATCGAGACAAGGGCTGGGAGGGCTCATTGTCAATTACTCTTCCAGGCAAAACAGACTCAACTATTTGACTTAAGATAAGAAAGTAAGAACAGTTTATTCTACTACCTATTAGAAACAGGACAGAAAGCAAAAACAGAGCAGGATGATGAGAAAAATACAACCAGCCCTTTAAGATCTCCTTCCCCCACCCCTCTCCTCTTCCCAGGCTAAGCTCACTGCTCCCGATATCTCTACCTCCTCCCACCTTCAATGGCTTGGGTGGTAAAGAATGGGAGATGTGGTCAGTCTCTCACAGATGGGCTCTGCCGCTTCTTTCTGAGGAGGACGACTCCTCTCATTCTTCCCCTGTTGCAATGTGGGGTCCCTCTCACAGGATAAAGTTCTTTATGAACCTCTCTCCTAACAGCTACAGCTTCTTTTCACAAACTCCTCGAGGGTGGTACTGCTCTGCAGCCAGCAGCATTCCAGGCATCTTCTGCTGCAATGCTGCCCTCCCACAAATTCATGGCCTCCTTTAGATATAGTCACTATCCCTGGTGTGGGGTCCTCTACAAACTGCCAATAAATCTCTGCTTCACTACTCCTCTCCACAGGGTGCAGGGGCACAGCTGCTATCTCACCACAGGGTGTAAAGGAGTCACTACTTCAGCACATCTACTCCTCTCTTCCCTCGCTGACCTTGAGGTCTGCATGGACACTTGTCTCTCCTCCAACTCCTTCCACCATCACTCAGAAAAGAAGAAGGAAGAAGATGAAAGAACAGGAAGAGCCCTCTTCTGGCTTCTTCTTAAAAAGAGATTGGGGAGACATCCAACTGGCTCAGCCCTAGAAGTGGGTCTGGCTCAGAGCTGGGGAGAGTTTCGAGCACCTTCTTACAGGATCCATCTTTATAATCCCTTCCCCCTTACCAGAAATGGCTCCGCACAAACCCATGACAAGTGACCCATGGTCACTTAAGGTGAAAAGACAGAAAAAAGCTACTCCTGTTAGCAACTCATAATTAGAAAAAAAATCTGAAGGCAACCTTTGAAATGCAAGAAAAATTTCATAAGGGAAAGCAACAGGCCACAATTAGACGGCTTTTCCTATAATTCTATAATATCAAAGAATTGAGTTAGAGTCTGGCAATATAAGATCTGTAATCACCCAGGAAGAGAGAGAGGTCACTCTGCCATATATCAAGATAAAAAGAACTGTTCAGAAAATTTCAGGCCAATAGCATTAGGGAGAATTCCTTTGCAAGAATATTACTGGAAATAATACTATCAGACAAGATTACAAGACATCTAGAAATGGGTGATTTAGTTAGGGCAGACAGTATATATTCACCAATGGTAAAATTACGTTTGACAAACTACCTTGAATCTGATTATTTTAATGTTTTGTTGTTGAAGGAATGAATTAGTGTCTGAAATTTATCTGATTTTCAAAACTATATTTGATAGTTGCTATGAAAGAGATCTAGTTTACAAACAGGGAATTTGAGGCAGTTACTCAAATAGAGTGCAAATTATCCCTGGAAAATGAAAGAGCATGTCAATTAACAATAACACCTCAGGTGGAAAAACATATACAATCAGCAGTCAATAAGCACCACTTTACTTGACCTATTACACAAATTGCACTGAAATCAATGTCAAGAACGACTAGATTTAGTGGTAAAACATATTAGGACTAACAAAATTAGGTTGTGTTACCGCAAAATGGATAGTAAAGCTGCATCAACTCAGTTTATCTCTGGAAATTAGAACAGTTCTGCTGTTTTTTCATACTATAATTCCTTATTCCATAAAGGGCAGGTGTCAGAAGGGTGCAGCCAGGCTCTTCTCAATGATGGCCAATGATAAGACAAGGGGCAATGGGTACCAGCTGGAACATAAGAGGTTCCAAAGAAACACAAGGAATAATTCGCTGTTAGGGTGAGGGAGCACTGGAACAGGCTGCCCAGATGGGTTGTGGAGTCTTTTTCTCTGGAGACATTCAAAAACCACCTGGGCAAGTTCCTGTGTGACCTACTCTAGGTGGTACTGTGCTGGCAGGGAGGTTGGCATAGATGATATTTTGAGGTCTCTTCCAATCCTTAAGATTCTGTGTGGTTCTGTGTGTGATATCCACCTCCTTTTTTTGCATTCAGTCACTCATTCTTCAAATCTCTAGTGATCTGCAGGGACTTCTATCTGAGAGCATGAATCAATATGCTACAGCTGCTCCATAGTGAAGTGAATCTCTAGCCTAGGTCATGGTTTCATTTCTGTCTTGTGACAAGAACACATCACATTCTTATCTCATAGACCTCTTTGATCAAGGCACTAGCTACAATTCCTGCAGTCAAGCAAGGAAAAGTGGCTTCCTTTATATTCTTTCGGTTTAGCTTCCAATATAATATTTATCTTAATACAACACAAAAACTCTTCAGGGAGCACTCAGACTCAGCTCTAAGATTATTTGTTTTAGGACAAATTGACATATACTTTAATCTCATATTAACTTGATAACTAAGACACATAAACGAATCTTAGTGTCTTCTTTCAGAAT
The DNA here is from genome assembly GCA_013401255.1 of Urocolius indicus. NCBI lineage: Eukaryota > Metazoa > Chordata > Aves > Coliiformes > Coliidae > Urocolius > Urocolius indicus. Next base: position 187,453 of record WBNH01010607.1, read on the forward strand.
TGATGAAATTACACTTTACACTTTTTGAGTGTACTTGGTAGGTCAGATTGAAAATGTCTGCCAACATTGCTCTATGGAAAAGACTGTATATAAGGACCATTTAAAAAAGAGGTGTGAGAGAGAATATATGAAATTTCATCTTCATGGCAATATGTGAAGGTATCACCCAGACTGAAGATGGTTCCAGCATCCACCCAATGCCCAGACATGTATTCCTCACTTGTCTTGCACAGGGACATGCCTAGAAGTGAGTTGGCAAAGCTGTCAAATTTAAGGTGTAGATGTGGCTGCAGGTAAACCTTGTTTGCCAAGTTAGTGTTCTCACCAGCACAGGGGAAGAGCCATACTGCAGAGGTAATAATTTAGATTTGCTGAAGTTGTCATGGAACTGTGCTCTGAATGGCTCTCTGAAAGGTGGCTAATATCTACATTTAATGTATCTTCAGTGAGACACTTGCTGAATTCTGCATTGTCTCTCAGTACTTTCTGACCTCAAACAAGTGTTTCCACTTCCTCTGTCCCTCACCTCTCCTAGCTGTACTGTGTCAGTCTGTTTAAGGAGCTGGCAATCACTCCAAAATCATTGCCACAAGAAGAGTGGCTCACTGCCATCACATCTGATTTCAACCAAAAGACAGCAATAACCTACAAATAACTCAATTGTTTATATGTCAGTATGGTTTATTAATTTGATGGTTGACATGGCATGTTAGGTTGATTGAAAGATATATGCTTGCTGAAAAATGTCAAATTGCCATCAAAGGGAGATGCAAGAGTTTAACACCTCATTGAAGCAAAGGGTTGTTTACTAACCAGTTAGGTATACAAGGTAACTTCTGGGTACAGAAAAAGCTTTATTCTAAGAAAGTTTCACTTACTCTCCTGGGTCATATGTTCTGCTAGTTTCAAGGAAAAGATTAAATCCATCTAGATCTCCTAAAAGTTTTGAAAGATGAGAGTGACTCTAGCATGTAAGGTAGAACAGTAAGAGATGGGAATATTCACAAAATCTAAAACCCTGACAACCAGATTACTCTAGAGGGAAGCAGAAAGATAGTTGAAGATGGGAACTTACATATATTTGCAGCATAGATCAATTAAGTGTATTTTTTCTTTTATTCTTATTATTCGCATTATTTCTATCTGTGTTGTCATTTTTTAATATTCTGAATGAATGCTCTCACTTATACACTCAACCTAACATTAGACTAAAAAATATTTAAAGCAGCTGGACAAAAGTACCCTGAAGGGGGAATGACACTACAAATCGGGCCTCTAGGACACCATAACAAGCATTCCAGTATCCTACCATATCTTCACTGTGTCCAGAGGTAAGGAAAAAGCATCTATATGTGCTACACAGGCCAGGTATTAACAGGAGTACCAGAAGAAGCAGGAGTGGCTTGCAGTCATTGCCTTGAAGATCCCTTAAGTCTTGAACCCTAAAAATCATGGAGGGGCTGCATTCCATGATCCTGGAGTTAAAAGTCTTTAAGAAGTGGAAGAACTCAGATTCACATGTTCACTGTCTCATTTAGATCAGTGATTTGAAAGGTGTCATACCTTTCAGTATCATGCCCAGATCTGGGACATATAGTATTCTGGGGTTGCTTCCTTCGGCATCATTGATGAAAGTACTTGTAGCATAACCTAATATATCTTTCAAAGCAAGGTTCTACTGTTAAATAACTATATTAATGACTATTTCATCCTTTTTGTCTCCTTCAAAACTAATTATTCATAGTGTGTAACACCAAACTGGGAGGACTGGCTGATTCCCCAGAGGCTGTGCTGCCATTCTGCAGGATCTTGACTAGACTGAGAGCTGGGCAGAGAGGAACCTCATGAGGTTCAACAAGGACAAGTGCAGAGTCCTGCATCCTGGAAGGAACAACCCCATGCACCAGGACAGGCTGGGGATTGACCTGCTGGAGAGCAGCTCTGCAGAGAGAGACCTGGTTGACAATAAACGTGAGCCATCAATGTGTCCCCATGGCCAAGAAGGCCAATGGCATCCTGGAATGCATTAAGAGTGTGGCCAGCAGGTCAAGGGAAGTTCTTCTCCCCCTTTACACTGACCTGGTGAGGCCTCATCTGGAGTCAGTTCCGTGTCCAGTTCTGGGCTCCCCAGCTCAAGAGAGTCAGAGAACTGCTGGAGAGAGTCCAGCTCAGGGCCATCAAGATGATCCTTCCTTATGAGGAAAGATTGTGGGAACTGGGGCTGTTTAGTCTAACAGGAGATTGAGGGGGGGGAACTCCTTAATATTTACAAATGTCTAAATGGTGGATATCAGGAGGTTGAGGTATCCCTTTTTTTCTATGGTAGCTAGTAATAGAACAAGGGGTAATCTCCTCCTCTGGAGGTCTTCAAGACCCACGTGGATGTGTTCCTGTGTGACCTGGTCTAGGTGAACGTGCTTCTGCAGGAGGGTTGGACTAGATAATCTCTAAATGTTCCTTCCAGCTCCTACCATTCTATGATTCTATGAAGACAGTGAAACACTGAGACATATCTAGCCAAGCATAATTTGTAACATGGTCATTCAGGCATGTGTTCTTGGGAAATAAGGGAATTTTCTTTCCAATCATATTAACAGGATACTTGAACCTGGAGGGATGCTGAACAGCTGAATTGCTGACATTTAAGCAAGGAAGAGCTCCATGTCGCCTTGCTGAAAAATATCAAATGCCTTTTCTAGACCTACCCATTATTTTCCAAGTAGCTTCTGGTTTTCATCAAGACAAACAAATCAATATTTTCTAGAAACTAAACTTCTGTTTTTTCTACCCTACAGTGCATTTCGTCTTTTGTCTCAAATTCTGAAAAAACTTAGTTTTAGATCAGCCTGAAACAAATCTGAAGAATTCTTGGAGTTTGTTTCTAACAAAAAACCTTACTTGCACAGCTCTATTATACTCATTTGTAGTACAGTCAGATTACAAAAAAAAAAAAAAAGCCCAAATCATTTCTATGCAGTATGCAACGTATGCAGTCCATACACTTTAACCTTAGAGATACTATTATTACATACTACTTTTCCATTTCCCAAAGGAGCAGGAACAATGTCCTAGCATGGTAAATAACTGCCAGTGACAAAACCTGCTAAAATTGTAGAGGAATTTAGCTCACTGTCACAAGGAGACAATAGAGGAATCAGAATATCACGACAGATCCGCTCAGTCCCACCAGACATTGTTTTACTGACAGAAATCAATAACAGCAATTTTTAAAATTTATATTTTTCTTTAGTGGACCCTACCCTAACTATCTTCTGCTTCAAGCCCCTTATTCTTCCTGGGAGACGTTAGTACTTGGATACTTTGGCGTAAGTCTCTCTAGCACAGGCTTGAGCTGTTTCCACACTGGCAACTGCAGCATATTCAGTTCCACTTTGCTTTTCTGACACTTCAGAATCAAGTTTTAAGAAAATCTTTCAGACCACTTTGTTCTCTAGACCTGTGATTCATATTTTATTGGCCCACTACATATTTAAAATTACACCTTTTTTTTACTGTGTGCCACCCCCCGCCCCCCTCCCAGCTTGTTAATGCAATGCAATTACAAGAGCAATTACCTACAGTTCTTGTTATTGTCAAGGGAAACCCACCTTGATTCTGCCATTCTTCCTATGCAGAGTGATTTCTTTGAATCTGAATCAGTTCAAGACTGCTGGGACTGTATATCTGCTGTCCTGTATCTGCTCTTAGCATGTTCCCTTTTCAGTGCCATAGATACTTGCAATAGTGGGCGTTAGATCTTTAAGATCTAATAGGGTGAGATGTTACCCTTTGGTAACACTGAGCTATTGCAGAGTCGGTGGCAGTCCTTCACTCATGCTCAGATGTGAAGCGGAACAGCTCTTAATGAACAACAGTAACAATACTATCCCCAAAACGGGCCGCAGTTAGTGATACACGATGATGGTGTATCACTCTGAAGTGGATCGCTGAATGTCAGTACAGATTGATGTATGACATATACCAAAAGTGCCTAATTCATTTAGTTGCTCTGATTTAAGATAGGTCTTTTTCATAAGATCTCGATCCTTGCTGTCATAATGCTAATGAGGCTTTCAACCAAATCTGTATTAGGCTATTTCCCGTGTCTGTGAAAATGACTGATTTTGAAAAATAATGTGATTCATACTGCACATAAGTTTCTTTCTGTATTGTGTTTCTAAGGATAAAGTGTTTCTGCTTTCTCATTCCAAATTTCTATTTAAGTCATTTCTCATTTTTAAAGTTAAGATTAGTCACTAACATGTGTGGTAGCCATAGTGGTGTCACTTTTTGTAGCATTTCTTATCCATCCACACACACAAGATGGCAATTCTACCTATTTTTCTCACAAGATGGAATATTATCTGTGTGGACAAACTTGAACAAAAAAAGACTACTGACAGTTATAATAGTTTCCCTGAGATGGCTGCTTACATAGAACTTAACTGTCCATTTAAATTTCTTTTAGGAATTCTCTAGTAAATGAATTAGATAATTACTATAGAGTTCATAGCTGGAGCTGGCCAGCATAGTGTTGGAATTTTTTTTTTCACTTCAAATTGAAAGAAAATAAAAAAAAAAATTAACATGAAACCAAATGCTTGGAACACCTTTTCCCCCACCCCAAGAAATACCAACATGTAGTATTTATATAATGAAATACGTTCCCTGAGATCTCTGGTATGACATCTGGAGTTCGTATCTCTAAGACAATGTGTCACTCAAGAAAGCTGGACACTTGGTATACCATAGGACTTTCCCAACTTTCTTTATGTCTATGAGGCAGATTGCTGTCCGCAAACTCATAACACTATGTCTGCTCCAATCTCCCCCAGTGGGACCAGTGTCGCTGGGAGCTATCCAAAATGCAGAGATAGGTTTGACTTAAAAACTGCAAGCTAGTTGCCTTGGCTTTATGGGCTACAGACAGTAAAGCCCTGGTTCTAGTAGGGGTCCTGGAGCCATATCTTTGCACAACTGGTCCAGAGTACTCATAAATGCACACAGACAATACTATCAGTTGAGAATTGTTTTGTCATTTTTTTTCCCAGCTAATTCTGGCTGAAACCATTCTTTCTGATTTATGATATTTTAATACTTTGTGAGTAGAAAGATTTAAGATGGCGCAATACAAAGTTTCTACCAGTTTATAGATTAACAGTTTGCATAACAAGGCACGTTAATCTTGTATGTTAAACTATTAAGAATTTTTTCGTTTTTCAAGCATATAGGCATGGAAAATGTAGGCCTAATAAGACTTTAACATAAATACCCCTAGTAAGGCATTTGGGATGAGTTACAGTGTAGGTGTGCTTTATAACCCTGAAAGATTCTAATAACTTAGTTTATGAGCTAAAAAGGAAGGCAAAAGTACAATTTTTATTAATTTAGAGCATTTTGTTGGTTGTTTGCTGAAAGTTGGGTGGTTTTTTTGGTCACTTACTAAATGCTAAGTCAAGCTATTTTGACATCAAATATTTTAATAAAGTATTTGCAAGATTAAGCTATAACTCTGTGACCTTAATGATGATCTTAATGTAAGTTTGAAGTAAATTTGAAGGAACATGGATTTATGTAGCTAATAAGAATGTAAACCTCAAACTATTAATCCATGTGGTTAAAAATGAACAAAGTAGATAAAATAAGATATGGATATCTTTTAACGTTTGAACTTTTCCTCAGGAAGTTGTTTACTAGCTCTGTAATTCTTCAGCCTGGCTTCTTTATGTGTAAGTAAGAGAAAGAAAGTAAAATCTTCAAAAGAAAACAAAAGAGGGAGTTGTATTTAGTAATAGAAGCTATTCTGCCTGTTGATGCTGCCTTTTCTAATTGAATAAATTCGTAACTTGGTAATAATTTTAAAATCTCTGTAAAGTGTTACAGAACAAATCAGCATTGTATTAGGGGCAAAGTCAGCACCTATATGTGGATTTCTTAGTACAAAAATCTCAGAAAATGTGATCAAGGTAAGATTTACTTCCTAAGGCAAGTGTGTTGCAAAACTTGCCCAAAGCTCTCTCTCCTATTTAAACATTATTTTTGTGGTTACAGGAAACAAGACAGACGATTACATCCACCAGCTGACATGAGGCTGACGGATCAGCCTCATGCCAGGTCATTCCCACAATTTGTGCATACAGCCATATCAATGCTTATATATGTGCTAGAAAAAATTGTCTAGCAGAAGTGCTAACAATGTCCATCTCTTTCTACTTTCATTAGTAAAGAAAGTGCTACACCAGCCTGTCTTTTCCTGTTCTGTTCGTCCTACTCTGAGAAGAGTCTGGAAGAAGCATATAGATGTGGAGGAGAAAAAAGCAAACAACCATTCTTTTTCACAAAAGATAGAATCTATTAAGAAATTAAAAAAAGAAGTTTATGCTCTAAGGTAAAAATCTGCTCGTTGGTTTAGAATAGTTCACAGAAGTCTCTTTGATCTTTCATCTCTGATTGAGGTTACTGATATATAGCAATTCAAAACATGAAAAAAGTGTCTATTACAATTTTTTTTTCAGAACATAATTTTTGTTCATCGCCTGATACCCCTCAACTCAAAAACTGACATCTCAACCTTCTCAGCATCTTCTCCTGTCAACATAGTACTGGAGGAATGTTTGATTTGCAATCAAACTTTCTGGCATTCAGAAATCAAGATCTGTGCTTAATGGTATGAGTCCTCTATTTAAGGACTGTATACTTACAGTACTTATAAGTAAGAAAACTTATCCTTTCTAACTCTTTGGATTCACCTTGTTTATCTTAATATCAGAGATGGCTCAGAGGTAGAAAAGAGGGCAAGTATTCTTAAAATATCTATGATTACACAGGAAAAAAAACCCAACAATTTTTCTTCATCTGTTCTTTCTGGGCATTAGAGAACACTCAATTTAAAAAATAAATGCCTAAATGAACTATGAAATGTCTGTGATATTTTAGAAAAAAAATCCAGGACATTTCCCTTCCCCTAATGGGAGATCCTCTTCTGGGAGAATATAGGATCTAACTAACACTGAAGTCCTACAGCTCTCATTGGCTTCTCTGAATGGAGAATTGTCCTATGCCACAAAACTGCAGCTTGACTAACCACTGATACAGCTTAGGCATATGGAAAGAAAACTTACTTCTCTAAAAATTAGCTCAATAACTTCCTTTTCATATCAAAACAATAATTTGATTTGTCTGCCTCTTGTATTAATTTTCTGATTGAGTCATTTGAAGTTATTGAGTTATTGATTCAAATTTAATTATAGCATTAACTTGATTTTAACATTGTTAAAATAAAATCACCTCAAAAAAGTTTAGTAAATTTGCATAATAAAAAAATGTACAGAAAATACATATTGTTCCTCACATTTTCATATGAAACTGAATCCCCAACAGTTGTATTTTTCATTTAAGATGCATAAGGAAATGTGAATGGGGTTGAAGTTTTTTTGCTATAATCTTATCCATGGTTTCACTATAAGTCCTGTGAAGACATGAAACAATCCAAGATGTGCAAACAAGCAAATTGAGGAAATAAAACCACAATTTAGTGGCAGAAATTATTTTTTGTTTGTATAAGAATAGTATCTATTTTCAGTTAAGTCAACGAATGTGAATAAATTGTCTAAATTGACATAAGGCCATCAAATTTACTTTATATTCTATTTATTCTTTCTAAGCAACAAGGACATTATTTTTTAAGAAGTTACACCTGAGATGTGCAATATACTAAGGGGAGAAATATCCAAGAAGGCTCAGAGTCAGATACATGCAATGAGAAAGACATGAAAACTTGTTATCTATAAAAGCATAAAAGAACTTCACTTAACTTGCATGACTTTTTGTTTCAAGCATGCTACAGCAGTATTTTGATTCTAATATGAAACTATAGTAAGGATCATTGCACTAATGCATGAGGATTTGTGATAATGTTGCAGAAATTTTACTGTCAAAACTGAACTGCAGTGTAATGTCTTTTGTTATCATGGTTTCTAATAACTATTCAGCATGAATTGACCCTACATATGTTTTACGGCAATGATATGTCAGTTATCCAGAAAGTAAAAAAAGAGAAACAGAAATCAATAGGCTTCCTTACCCCAAACTCTTTCTATAATATAGCCACATGAAGATCGCTAATCATGAACATGAGAGTGAATATTTGACTTACATTTTAAAGCAATTTTAATTTGCATGGAGACTATTTTAAAATAAAAATTTATGTGAACAAAAACAAGTATCAGTTTTGTAAGACTATGCCACTTACAGTTTTATGGATTGAATCAAGTGCAGAAGTTCTTAACATATAATGACACCTTGTACCTCTATATTGGGGAATAAACTTTACACATTTCATTATGAGAACAAATGCCAATGCCTACAGTACAACCATTGACATGTTAGCACAATACATTGGAAGTACCAAATTCTGCTAAGGGAATAGATACTCTAAGATTGTTCAACAAAAAAATAAAGATAGGGTAAATAAATGAGATTTGGTTTTAAAGCATAATTGTATTCCGGGTGCTAATAAGCTATCCCATTAAGATTTCCAGAAGAAACTTCTCTAACAAATTTGCAGGGCAGAAGCTGTAATAGTCAAGATTTTGTTACTGAAAGTCTACCACATAAAGAGCAAACTATAAATCTTTTACTCACAAGATTTTGCCGCACCAAAATGCACAAGTAAAAACTAATAATCTATCAACATTATTAAGAAAATCCCTAACTGCACTCAAAAGGAAATGTTCAGGGAACATATGAGGTACTAAAGCAAATGTATTTAAAGACAACGTCAAGATCCACCACAGTTTATTCCAATGCTATTTAGAGAAAATAGAAATGTGTGATTCGTGTTATAATGGCAGACATGCCATTCATCAGTGGAAGACATATATAAGAAAAAACAAATTACAGAATGTCTTAGTTTTCATACAGACTCAGGTTAATATCCCACTTTTGAGGTTAACTTGCTTGTTTTTCATAATCTATACCAAGAAGAAAAGTCACTAACATCTAGAAATGTCAATGGGAGAGCAAATCCTCTTCTCATTCACCTCATATCTGTAGCAGTAGGAAGAAAACACTCATATCCTCCCAAGAATGCCTTTATATTCCCCATGCAGATGAAGGCGTTACAATTTTTATGTGCAGAAAACCTCTATTCAACAATGTGTATTGCCCACACTCAATAAGTGCACATTACTAAGTCTGAAGAAGCTTACAAAGTCATAACAAAACATTTCATGTTTCTGAAGAATTATTTCACCAATAATCAAGAAGATCCTCTTCTGGGGCTGAACAAAGAGTAGGAGCCCAAGGCAAACCTACTTCATTAGTTAGAGAAGATACTATATCCAGGTTAAAATATGGAAAAAAACAAACCAAACCAATTTGATTTTTACGTTTGAATTTTTAAAAACTTGGCTTTCAAATATGAGTAATTAAATATAGAGGGAAGAAAGTTCTCAGGATTTAGTGAAGGATGAACACATTTTCTTCTTGTACGTTCATGTTATTGTAATGCCTATATATATATAGCACAGCATCTAGAAAAATCATTACTTCGACACTCCTCCAGAATCGATTTTCTGTTGCAGTTGTAATTTGCTTATTAGCAAAAATGTAAAAAGAAAATATAGCTTGCTTTTATAGGAGTTGTGTGTAATCAACACAATGTTTTCTTTTGTCATAATACCTAAATTCTTTCTGTGAAATATTTTAATAGTTGGACTATTTAACAAAATGAAGAGTTATCAAAACGGAAATTAGATTAAGTTGTCTCTATAATTCTCAAATTAATATTTTGAATGAAGCTTCTTTTCTTCATACACATACTGCTGTTGAATGGCACAGAGGACTGTCCAAAATTCTAAACTTTGCAATCACTGATTTCTATTACAAACTATGTATGTGTACTGCAATGCTGATGATAAGCTTCTATAGAATAGCAACAAATTCATAACCATTTTCTTCATAAATGATATTTTAAAAAGCAAAACAAATGATTATATAGCATTGTTGTTGAAACTAGATCCTGTTGGTATTGCATTGCTATTTTGCTATATTTTACTATGTTTTTTTATTGTATTCAAATTGAGATTGAAAAAGCAATAATATATGCCAGCTCATTTGCAATTTTCTTTGCTTCCAGACTATATCATTGAGATGAACGATAATATCATCTATGCTATGTCCAGAAGAGGCAAACTGTTGAGTAGAAAATCTGTTTCACAAATATTACCAAGAACTATTAAATTCTAAGAATGTAGAAGACAGGCATTCTGACACGCAGAGAAATAAAAGGTACAGATGAGAACCTGACATAGATACATTTTGCTGTAGAGAAGCTGGAAGAGATATGCCCTAGTTCTGCATTCAGAAAAATAATACTCTAAATTCCTTCTGTAATCCAGTCCTTTTAAGAAAACACTTCAATAGTCATCACATTGCTTCTACTATCATATCAACAGAATGTAATTGACACTCACTTGATGTAGAAAGACAGACAATAATTTCTCCTACTTTTTATATTTTCAATCTCCAACTTGCTCTACAAATATGGTTATCTCTAAGAATATGACTTTAAAACAGTTTTCTTTTTGAAATATAGAGGAGCTATGTAGTTAACAATAATATTTTTGAAGAGACTTCCTTATTTATATCTGAACACACTGAATTTTAAAATTAGAGAGTAACTATATGAGGAACTGGATGACGGTAGGAGTACAAGACATAAAATGGATTGATAAGAATAAAATATATGACGACTTGCTTCCTGCATAAGTGACCCCAGTTAACAAAGATTCTTACCTGAAATTGTTGATACAAAGTTTAGGTCTGTGAGCATGATTAATTCAATGCATATTAATTTTCAGAGATAGAGACATGAAAATGAAACTGAGGGGAAGATCTTATTAATATTTACAAACATCTAAATGGTGGGTGTCAGGAGGTTGGGGCATCCTTTTTTTTCTATAGTAGTTAGCAACAGGACAAGGGGTAATGGGATGAAGCTGGAACACAAAAAGTTCCATTTAAATATAAGAAAAAACTACCTTATTATGACGGTGAGGGAGCCCTTGCACAGGCTGCCCAGGGAGGGTGTGGAATCTCGTTCCCTGGAGGTCTTCAAAACCCGCCTGGACACGTTCCTGTATGACTTGATCTAGGTGAATCTGCTTCTGCCGGGGGTTTGGACTAGATGATCTCTAAAGGTCTCTTCTAGCTCCTACCATTCTATGATTCTATGAATAATGTTGTACTTTGAGAGCTATATATGAACACAAACAGAAGACTTTTTATGTGAATTAGCATTACACTTCCACAAGAAAGTATTACAACATCAACCTGAACCAGGTTCCAGAGCACCACTAAAAAAAAAAAAAATTAAAATGCCTTATATGAACTGCTCTGTAAAAATAATTACAAAAAAAAAATCACAGCAAGCAAGCAAAAACCCAAAAATATGAAAAATGTAAAATAATCAAGAAGAAAATAAGAATTCAGATGATAGATATTACTAGCAATATTCTATTAAGTAGTTGCATTAAAATAATGAATTTTAGAGATGAGATAAATGAGCTGAGTGAGTGATATTAGCACTTTACCTGCTGACGATCTCTAACTTCCAACCTGATTCTATTGTCATAGAGTTTTGTGAGCTCTTCTTTGCTGTTTAAGTAGTAGTTCTGAAAGATTTCATATTCTTGAGCCAACCACAGATTTTCTTTAATGATTTGCTCCAGAGTAGCCTAAAGAGAATAGTAATTAATTACATTTACTGCAAAATATCTTTCTAAAAAATAAAATCATAGGTCATTTCCATAATTTCTCTGACTCATTCACTTACGAAGACAGAGATGACAAGGTTATGGTCCCAGTGAAACAAATGGAAAAACTGCAAATTACTTTCAAGCACTTAGGATTTTGCTGAATATATTTATACTAAAGTAAATGTTAGTAATAAACGATTTGTACAGAAAATGTAGTTACAGTAGAATCTAATAAAAAGAATACATCCTCTACCTTTACTACATAAAATCTTTCTGCATAGAAAACCTTTTCAGAGAATAAATCTTCACACATTTTACTTTTCAAAATGCTCATTTTCCAATTTATTAGTAAATTACATAATGTGATACATATGTGTTTGCATAATTTCATAACTATAAAACAGAATAGCCAATTTCCACATTTCAAAATATTTCTTCAAATGTATTTAGATATTGAAAATACGCTTTTAAAACATCATGGCTAGTGATGACAGTGCTACCCAATACAGAGAAGAGATGCATTAAAATCCTAAATAAGCAAGCCTGAAACTTACTAAATTTATGTATGTTGTTGCCAGTTGTATTTGGGAGGTATCGCTGTTAAAAACTTACACACATTATAAAGTGGAGTGAAGGAAAGTTTATAACTATGAGTGTGTGAAGAAGCCAGTGAGAACTAATTAAGCCCAAATGTCCACGTGATGAGTGGCTACCCTAAACTAAGGCAATATTCTAAAGCCCTGTAATACAGAAGTTATAATTTGAAAGGTTTTAAAGGCAGAAGAATCTGCTTGAGAGTCTACTTATTCATGAGGACTACATGTAGTTCCATGTGCAGAAACATGTGTACCCCAGCAGAAAAGTAGAGCTAGCAGAATGGCTAGTGCAGATGCAGCAAATGCCACCATCACCTGCTCCCTGGTTGGAGCCTGTCCATACAGCAGGAGTGATGGCAGCCCTCTGGCTTGACAGTCTGAAACTGAGAGTGAAATGTTACCACTAGGAGGTGGAGAGCAATCACCTGTTCTAGTAGTTGCCTCACTAAAATCCAAAGAAAGCAACTGTAAATAATTTTGGTGGTTTTTTTGAGAGAATATCACTTTGCTCTGTTTCCTCTCTGCTGCTCTTCCTCTTTTCAGTTGAATACTGTTTAAGTCAAAAGATGCATGTCTGAGGCAGAAAATAATATATTTTGAGCATAGAGGAGTTTAGATTAAATTTCACAGATTCAAGTCACCATTTATATGTGAATCCTAAAAGAATCAGACCCTGTTGCTTGCTAGCTAAGCTCTAACACAAGGTTAACGTATATACACAGTGAGAACATTTTATGGCTACAAGTTTTCCTAGAACCCAGGAGAGCTCTGGAACTTTGGTAAAACTCAAACCTTGAGTTTAGTATCTCCCATGTCTCTAAAAAACCCTCCTTGTGAATTAGTGGGCTAATAAAGTCCAAGTTCTGGGGTCACAGTAAATAACGTTGAAGAATCCGTATGTTTTCTGAATATGTTCCCAAGCGGGTAATTTAGTGTCTCACCTTTTAAAGACAAACCTATCTGAGGGAAAGAGCAGCACGCTGGAACAGGTTCCTAGCCATCCCGTGGAGCTACTGGAATTTTGGGACTTTCCAAGACAGTTAGCATATTAACAATGATTTTACACCTTTTTCTATGCAATGTCTTCATCAAGATATATCCATTTTTTTAATCTGTATTTACATGTAATTTCTGAAAACTATGGCCAGAAACTGGACATGGTTATGCTACTAAATCTAAAAAGTCTTCTTGTAATAAACTGTCACTCTCTACATCACTAAAATATAAAAATGTTATGTGTCTTTCAACACATTTTTATTATTCAAAACAAAAAAAATTATTACTCAAAATGACAAAAATATGTAGAATTTAGTGAAGAAGTTGTGAATATCTCCTTTATTAATCTTTGCATAGACGCAAAACCTGTTTTTCAGACTGATGCCTTTCCTAACAAACATAAAATGTTTGATGTTAATAAGTTAATATTCAACATCTAAACACAAGTAATGTTTTCAGCATGGTAACACTTTCAAATATCGGCAGAATGTGAAAAATTGACAGAAAAGTTTGCTTGTAGAATATGAACATCAATACAGTAATTTTCACAAAGATATCTGACTACAAAACAAGTGACGCCCTATGTTGTATAATTTAAAATGGTCCAGACAATTTTTCAAAGAACATAATATCAAAGACAATAGTGTTCTCCAGATTTTATATGACTCAATTGCTAGTTAAACTAGTTGCCTTGTCCCAAAAATTGGTTCATTGCATAGCTTACGTCAGCTGGTACAGATAAGTGAAATGGTTCTTCTCTAATTCACTGCTCTGAAAGATGAGCTAAGGTTCAGAAACTAAAGAGCCTACATTCTTTAAGTACCTGACTGTCACTCATTGATGTTTCTACAGAGGATTTCCCAGAATGTAGGTTAAAAAAAGTCTTGGAGAGCATTCTATATTTATGAAAGAGAAGACTAGTCAGTCACTAAATTTGGCTTGCCACAATATAATATATGGTTCTTTCTCCTATTCAGTGAGAACATGAATATGAATCTGCTTGCAATATATTTAAGTAGATGATCTTAACATTTATGTCTGGCACTTGAACTTCTGAATTTGTAGACTTATAAACAGATAAAAAGCACCATGATTCATGTGCTTGTTCATTTTATCCTCAGCAAAACACAAAATAAAGAGATCAGGAAGATGAATTATCAGTCCAGTACTTCAGACCATGCAGAACTTCTTGTACCAACTACATTTCAGTCTTTTTAGGCTACAGAGAGACAACCTCTAGCCTAGTTGTGACTATCACTGACAAACTTTGTGTCTGCAGCACAGAGAAAATGTGTTTTGTATTTCTCCATCCTTCTATGTCCTCTAACACCAATCACTTTATGTTGCATGGGATTCAAGAATTATTTTACAGTTCCATGTTTCTGTGACAAAAGTTTGTAAAGAATTGTAGAGACAATACTTAGGATCGATGATTTTGTGCACTTAATAATATATCTACACCTATAAACATGATATAAATCTCTGTGGTTTACAGAGTCAATCATAATTTCAAATGGTCACACTGACAGCAGTGTTTTATTTGAAAGATAAGAACAACTGATTTGGACAATCAGGTGCATCAGCACAATAAACTAATTATTAAAGGATCTATATTAATTGGTTAAACCACTAAAACTTGATGTTGTGAGGAATGAAATTGGTTCCCCAGGGAGAAATGACTGCTTCTTTTGTAACCATAAAGTATCCTAGTTGTAACATGAAGAGCAAAATAAGAAATAACTTATTTTAAAATTACTTTGTTCATGTGTATCTGCCCCTCACACTCCACAGAGCTTCTCCAGAGCAACTTTTTTTCCAATAGCACCTGTTACATATCATTTGTCCCTTTCCAGGGCAGAAAGAGCAAGTTGATACGAAGTGTCACAAAGCCATTGTAATACAGTTGACAAGTCCCCAATTTGGAAAAGAACATTACTGTAATGCAAGCATGAAGTGGTGAGGATTTTTCCCCTGAGGATCAACTAATGCAACCAATGCTTATTAGCAAATAAGTCACAGAAGCTAAAACATAATTTGAGCTGATATAATCACTGATTCACTTTCCTTACTTGGGACCTTCTGTTGATGCTGCCATCAGCACTTGATGGTTGGTAATTTATGCATCAAGGATCACACAACTACTTGGTAAATCTCTAGAACTGCAACCCTTTTACAACAGCCAGTAGAAAAAGCTGAGCCATGCTTGAACAAGCCCTAGCAGGAGTCACGGGATTTATATTGATGGTATTACATACTTATCTACTACAGCTTACGATGGTCTCTGAGCAGAAACAGGTCTTCCCCTGTATCTAGAGGCAAATTAAAAAACTCACATAAGGCAGAATTACTGAAACTAACTCTTCATCTGAAAGAACATATCTTTTTACATCCATAGCATAAATTTTTGCTTTTTTATGTTTGGGAGAAATTTTACAAAATGCACACTTAAGTATATACCCAGGCTGGCAGAGGGAAGTGAGAGATTCTATTTTTTAATAATTTGTTAGACACTATTTGAAATAAATTAATTATTCTTTCAGTAGGAATCTGGCATAAAATGTTTTCTGACTGACTGCATTTTTTCTTATTGCAAACTAATGTGACAGTAACTACGAGTAGCCTTTCATTGATAAGACAGCACCCCAAATGACAGTTTTGAAAAAAATAAATTTAATTCTTATAAGGACTCAAGTGAATAATTAACGTGGGAAATAAAACCAGATATGGCTTCCATGTTTGGGAGAAAATTTCTGTGGATGGCAAATTATACAAATATTAGATGCTAAAATAAAAATGAAAATAATGCCACTAAAATAATCAGGAAATATAAGCAAAGTTCTGTCTGCTTCAATTGCGCAAGTATGCAAAAAAATTAGTATATAATACTTTTAGGGTTACAATTCTTCATGTCCATTGAATATGTTAGTGTAGAGCATCTGAAAAAAAAAAAAGAGATGCAAAAATTTGAAGTACTAGAAATATTTAAGTTTATCCCACTTCTTTAAGGTCTTTGAAATGAAGTAAAGTTAGAAACCTTGGAGAAATCAACAGTTTTACTAGTCTAAAGGACTAAACTAGTAAAAAAGAGACTAATTGCAAGCCCAGGAAATAATTCTACACGGTATGTAGTGACACTGATTCTTCAGATGTGAAATGAAAATTTATTTATCTAGTTGAGCTCTTTCCCATAATTGTATTTACCTCCATACTGTAAAGCAGAGAAACCTTATGTCTACCTTATGGTGACCTGCTATCACTGAAAGAATTTTGGGGACTCAAACTGCGATCAAAACATTTGTAAAAGAACCACAAATGGCTCTGGCTAAACAGCAGTACATTAAATTGATTACCATTAAAGAAAGATTTGAACAGACCTCACAACTGACTAAGCATTTTTAGTTCTTTCTTTATCTACAGTCAAGAAACTATGATTACAGGGAGAAAAGCTTTGCTTTGTGGAGTCCAATGACTTTAAAAGTCAAGAGGAGGCTGGCAATCCTCTTCTAATGGTTTCAGAGATATTTGCATATGCTCTAGTATCAGATCACAAAATCACAGTTCAAAAGTTCATCTAGTCCAACCCCCCTGCCAGTGGAGGACAACCTGGAGTAGGTCACACAGGAACCAGGTGGGTTTGGAATGTCTCCAGAGAAGGAGACTCCACAACCCACCTGGGCATCCTGTTTCAGTGCTCTATCACCCTCACAGTGAAGAAATTCATCTGTGTGTTTCTTTTGAGACCTCCAGCTTGTACCTGTTGACATTTGTCTTATCATTGGACATCATTGGGAACCTGGCTTCATCCTCCTGACACCCTTCCTTTACGTATTTATAACATTAATGAGATCACCCCTCAGGCTCCTCTTCTTCAAGCTGAAGAGCTCCAGCTCCTTCAGCCTTTCATCATATGGGAGATGCTCCACTCCATCATCTTGGTGGCCCTGCGCTGGACTGTCTGCAGCAGCTTCCTGTCCTTCTTGAACTGAGGGGCCCAGAACTGGACAGTTCCGGATGCAGTCTCATGAGGGCAGAGGGGGAGGAGAACCTCTGTCAACCTTCTGCCCACAGCCATTCTAATACATCTCAGGATGCCATTGGTCTTCTTGGCCATGAGGGCATGTTGCTGGGTCATGTCAATAGTTACATTTAAAGAAGTTTTAAGCTAGAAGAAGTTGTCTTTCAGAACATAAAGACTTAAATATCTCTCTCATGTCTTTCAAAAGTTTGAAATGTTTGTCCCTGCCCTGTTGAATAGAAATGTACTTTAAACTGCTGCTTGACAATTTAATTTTGTTACAGATAAAAGACAAATATATTTTTTCTTCTTGAAAAAAAATCAAGGACATGAGAGCTTTGTCTATGGCTACAGTTTTGTCTCTACTGCATTTTACTGATTTAATCAGTCATGATCACAGCTGTTCAAAAAGAATCAAAGAGCAGTATTCAAGATCTTTAGAAAGTGACTAGATATTTCCCGTTTTCACATTGCAAAACCAGAATTTGGCATTGCTTATACATGTCAAGCATGTATACTTTATGTATAGGCAAACTGTAGGGACAAACAAGACACTGGAAAGTTGCTAAGTCTAACTTTAGATATGTCAAGTCACAGTCCTTTTCTTTCTTGATAGCATGGAAAGAGATTGGTATCAAAGCACTGAACTGGAAGTACAAGCATGAAACTTTCAGGCAGTAGGGGTCAATGACTCCACCAGTTGTATCAGGAAACATAAGTGTAAATTAGTGACTCCACAAAAATGAAAAATAAAAGAAGTATTAAAAGTAAAGAGAACAAAATTGAATATTCAAAACAAAAAAGAAATTGAATAAGTAATGCTGCTGTTGCAGAAAACATGGATGACAGACTGTTAAACAAAAAGAAAGAGCAAATACATCTTGGATTTGATTCTAACTGTGGAAACGTGTAACTTTAAAGAGATTTTATTACAAGTTAATTTTAAACAACTATTATGATATAGACTGCCAGTAAATCAGGAATTGATTGAAGAGGATCTCATCAGATCCATTGGTTCTGAATGATAATGGAAGGAAACATCAATCATTCAAAGATCAAAAGAGACATAAAGCAAATTCTATATCACTGTATCTCAACAGATGCTTTCTTTTTAAAAACAAAAAACCAAAACACATTTGCTTTAAACCCCAAATTTTAATTTATTGGAAACAGGAAATATAAAAATGTTCCTTGAAAGTGTGTGCTATACTCTAAAGCTTTAACTCTGAATTTAGTTTAATTGTTGAAGACTTTTCCATACAAGAAGTTTTTATTTCAGGAAAAGTTAAAACTACTTGTTTGGAATAAAGTCAATCTCCAGATATTATGGAATGCAATTCGGTATGAAAACTTAGGTTAAACTTTATATAAGTATGAAAAAATTTTTGAAATTTTATAGAATTCCGAACTTCTCCAGTCTTATTTCCTCCTCCATACCTTAAGTTACATGCTTTGTCTCAAAAGAAAAAAAAAAAGAGTTTACAATTTCATTATTGGATTCTGCACAACATAGTTTTAGACTGTTAAACACAAACTTATTTTCCTATTATTGCATCATTAATTTTTCATCTATATCATCACAGTTTGATTATATATACCTGTCAATATTTTTAGAGCATATTATGAAAGAGAACTTTCCTTGCAGTGTTGTTGTGTAAAAGATGAAACTGCATGGGAATGTCCATTTATTTATTTAATTATGACCAGTTAAAGAAATATAAAGGCTCTCCTTTTTCTTATATTTTTAGGGATGGACAATTCTGCATCACTAGAGGAAAAGGCTAATTACTCACAGCAAGGTCATTAGATACATGCTTTCTTTTTGTCATTACAAAACCTAATTTTTTTACATTAATAGCACTATGCAGAGTTGATTAAGCAAATAAATAATAAGCTCCCTTATTCAGATCATAATGCAAAACCAAATGTTCTTTCAATTGTATAGCTATAAAAATTAAAGAGAGTAAGGTATCAAAAAAGTAAACAGTAATATTCAACATAGTATCTGTTACTAACACTCACCTCTTCTATGCTGTGACTGTGAAGTGACAGAAATGTGCAAATAAAATAGTTCAAGGGATAACTGTGCCAGTTTTCTATTAAAATCATTGGAAATTTTACAATCTTTTGTTGTTTTATTAAACTAAATGCATAAAATACACTGCATTTTACAGAATAATACATTTTATTAAATACTGTAGTCAACCATAAAAATATTAGCATTCAATTTTGGCTTTCCAAATTCATCCATTTTATTTTCCACACAGTTAAAGAGATCAGCTTTCAAACCTTGCATACAGAAATTTTTTTTAATTATTTGAAAAATGCCACTAATTAATCTCTTGATCAAATTCAACACTGATACTTTGTTCTATGGCAATGTTCTAAATGAAATTTTTTAGAAACGTATTGTGTCTACTCTTTATGCTCTTTGGTCCACTGACAAGCCATTTGGCTTTGTGAACTTTGCTGTAGTGAAAATGCACATGACTGACACCCAGTGGTCTTCTTGGCTGAAATTTTTTTTGACCATTGTGCTTTGGAAGTAATGTCCCTTCAAACATTTAGAGCAAAAATTCAGTTTCTAGATTTCTGTTTATGAAATTCCCCTAGGAACTCCTGTAGTAGATTTCATCCTAATAAACACTTCTCATGGAATTCTGGAACATAGTAACTGATGTTGGAGAACTGTTGACTTATTTACATTGATTATTTCTATAGAAAATATTGATACAATTAAGAACATTAATTTTATCTTTTAAAAGAATTAATGAAATAATTATAAGAATTTTTCTTTAAAAAATTTCTTACTGTTTCCAATGGAGAAAACCTCACTTTAATTTCAAGAGGGAGCAGAAAAAGACACATTCTCTGCACCTTATTTTTTCCATATTTTTTAAATAACAGAGTGCATCTTCACTCCTCTCCAATTAGCATAAACTGGTTTAAAATTTTAAAAAAATACAGTCTAGAAAATCTACAAAATCTTCACTGAATACACTAAACAAATAATGAAAAACTGAACAAAGCCTCATTTTTTTAATAGACAGTTTTAAAAGTAATTCATTTTGTGTTAGATCTATCAACTTTCTCAATACAAATCTCAGAAGTATCTTGTACCCTTAAATTTTAAGGAAGTTAAATTTTAAACATAGATTATATTATGACTATAACAAAATAGAACACCAAAACATCAGTTATTCAGTAAGAGCAGGTCTGTATTCTAAGTATAATAGATCAATAAGAGCACAGTTCAGCTGTCAATGTAATATTGTATAACTGTGTTTGCACCTCAGGCTCTCCCTATCATATTAAAATGTTGCTATCTAGAAATCTGAGAGACTACCTTATTCTTATTTCCTTACTCTACAGAGTCCTTAGCAGGAATTCCTTGTTTATGAAACAGAGCAAGTAGTTTTCCTGTCTGTTGTCCTCATTAGGGCAAAATCTAAGATCTGTCTTTTTATGCAAACCTTCACCATGCAAAACCTACAATATCAACACTGTGATGACTTCAATATATAAAAAGCAGAAATGACACAGTACACACAAATCAGATCAATCACATAACAACAGGAAAATGTGCAGTGTGCCATTAAGTAAGACATGAGATTGTTGGGAATCCAAAAAAGAAGAATGGAAGAGAGTCAAGTTGTTGTATGCTAGAGACTATATCTGCCTTCTGTGGAAGAATTCTGAGGACAGTATGGAGGGGTTAATTTATAGAAACAAAGTGAAGATACAAAAAAGGGACTAATGCATATTGCCCACAGTGCAATCCAACGCTAAGCAAAAAATTTCAAAGGTACTGTAATAAAAAAATGTACTATCAAAAATAGTACCATACAAAAAAAAAAAAATCAAAGGTACAGGTATCTCATTTGTGTGTTTTTTATTGGTTACTATATGTAAAGATAACATTTTCTGGATAAAAAAAGAGTCAAGAAATATTAACATCAGAGAATAAACACTATGACAGAGAAGTTGATAACAACTTCTGCTGAATGTCCACTGTACAGCATATGTCACCATTTACATAAAGCCTCAGAGAAGTGAAACTTCAGGTCATAAATGATCTCTCAAAATCTAGTGCAGTAACTCTGTAAAATGAAAATATAATAATAGTTTATGTAAATTGAAAGATTTTATGCAAACTATTTGCATGCAATTGTTAAAGAATTAATAGTAAAGCTTCCTTATTAAACAGTCAATTTAAAAAACTGGTAATGCTCAGAAAAGAAGTATACCTTCCCACATAATGTTAAACGTATATTCACTAGAACTTTTCAAATTTTACATTCAAATTTTACAGTAACACTTATAAAAAAAACAAAGACAACTATGGCAAATATTTTAAACTGAGTGTAGTATTTTTCTTCACTAGACCTTCACAGGATCCTACTATCTCAACAGATGTGGGAAATTTGACATTTTCTGTATAAAACAAGAAATATGAGTATTTAATATGTCTTCTAAGCAAGTAATTATAATATGCATATACATGTATAGCTTTTCTGTGTTTTTATCAACTTATTTGACCAAACATCAGCTCAGAAAGTATTTAAATAACGAGATATATTCATTGATATATTTATTTCAAAATGTATATTATCATTTGAAACATATTTGTGATATAGAAAGCATTCATATATAAAATAGCCTGTTCAAACTAATTGTCATTGAATTTGGGGAGATATTTATTTATATAATGATGTAAGAGTAATTCTAAAGAAAGATTTTTTTTCTGATACCAAAATCCTTGCTTATCTGCAGTTTTTAGCACTGCTTATTTGGAACTGTCATTTTCTGTAAAATTAGTACAGTAGTTATACTTGTTCTACATAACAATGTCAACCCAATATAAGTTGCTCATTCTTGTCTTTTCAAATGTAGTTAATCCAACTGAAGTCATAGGCATGGCCACTGAGAAAGAAATTGCATTCTTGTGTTTTTGATAAACTAAACCAAAATTGAGTGTTATCAATGCCAACTTAAAAGCACAAATCATCATAATCTACAAATAATCTTAGAACCAAATCCAGGATAAAAAAAGGCAACTATCAACAAGTAAAGCTTTTGGAGAAATACTTTTTAAATGTACTGTCACTTCTAAATAAATATTTCTCTTTCAATATCACAAGAACATTGTCAGCACATAAATGGGCAAAGCAAAGGGAGCTACACCCAACCTCATTTCCTCTTCTACTACCAAAAAAAAGGAGCTTGTTTAAGGATAGGACAGGAGTGACGTAAGGATGTGGATTAATTTCTATGTGGATTGCAAAACCTAAGAACTTCAGCGATCAGAAAGTGGTACCTTTTTCCATCTTTGAGTGATATATGTATTTGTAATGTGAACGCTCCGAGCATTAAGGTCCCAAATTCACAATCATCACAGGAGCAGTTACTGAGTTCTTGAAGCAAATAGAATCACTCTATCACATGCTGCATTAGCTTTGAGTCTTCCTCACTATTACTGCAGCAGTTGATAAGAATATACATAAAGCTTCAGGAGACATTAAGAATGGAGGCATTTTTTTAAGCAAAGACACTGATAGAGCTTCAGCTCTGATGGGTGCATTCTAGGGACAGCAAAAAGCTGTATTTGGGCAATTCCACAAGATGCCTTGTCATTTTTTGTATTCACTTTATGTATTTATGCAGAGAAGGCCACGTCTACATCAGTAATTAATACAAACCATCTGTGCATCATCTTAAGAATTTAGTTTCCTAGTACAATGGCAAAGAATTTCCCAGATCTCAAACACTCCAAGTTGTACAGGTACGATATATGGAAAAACAAATAGAAACACTGACTCTACAAGTAAAGTGAAAGTCAGGAACCAAAAAAAAAGTGTAGGACAGTTACTTCTTATCTGGAAAAAAAAATCATCTGTAGTGAGGGAGTCATAAAGATCTGAAGCTTTTATCCTTCACTTCCCATCAGGGAACACATGATTCTACTTCAGCAAGACTTTGGAAGAACTATTTGTTTTACATATGAGGAGGAAAAGATTTTACTGCCATGTTCTGTAGTACTATAATAAAAATTATGATAGCCATTCATACTGGACCTAAATGAGAGCTAAGTTCAACTTCAAGATAGTCATATTCATCTCAGTTCCTCCAGCTATCAAAACAGAAAGCTTTTTCCTTTGTCCCTCCATCAGATTTATTGAAACAATCTGTTTCACACTGTATCAGGACCAGAGCAAGATCTGATTCTTTGGCCTCTTCACAAACCAAATAACCTTTAACAAGTTGCTGACCTATCTGGTTGCTCCTTGTGGACATGAGGCACTCTTCTTTCTATACAAAAGGCTGATCTTCAAAATATCAGATTGCTCAGTACTGCAGTGCAGTTCTTTAAAAGTCTGTTTTCAATGTTGAATGGTCTAAATCTCACATCATCTCTCCCCATAAGAGACAAGGTCTCAGAATAGTACATAACTTACATATGGGAGAGTAATATAGTTTTCTGATATTTGACAACCTGCCAACTGACACCAGAATACAGGCATTGAACACTTCTGATGCTCAAGGAATGATAATCGCTACCAGTGTTGAAACAGGATATGATACACTTTGTATAATGTATCTAAGGGATAAATATATGGTAGCTGTGACAGATGAGGATATCAGGCAAGGTAAAACGTGAGAAAGGAATATTGGGCATGAAATTAAAGGAATGCTTGGACGTGAAATTAAATTTTTGCCTTCTGTTATGACATATCATTGTATTTTTTTACATTCAGAACAACTGTTACACTAACTTTAATATCTGAAATACAATGTATTTGGTTACATACTTTACATGATAACAGTACAAATCATAAAAACAGCCAAAGAAAAGTGATAACAAATCTGAAGGATAACTAAATTTTAAATGACTGCTGTCTGCAGACAACACTTTTAGACATGTGGGTTACTATATGCGTATCTTACAGAACATAATTTCTGCTATATTCCAGTGTGCCTTACAACCTTTCAAAATCCACAGTTGTTCTTGGTATTTGTTCTCTGCTCAGCATGTTTTGGAGCTAAATATTTATGGTACAGATAACTGAAAGAGCTAACTCAATGGAAGCAGAATATTGTCTTTCACATTTTTTTACTTTATACCCCATCATGATTGGCCACACATAATGATGCCAGTTACTAATTTAGACTGGCTAGCCTCTATAGATACCTATCTTATAAACTGAAACACACTTTACAAAACAGCTTTAATATAAAGTGTCTCATTCTACACTCATAATAAAAAGCAATACAATGAGGACAATTAAGTAAACCCAATCTTTTCTAGCCCTCAGCCAAAAGTGTAAGAAATATCGTGTCTTTCTCACAGAAGACCTTATAGATATGCAAATGTTTCATCATATCAGCATTATACACCTTCTCACTTAACCAACCCTACTCACGTATCAAATTTTTAAAATGAAAAATACAAACATTGACTGAATAATATATTTCCTGAGCTTTGTACTGCTAATCTCAAGCTCAAATCATATGGTTATATGTTTACATGCCAGTGCTGTTCAATCCTTCATATCAGTGCAATAGCTATGCACAAAAAAGGTGTTGGAGGCACTGTATTCCTGTTGGAGTTTCCTCTTGGATGAAGTATAAATGGAAGGTCCTACCCAAATTGGTCATTAGCAATCCCAGGGAACTCTTCATAAGTATAGGTGTGATAACTTCAGTCTCCTGGCCAAATTCCAGCTCAGGTAATTACATTCAGCCTACATAATTTCCCACTGCAATTACAAATACAGAGATCCTTAATTTCCAGTCCCAAGCTGCTGTGCAGTTTTGAATAGCTGCTATGTTTCACCTAGGGTGGCTGCACTCAGCAGCGGATAAAGCAAGCTGTGTATAAATTGTGACAGGCTGTAAAGCATTTTGGAATCATTTGAGATGAAAGTTCTATATAGTTAAGATCATTCTAATTGAAATAATTGCCTGCCACTGATCTAAATATCACCTGTAAAAAAATCTTTAGAAGGAAATCTTCCTGGTGCTCTGGAGAAATCAGGTAGTAAACATTTAATCAGTCTTAAACATAAGTATTAGGACTAGAAACTGCATATGTGCAAGAGTAAGATTTTTTAAAAAAGAACCTCTAGCAATCTTTAATGCAATTTACAAGCATTTGAGCCATCAGCAATATAGGATCACTGCTCCAGTGTAAGATTAATGGCACATCCAATCTGTCAAACTTCACTCTTACTATTAACATCCCAACAAAGGCCTTAGACTGCATAAATATACCACTATGTCAAAGCTGTCTATCCAGCAACAATAAGAAGGTTAGCAGATACCATTAGGCAGAGACTATTTCTAAAATGGACTACTAGAACTCACATTAAAATCATACAACATCTCTACACAGTAAATGTGTAGACTTCCAGATTCCTCAAACTCTCTCTCTTGGGTTTCACGTCCAAAGACTAACTAGATTACCACTGAACTGAAAACTCTCTTGCCATAAAGTTCAGGATGATCTGATCCCATAATTAAGAAAACTGAGGGAAAAAGAAAAAGAATGTCCAAGAGAATTGAAGAAGCACAGGTACCAATAGCTGAATTAAACTGAAAAAAACCACAAAACAGTGAACTCCATTTTATTCAAAAGGAAGTACAAGTAAGACCAGTATGTAAACCAAGGCTTGGAACAGCTGTCATAAAACTAGTACACTAGTTTATTTTTGCTAGTTCAGTGCAATATCCTGTGATTGGAGTAATGTTATATTCTATCTCAATTTACATACAATTTTAGCGCTGCCTTCGTTGTCACCATTGGACAATGGAAATCTATTCCAGGGCATAAAGGGTTCCATAAAGGGTAGGTGGAAGAAAATGGAAATCCAACACCGTTTAAGGAAATCAGTGAATAAATTACAAAAACTGTCCATTTGCCTGCCCCTTTTAATCTTACTGTCGTATTCAAACTATTGGGCATGTAACTGAATATCTCAACTGTACCTGAAGAAATAATGGAGCGTGTCTCTGCAGTAAAACAGAACGGCACTAAACTGATGAGTTTAACCCAGCAGAAAGAGCGGCTGTAAACATGACAAATGCCTGCTATTGATTTCAGGTTTAATTACTCTGTGCAGCACTGACAAAGCCCATCAGATGTTGTTGTGAAGTGTAAATGGAACAAACTACACTTCACTGCCCATAGGAAACTGATGGTGTCTGCAGTTTGCATTGTTTACTTTATCCTCCGTAAACTTCAGCCTTGATCAAATTAACAAGTGCTACTAACCTCCAACAAACTACAATGCACTATGATTTTACAGCAACAGCCTTGGAACAATAGTCCTGCAGCATTTCATTGATAACAAATGTCTGGCTAATGACAGCATAATGGCAGCTGCTGAACCTTACTGTCCTGCACTGCATGTCCTGTAACCAGGCTAGGAAGAATTTTTAAACCCACTACCTTGGATTTCCTCCTATTTTGGGAGAAGGGACAGACTACTCACTTAATATTCTGATAAAACTTTTACTTAAAATATACTGCCCAAGCTATCTAGGAAGCATCTTTTTTTTCACTAGTATCAGCAGAACCATAAAATCAGACCATGTCTAGCATGTTGCAGCTACCGCTCAAAATGTTCTCTGAAGCAGCCCTACTTGTTCACACTTGTAGCTTTTCAGTTCTTCCTGCATTCCTCTCTTCTTCCTTTTCCTCTTTTGACATTTTTTATTTAACATACTAGCAACTGAAAAATGTAACATACAAGACCTAAAAAATGAATATATTTTTGAACTGACTTATTGCAAAAACCACCCTATTTTTGTGGTTCATACATGAGACAATTTCTCAGCTTCCACCACATTGAGACTCAGTGTTACTTTACAAATAAATGTTGCTCAAACATTGACAGGAAAAACATTTTTCAGTACTACTTAGGTAAAACAATAATTGTGTCTCCTAACTGCTGCTCTGCAGAACCACAACTCTGAGGTTTTGCCTCTTGTTCCTCAAAGAATAAGCTTAAGACTTGTATCTCCTTACTGTTTACAGAAATGTGAACATAGCACATAGGCACAAATGGGATAAGTACAATTAAATAAAGACAATTGTATTCCCTTCCAAGAATTAGTAGAACCTAGAGGAATCTCAAGAGATGGCAAAAAGGATGGGATGCATGCAGCTGGAGATTCAACATATACCAACTCTAACAATTACTGGTAAGCTGACATTATTTTCCTCATCATATGCCCATTTTAAGGGGAATGGCATGCAGTATAATCCCTGGGGGTTCTGCAGAATCACTGTCCCAAGATAAGCATCAGAACAAGATGCCAAATCAATACAGTAGTGTTGATAACAGGTAAGGTGAAGAAAGAATGATTTCCCATGAGCGATAGTTATCACTATTGTTGCAGTATGAAGAATTATCCTGGCCTCAAGTATGATGCTGGAAGACTCGGACAAATGCAAGAAGTTTAAACAATTTTAGTGATATGATTGAGAAATTTGTCATTATGGAAAGGAAACACAGTGGTGTAGAGGTGTTTCCCATTTTGAATGAGTAAGTTTTTAAAACATACATAAAATCTTGGCAGAAAAGTTACATAGTTGTTTAGAGAACTGTGTCACTGCAAAGAATCTGTTTCATACTGACATATAGGGAAAGCTAGACAGGCTCCTAAGCAGGTTATTTGCAGGTCCTGAATTTGTGGTTTTTAGCAGTCTACATGGGAAAAAAAATAGTCTCCTCATGAAATCTAGGAAGTCTTCTTAAAACGCAGTTGGAAAGTAGAGTAGGCACTTAGATTCACTTAAATAATTTCCTTAATAATATAGATTTACATGAGAAATATGGGACAGAAATGGATTGGAAATAGAATGTTTGAGTCAGAATTGATGCCTGGTACTGATTTTATTAGCATGCTCTGCCTGCCAGTCTAATTAAGTGCACATATTCTTATTTGCAACAGAGGATATATACTTTTACTGCGTAAATTTTCTCCTGAAGTTCAAACATTTTTTTAAATGGTATTAAGTAAGGACATGACTAATATTGACTTTTTTTTAGGCCTTTCTAAGAGCCACTGTGACTTTTGGAGGACATTTTTAAGGAATCGCTCTACAATAATTTTTTTGCTGTAAAAACACTTCTCTGTATCTTCAAACATACAAAGAATGAAGCCTGAAGTTTCAAGATCTTCATGAACAGTTGGGCTTTTCAATCAAGTCTCCTTCCCTTATCAGTAGAGACAATCAAAAATGCTGAAAAAATGTGAACAGATATCTTCCAGAAATATTAAAAGAAATTTAAATAACATTTTTATAATGTTATTTTTACCTGATTTCTGGTCTTCAAGTGTTTATAATTTGTGAATTTAAATATCTTCAAAGACTGAGCTTGTTATGAGTGAATATGACTGCAGAGATTATGGAAATCCAGACGAGTCTCAAGACTCTACCATTAACTGAGATGTTGTTTTCTTAGAGTACTAACATCTTTAGATACATGATTACAGGTCTATAACTAGTCTGTGGTCTAGACTGACAAAATTTACCGACTAAGACTGGATACTTTTAACCTTTTCTTTGAAAAAAAAAAAAATCTGATGTTCTTCCAGCATGTCTTTTATCTATATGGCAAAAGATAAAAAAATCACCATGCAATAGAAAAGGTTTTTAAGATACTAAGCTCTGCCTAACACCTAGTAATCTTATCTTTTTCATCTGGTAAGAACTAAACCAGGATCTTGCTATTCGAGGAAAGGACATCTTAAGGAAGAAAAACCAAAAAACTGAAAACAAAAATCTTGTTCCTTGCCAGCACTTCCAGAGTACACATATCAATCAAGATTGTGGATATTTCAGCTACTTTAGAAGGCTAGCAACTTAGTCTCTCCATCTTCTCCTATGACCAATGTACTTTTAAAACTGCACTTTCCTCAATTCTTTTGTTTAAGATGATAAACTCTCTGGACTCCATAGAAGATTTATCATTTCCTCAGTGTGAATTTCCTATTTCCAGTCTATAACACTCATTCTATTAATGGTGAATGGATCTAGTATATCATAGTGATGTCAGTGACGAGATCATTTTTTTTCTCTCTTCCTTCAAGTTTCTCAGTGAATATGTCCAGTAGATCTCAGCATTTTTTTATTTTTATCTGCCAAAAAAAAATTTATCTTTTTCTATCTAAAGATAAAAAGTCAATAGTATTCATGTCCTTACTTAATCATTTAAAAAATGTTTGAACTTCAGGAGAAGATTTAGTGAGTAAAAGAAAATATCCTCTGTTGCAAATAAGAATATGTGCACTTAATGAGACTGGCAGGCAGAGGATGATGATAAAATCAGTACCAGGCATCAATTCTGACTCAAACATTATTTCCAATCCATTTCTGTCCCATATTTCTCATGTAAATCTATATTATTAAGGAAATTATTTAAGTGAGTCTAAGTGCCTACTCTATTTGGGATCGTGATTCTGCACTCTTTGTTTCAGCCCCACCTCCTCTTGTACACTCCTTCAAATTCCAAATAGCTTTTAGATAGTGATCACTTAATATTCAGCATTTTTTAGTATGAAGAATCCTTCATACTGATGTGGATGAAAGGGCGAAATTCTCTGCTTTGTGTGTAAATTTTAATCAAGTCTTTTCTTCTTTTTAGAAGTACAACATTGATATTCTTAAACCATACCCCTGCCACATTTACATGCCTTTTAAATACCTTCAGAGATGGTAACTCTACCACTTCACATTATTATGATGTATAATGAGACAGCTCATTCTAATGTTTGATAACCCTTTCAGTGAAGAATTTTTTCCTGATATCCAATCTAAACCACCCGTGGCACAATTAGATGCTGTTTCTTGATTGTAAATGTTCATATTCCAGCATTCCCAGGATATGAACTTGTTTCAAAAACTTCAAGTCTTACTTTTGTATGATGTGGTCTTAGACAATTCCTACAGTAAGAAGAATCCAAAACTAATGTTTAAGGTTTAAGATGAACTGGACAACTTTGTATAATAGACAATTTATTCTGTGTTCATATCTGTTTTATGACAAGATCCCTTGGACAGTCCTTCATTCTCTATGAATATCCTGGCCTTTCTGGCTGAAATCTGCAATGAAAACTGCACTGAGTTATCTAGTTGTTAGACTGCCTAGAATCTGCACCCAAATGTCTTGAGAAGAAGAACAGAGAAAAAACAATGGGAATCATAGGGTAATCTTTGTAGAGTTAGATACAAGTATCCTTAGGATACTTATTTTTAAGGATAGCTATGCTAAGGATACTTATAGAAATATTATCCTAAGTCCTAGGATTTTTTTAGAGCTTCACATAAATGTGAATAGCCAGTTTGAAGGCAATAAACTGAAATACTGGAATAGGAGTTGATAAGAGGAAAAGACTCAGAACCAAGTGGTGAGTGGTACCAGGAGGTCATTTGGGTACTGTCAAGAAGCAGCACATTTCAGCTATTGCACATAGTATGGGCAATCATAGAACCATAGAATGGTTTGGGTTGGAAGGGACTTTGAAGAGTTGGTTGATCATCTACTTCCAATCCCCCTTGCCATGGACAGGGACACCTTCCCCTAGACTAGGTTGCTCAAAGCCCTGTCCAGCCTGGCCTTGAACATTTCCAAGGATGGGGCATCCACAGCTTCTCTGAGTAACCTGTTCTGGTGTCTCACTGGTGTTTCAATCTTTTGCCCCAAAATCTTTGCTGTGAGAGAAAGTGTTTAAATATCCTTGAAGCTCAATAAATACTAGAGTAACCAATACAACCATTATCTGTTAGAAAGCCTTATCATGCTTAAAACTGTGAGTATTAAAGATGCTCTCTGAACTGAGGGATAAGTAATTATTAAAATATTGGTAAAACCTACTGTGAAGTATATGTTCAAATTATTTTCTTTTCAGTGAAGGTTTGATTAGCAATTTCTGGTTTTGTGAAACTAAATAATCAGGAAAATTTTAAAGAATTAAAAGAATACTAAAAGTCTGACAAACTGCACCAACTCCCACAGACAAATGGGTACATGTTTAAGTTAGTGAATATGAGTAATATTACTGAATGTGTAGAATTTGACATAAATGCATAACTCTAAAATACACTATGAACACGTACTAAAGCAATATTAATCTTGAATATGGCTGTGCACATGCATATACATACACACACATTTATAATAAAAGGGTGTTTTTTTAAAAATTGAAGCTTCACAATGACAAATTTGTCTCACTTTAAAATATGTCTTTGTTGTCTCATAATACAGGCCACACAGAATCCATATTAAAATGAAAAGTTAAACCATTTACAGTCTAAGAAGAAGAAAGAGTTACAAATCTAAATCTTGCATAATATGTGAAATGGCTATGTGCATTGGATACATAAGACTCCATTAGATACTCTGTCACTGTCCAAATACAATTTTCTTTTTCTTTTTCTTTTTTCTTAAATGAGTCAGTCAGAAAACTCTGATAGCATCATTTCAAATGCAAATAATTCTGTTCCAACTGCCTCTTTACATTAGCTAAATGAAGTCATCAGTAAACAAAATTGGAAGAAATCTTAACACAACTGCTGTAAACAACTTTAAAAGTTTTATATCCCGAAAGATTAAAACTGTTAGAAGACAGTTCAGATTCACTGAAGATGTTCACCACTGATAGAGTTTATAGTCAAAAAATAATCTCTCTCATCTCACCCAAACTGATACTGGTCACAGCAAATTATAATCAAAGATAGATTTCTTCGAGGGTGATAATACCATTAGATTTAAGGAATTAAAAATACATGAAACTTTTGAGTTAATGAACAGGGTCCTTAACTGCTCATTTAATTCAAACAGCTGTTTGTTAATGCCCTAAGCAGTGTCATAAACTGTGAAAATACTGTTGAGTGCAAGACACTAGTTAATGCTATAAAGCAACACATGCTCTAATATTAAAAGGATTTAATGGGATTAATAGAGAATAAAACATTAACTCCCTATTATGATGTTTTTAGGACCCAAGGGCAAATTCTGGCTAAAAAGGACTCTGGTTCTAAAAGAACAAAAAGTAAACTATAGCACTGTACAGCAAATCATGGCAATTTTATGCTCCTGAAAAAAGTGGAACCCTGATAAGATCACATCTGTTCCAATCACAGACTGGATAAAATCACTGTTTACTAAAGTCCTAAATAACTAAATATGTGGAACCCCAACAAGATCCCATCTGTTAAGACTACAATTTGGATAAGGTCCCATTACAAAAATTTCTATATAATAATACATTATCTGCAAAATAATAATAATTTAAAAAATCCACAGTTTTGTAAATTCTTTCATAGGGATACACAATATTGAAAAAATCCTATGGCATAATTAATTGGTTTGATGAACATTGATAATGTACTATCAAAATATTTTCTTAGTGTTCAAGCTATACAACGTCACTCATAAGGTCTTTATTCTAGTTATTTCAAATACATCTACACAATATATTTTTCATTCCTAATGAAATGTTTGGTTTGATAGTATATCTAGTTCACATGTAAATTACAAAAGCTCACTATCTTTCTGTCTTTTTTTTAAAATTCATACAGGCTTAATATATAAATAAAATCTATTTAAGACTCTCAATCTTTTATTTAAAAAGTCATACTGCAGAAAAGACAAATTTCCAAAGATTGAAGGAAGCAAGGTTAAACAACATTACACTTTCAGGTCCTATTATCATCCAAAACATTATTAATTGCTCTATAGAGTAGCAGATGAAACGAGATTTACTTCTGTCCTTTTAAATCAGATGAAAACCCCTAAATGCTAGAAATGCTTTCTACACAATATAATCATAATTCTGTGGTTAATTATTGTAATTAAGATTCTTTAAAACACTATTAATAATTTGCAATTGTACTTGCACAGTAGATATTTTCACCTGGATATCTCAGATCATGACTTCTAAAAGATCGCAGGACCAGAGAGAGCAGAGCCCTCATTTTCAACAATTTGCTTCTCTCTAAAGCTCATGTGGCTGCATGTTGTGAATTTGCCCCTTGTGACACTGCTTCCAATCTAGTGGTCATCACTTAAAAGTTAGCATTTACCAAATGTTACCAGTAATATTTGCCAAGTGTTACCACATGTTCTGAGAGGTCTTTCAGTGCTGACACAGAGGCTTGTACTAAATGCACAATAACTATAGAACCCACTAGAAGACACTAGGCATCTTTCCTACAGAAGGTGACTGTCAAAGCGTAACTTGCTTTAGGATTTTCTATCGCACTTAGGTTTGCAAACACTTCCTATTTGTAAATAAAAAGTTGATTTTCTAACTTTTTTTCTAAATAGAAGACATATTTCATATCATAAAACTTTCAAATATATTGTTTTCATGATACATATTTAGCATTTCTCATTAATGAATAAAAATTTTGTACTGGGACTGGCTACTATACAGTTAAATTTCTTCACAGTAACTTTAATAGTGCCATGTTTTAGATTTGTGACAAAAACAGTCTTAATAATACACTTTTTTAGCAGTTTCTGAACAGTGCTTGTATAGCATCAAATCCTTCTCTTGTTTCTCACTCTGCCTCTGCAGTGAATAGATTTGGAATAGGCAAGAGGTTGAGAGGGACACAATAAGGCAGATGACCCTAACAAACCTCAGATAGTCCATGCCATGCCAGTACTGAGCAACTAAGTGGAGAGGAAGAAGGGTTGGTGGGTAACCAGCTTTTGCTTGGGAACTAGCTGGGCNTTCCCCTTCTCCTTTGCTTATTAAGCTTGATATACACATTTTCTTGCTTTAGCTTTCTTTTTTTCATTCTTGCCTTTCTGTTCCCCCCATCCTGCTGGAGGAAGGGGTGCAGAAATTGAGTGAGTAGATTGTGAGTTTAGCAACCATCTAGAGTTAGCTGATAGAAAAGTACCTAGTCTTTCAAAATCAGGTAGATTCAAGCATCCCTAAGAAGTCCAACATTTTTTTCTTATTATTGCTCATGATAACAATAGCACCAGCATGAAGGTGATATCTATGATAATTCTTTTTGCTTTAATATAATTTATTCTCGTATAAGTTCCAAAGTACTTCATCAGTCTTCTTGTTCTTAAATGAAACCTATGAAATTCCAAGGTCAAAACTGATACTCTCCCTTAAATATAGTTGACTATATCTAAACATAATGTAGCCAACAATGGTAATTTAAAAAAATCTTAGAGGGCATAGTAAACACAATGATTCAGATTAAATTATAAAACAGACTGTGTTCTGTTGAAATAAAAAGAATATTTTTGAAGAAAAGCAGAATTAATTTTGTTTGTTGACAGTTTATTATTAATTTTGTGTTCCATGTTTTCTAAATGGGGTGATCATTGAGGGCAAAAGGAAGATCTGTCTCTTTCTTTGGTCCTAGCTGCTGGTCTGTGGTCAGATGGAGCCTATTGAGGAGAATCTATGGGATACATCCTTTTCCTGCAAGTCACTGAACATGTCCAGCAGGAAGAAATTCCTAGATTACAGGCAATAGAAGAGTGAAAATCACAACAGTATTAAGTCAGTAGAATAAGTAAAGACTGGGAAACTCCTGAGAAATGAGGGGAGCTAACAGACAGGCAGATCCCAAGGGTGCTGGAAAGAAGTTTCAAGTTTCCTGAAACTTAAGTCAAGTTAAAGCTTTGTTGTTCTGTTTACATCCTGATGATGGAAGGAAGAAGTGGCTGCAATTGCACAGAAGACAATAAGACAGGAAGATTTTGGAGATGCTCTATTGGGAAAATTTTGCTCCTAAGCAGATCATTTGACACAACTGCCTTCATAGTGCTCCCTGCTCAGAAGAAAGGACAAGAAAAAACTGTCTTACTGAGTTTATTATGATTTTCCTCTAGCCTAGTATTCTTGGTAGCAAGAGATATTACGTAGGGAGAGCATATGAGCTTTACCACAAAACATGAAGCATTCCCCCACTACTACAGCATGCAGTCACGAGATTAGGAACATGAGAGAGTATGGTACATCCATGTTATTCCCTTTAGCATCAGTTTATGGAACTGCTGTCCACAAACTTACTTAATCCCTTTTGGAATCACTAATACTCTCCAACAAGCTCCTGTTTATGGATAAGTTTATTACTGACCGAAAATCAAAAAGCACTCTTCAAAATCTTATTTTTAAACTTATCTCCTTAGTTTCAGTAACTGGTAGTTTGGCCAATGTTGCAAGATTTGTGAATAGTTCTACGTTCACCTTATTCAATGTGTTTATGACTTTGTCAAGGAGGTGCATATCACAGCTATTTCCAAAAATAGTTCTAGAGGCTTATTGAAATGTGACTTCAGAAGACAGTGAAACCACTGTGCACCACTGTGAAAGAAGTCTTGTTGCAGAAACTTGAGTTGATCCTATTTTTGGACATGGGTAAAATACCACTCTGAATAAAGAGTTTAAACTGTGGAATTTGGTTTGCATCTCTTGGGACTAGAACAGTAGTTTTTTAACTGTCCCTGAAAGTTAAAATCTTTGCAGAAATAGTAAAGAGTCTATCACAGGGGGGAAGTAGTAGACAAATATAAGACTGCTAAGTTTAAGTAAGCCATATTTTTTAGGTATTTTTGAGACCTGAGATACACAGAAGTATGGGGAAGAGAAGTAAGAAAATTCTTTTCCTCTAGGTAAATTTGTTTGAACAAGAAAAATTATTTAGCATAAAAATTAGAAGACTTTGCTCTGACAGAAATATGTAGAAGCTACCTGATGAAGAAAAAAAATGTAATGGAAATGATAAGGGCATAAGGGCACACAGTAAATAGCAGTATTAAATTTCAGAGAAGTGTGGAGGGAAAAACTCTGTTCGTAGACATGAATTTAACATCCATCCTTATGAGAAAGAACTCTTAGGAAGGGAAATACAGACACTAGACAGAAGAGAAACAAATCATTCTTAAAAATTCAGTGAGGGAATCAATATATTATAAAGTTACCCAGAACTGTAGTCTGTACATCCTGGATTACTGGACTAAAAGATTTCATTTTACATAGGACCCAGAGCATCCAAGTCCGTAGGCCATTTTAAATGGTTTAAGTAGAAAAAGAAAACGTCTTTTTGGCTACATTTTCTTCACGCAAATTTAACATGGGAGAATTAAAATAATTTAATCTGATAAGGAATGACTGGACAAGAAAAAGACTCTTTAAGGCAACCAGTGCCATGCTCAAATTTCAAGATAGTTCAGTGGAATTAATGGGACTAGCAAAGAAAAATATGAAAAAGTATTGTATGGCACAGATTTAGAACTCCCATTTATGCTATGGCAATCAAGTGATAAAGCTGATGCTTGTTAGAACTACAGTTGAACTAGACAGCTATATAGAGAGTAGGACAGTACATCAGTTGTTAGATGCTATCAAATTGAGGCCAGTCCTGGTGGGTTCACAACATGCATGTAACAAGCTTTCCACTAAAGGAATGATCTCATACTTGCATCAAGAGAAAACAGGTAAATAAAGATTTTCCAATGGAGTTGAAGTTACGTGGACTAACACCTTGGACATTATGGAAATTTCAGTAGATCTTAGCCTTTGTTAAGTTAAACAGGTGAAATGGGTGCTGGATATGTACATCACCAATGATTTCCAATTGCCACCCCAAAAAACAGCAATTCTTCTCACTGAGGTCAAACTATGACCCAGAAATCTGTACAACATATTCTAGCAAGTTAAGAGGAATTTAGGAAAAACCTGCAGCTGAGATTCCAGAACCCAGAAATAACTGTTACGGGATCATCTTGGAGCCCCTGATAATCCTCTGTATTGGAGGGAAAGTCACATAAGAGAATCAAAGCCTGTGCCAACTATTGCAAATCTGTCTCTCTCAGATGCATTTCCCATAGTCTTGCTTTCATGAGTTTCTGAGAAAAGACTGCAGTATTAAGTACAAAACTACTGAATGAACATTTACTGATAGATATCCATCCTCTACTCCACTAGCACGGGACATCAACATTTCAAGCTCTGCAAGCTTTAAAGCTCACTTTAAAGAAAATGCATAGACTGTTCTACCTAGAAGGTCTGTCAAGCTCAGTCTTCCATTACAGCAGTGACAACAACTACCTGTGAGCAGAAGGGCAGAAGGAACAATTGCGGTTTATGCAGATGTCAAACTGAAAGGGAGCAATTCTGACTTTGTATTTGTATTTACATTTAAAAAAATGAGGCTAAAGGGAAGTGTATTATCACAGGGCTGGATAAATTCTGCAAGAGGTAAATTCAGACAGAAAGTTTTAATGCAATATGGGAGCAATCACCAGACAGAAAAAACTGTACATCAGCTTTAGATTCTGGAGCAATAAAATAAATTTTATGGTAGAAGGAAAATTTATAAAGAACTTGAGAATATCATAAAGAAGGAATACTTTCCTAAAAGTAACTACTAATATCACTCATTCAAATCTTTACTACAAGACTAGATTATATCAACACACCATTCAAAAATATGCAAATCAATGACATTTATTTAGCCATATACCAGGATTTTTACTGAAACAGAATAAATAGTAAATCTAATTAACAATTCTTCTATTATTTCTACTGAAAATTGATGTATACTTACAATATTTATGCAGTGAGAAATTTTTAGGATCTTCTTTGAGCCTGTTAATTGTTCCCCTTATTCATTAGTAGATAATACTGCCCATTGAGTATAAATACTGTCTCAAGAACTTTGATACAACTACCTATCATTGCATGTATACCTTCTGAAAAGATTTTACTAACAATATTAACAACAATTTTTACAGTGAAAGGAAATGCTTAAGTACACAATGCAGAAACACTGCAGAAATACTAAAAATCTTTGTCGTATTAATTAATCTGTGGCTATTGTGCCTACAGCACAAAACAGATTTCAGAAATTTAAGTGAGGGCAAACAATCCAAGATTAAAAGATCTCTGAGGCAAGGCTTTAATCAACATCCATATGAAAAATTTCATTTCTGGGCCTAATTTTTCCTCTCCAAATACTTAAGATTGACCAGAAACAATCACCAAAAGTCTTGCTAATGCTGGGTTTTCACAAAGCTACATACAATAAATCAGCTCTGTCAAATTTGAAGGTTTGAGGTTTAAATAGAGAACTTGTTGGTAACCTTGAATCTGGAGCTTCTGGATCAGTTGGTAGCAGAAATGACAAGACAAAAATCTCCAAATCATTAAATCAATTGCAAGCAAAAAGAGCACTATTAACTGTTTTGATGATCTCTTGTACAAGATGTAACAGAGAGAAAGAAAAACATAAAAGCACATTACTTCAGTGGAGACTAGTGAGTTGCCTGGGTACCAGAACTTTAGCAAGGAATGGAAGAAATTTGCCTTTCTGACAAGATCAGATATATTAATTTTCAAAAATCTAAATAAAAATGTTGTTCATAATCTGTTCAATTAAAAAACTTATATTTTGCTCAAACTGTCAAATAAAATAAACTTATAATTATGAAGCAAATACAAGAGAAGTTATGCAATAATGACTACCCTTGGAAGCTAATCACTTTTTCTAACATAGTCTGAAATCATTTAGACAGTATGTTATATACCAGAAGAATTTCTTCATCCTCTACTTCAGCTAAGATTCCCAGGTATGTGCATGTCTGCTATTTTCCAATGAAACATTATTTTCATCTGCAAAGATTCTTATGTGATTTTAGCATGTACGTCTGTCCTGATGCTGGAATCAGTTTTCCTCATGAAAATCATGTAGTCTATATGCAAGAATTACATGATGCGCATTGCATGGTAAGGACTACAAGAGTATATTAATCAACTCTGCACATGACTCAAGTTTCTAGCAGGATTCATAGAATCACAGAATGGTAAGGGTTGGAAGGGACCTTTAGAGATCATCTAGTCCAATCTCCCTGCTGAAACAGGTCCATCTAGATCAGGTCACACAGGAACTCATCCAAGTGGGTTTTGAAGACCTCCAACACACGCTTCCAACTTGATTCTGTGCATTAATCACCACCCTCTGGGTTCTGTCATTCAGTCAGTTCTTGATCCACCTCTTCCTCCACTCATCCAAGCCACACTGTCTGAGCTTTGCGATGAGGATGTGATGGGAGACAGTGTCAAAAGCCTTGCTTAAGTCAAGGTAGATGACAATTGCTGCTATCCCTCATCTAGCCAGTCATTTATGCTCTCACAGAAGGCTATCAGGTTGGTCAAACAGGATTTAGCCTTGGTGAATCCATGTTGACTACCCTTGATAATCATCTTTTCTTCATATGTTTAGTGACAACTTTAAGGATGAGTTGCTCCATTACCTTTCCAGGGATGGAGGTGAGGCCAACCAAACTCAAGCATATACTGTTTATTAGACCACTATATATCCTGAATTATAACTAGACAAAACTAAAATATAAAATGATCCTATCCCAGCAAAGCACAGGGTGGAATAATTAGTAATAAAATTTGAAACAAAGCTACAAAAAGGGAAAATAGCAAATGTACATTATCAGTATCTATCTGAAACTTCCACTCAGTTCTTAACTTCCACTTCAAGACATTCAACTACAATATAATTAGGTTTTGAGGCTTATGGATATGCTCAAACAAGCACTTGGCCTGTCAGAGTAAGATTCTAGCAAATCAACCTATTTTTTGATTAAGGTTCTTTATTTACACCATTTTTTGATTATGCAGTCAGTGAATACAAATGAACCCTAAAAGGTAGATTGGGTACCCAATGTTCCATCTGCTTTTTAGCACATTTGGAGATACTATGTGTTTCATTTTATTTCCTTCTCTTGTTTCTTCCCTGCACAGATAGCTCTATTGCACTAGTAAAAACGCAAAATTCTGTTTAAACGTTTTGGAGGTTTTTTTCAGTTAGACAGCCTAATTTTGACAGATATTTAGCAAATAATACAAGTGCATAAGGGAAGGAACTTTCAACAGACCTTCAATATTCATTATATTTCCTAATCCATCCTTTGTAAATGAAAACCTCCTTTACTTTATTACAAGACTTCAAAAATCTTGAAACAATTAGTAAAAAAATACCATATTAATACAGAAGTAATTTTTCCTGTCCAAGATAAATCACTACCATCTATCAAGATCCCTAAAAGGACAGAAAGTGGATATGGTATAGGAAGAGCTCAATTTATAAGGCACCCCCTGAACACTATGGTAATTTAAATAACATTTTGTACATCCAAACTACTTGCAATAGGCCAAAGAAAACCACTATCAAAGATGAAATTTCTCCCAACTCTTGATTCTGTGCTTTAATTAAATATTGCTCTTTATACTGCTTAAATCTTGTGGATGAGGAAGTGTATATTTCTTCTGTGAAAACTAAGGGGACAATTGGGGAGATCACTCATGGTAGGCTGAGACAGTGGCCATGGATCACACAACTGTAGAGATATAGATTCTACTTGAAGCACTTGGACAAGCAGTATCTGTCCATCTTATTATTTCAAGCAGCTGTCACAAAAAGCTGTCCCGTGTTTTTTGATTCTCTAGGAATTTATCACATGAGAGCATAGTTATGATTTACTGACTTTTTAAAGAGTAAGCAAAAGAGCAATTAGCATCTGTGAGATATTCACAATGGTTAACTTCATAATACTGAAGTTAGTGTCTTTTTAAAATGCTTCCATAATCCATGAAAGGAATAGACTCCTTCAAAGGACAGCTAAGAACAGCAGTAGAATTATTTTCTTGGAAACACTCTTGAGACTCGTGATAAAAAGTGATGGACTAACCCTCTCCATGATAGGGATTGAAAATATGCTCTCTCATGCCCAAATCTCACCTAATTTAGGGTACACATCCTATTGCTCAGAATTTGTAAACAAGAAATCTCCTACTTTCTGTGCTAGCCTATCAAACAGTTGCAATTTAATTGTAAGAACACAAAATTAAATATATTTTCTTATGTTTTCTGTATTTTTACAAGTTTTCTTCTTCAGCTGTGACTACCTCTATCATTTTAACATACAGCCTCCAATTCTTACAATTAATACAAAAAAAAAAAAGGAAGATAAAATTAAATCAGTGAAAGGATGTTACAAGATGTGTTATTTCTAGTAAAAGACCAACAACAGATAATTCAGTATTTTCTGTTGCTGATTTGGTATGTTAGAAAATGTCATAGCATTTTTAAGAACAAAAGTAACACAACTTCTTACACATCAAAAAAACAAAATGACCCGTAATTAAAAATGGATTTCTACTAACTGATGTGGTGCCAAGAATTGTAACAATCTTTNGTACATTATCAGTATCTATCTGAAACTTCCACTCAGTTCTTAACTTCCACTTCAAGACATTCAACTACAATATAATTAGGTTTTGAGGCTTATGGATATGCTCAAACAAGCACTTGGCCTGTCAGAGTAAGATTCTAGCAAATCAACCTATTTTTTGATTAAGGTTCTTTATTTACACCATTTTTTGATTATGCAGTCAGTGAATACAAATGAACCCTAAAAGGTAGATTGGGTACCCAATGTTCCATCTGCTTTTTAGCACATTTGGAGATACTATGTGTTTCATTTTATTTCCTTCTCTTGTTTCTTCCCTGCACAGATAGCTCTATTGCACTAGTAAAAACGCAAAATTCTGTTTAAACGTTTTGGAGGTTTTTTTCAGTTAGACAGCCTAATTTTGACAGATATTTAGCAAATAATACAAGTGCATAAGGGAAGGAACTTTCAACAGACCTTCAATATTCATTATATTTCCTAATCCATCCTTTGTAAATGAAAACCTCCTTTACTTTATTACAAGACTTCAAAAATCTTGAAACAATTAGTAAAAAAATACCATATTAATACAGAAGTAATTTTTCCTGTCCAAGATAAATCACTACCATCTATCAAGATCCCTAAAAGGACAGAAAGTGGATATGGTATAGGAAGAGCTCAATTTATAAGGCACCCCCTGAACACTATGGTAATTTAAATAACATTTTGTACATCCAAACTACTTGCAATAGGCCAAAGAAAACCACTATCAAAGATGAAATTTCTCCCAACTCTTGATTCTGTGCTTTAATTAAATATTGCTCTTTATACTGCTTAAATCTTGTGGATGAGGAAGTGTATATTTCTTCTGTGAAAACTAAGGGGACAATTGGGGAGATCACTCATGGTAGGCTGAGACAGTGGCCATGGATCACACAACTGTAGAGATATAGATTCTACTTGAAGCACTTGGACAAGCAGTATCTGTCCATCTTATTATTTCAAGCAGCTGTCACAAAAAGCTGTCCCGTGTTTTTTGATTCTCTAGGAATTTATCACATGAGAGCATAGTTATGATTTACTGACTTTTTAAAGAGTAAGCAAAAGAGCAATTAGCATCTGTGAGATATTCACAATGGTTAACTTCATAATACTGAAGTTAGTGTCTTTTTAAAATGCTTCCATAATCCATGAAAGGAATAGACTCCTTCAAAGGACAGCTAAGAACAGCAGTAGAATTATTTTCTTGGAAACACTCTTGAGACTCGTGATAAAAAGTGATGGACTAACCCTCTCCATGATAGGGATTGAAAATATGCTCTCTCATGCCCAAATCTCACCTAATTTAGGGTACACATCCTATTGCTCAGAATTTGTAAACAAGAAATCTCCTACTTTCTGTGCTAGCCTATCAAACAGTTGCAATTTAATTGTAAGAACACAAAATTAAATATATTTTCTTATGTTTTCTGTATTTTTACAAGTTTTCTTCTTCAGCTGTGACTACCTCTATCATTTTAACATACAGCCTCCAATTCTTATAATTAATACAAAAAAAAAAGGAAGATAAAATTAAATCAGTGAAAGGATGTTACAAGATGTGTTATTTCTAGTAAAAGACCAACAACAGA
This sequence comes from Urocolius indicus, assembly GCA_013401255.1. Classification (NCBI taxonomy): domain Eukaryota; kingdom Metazoa; phylum Chordata; class Aves; order Coliiformes; family Coliidae; genus Urocolius; species Urocolius indicus. The sequence continues at coordinate 230,683 of WBNH01010607.1, forward strand.
TAATTCAGTATTTTCTGTTGCTGATTTGGTATGCTGTATTTTTACAAGTTTTCTTCTTCAGCTGTGACTACCTCTATCATTTTAACATACAGCCTCCAATTCTTACAATTAATACAAAAAAAAAAAAGGAAGATAAAATTAAATCAGTGAAAGGATGTTACAAGATGTGTTATTTCTAGTAAAAGACCAACAACAGATAATTCAGTATTTTCTGTTGCTGATTTGGTATGTTAGAAAATGTCATAGCATTTTTAAGAACAAAAGTAACACAACTTCTTACACATCAAAAAAACAAAATGACCCGTAATTAAAAATGGATTTCTACTAACTGATGTGGTGCCAAGAATTGTAACAATCTTTGGGTAGTCATTTAAGGCTGAAAGTAAGATTCTTCTATAGCAATGTAGACTAGAAAAAACAATTCACGCTTTTTCAAGTTACTAAAAGTGAAAACAATTATCATCCCTCATTAGTACCTGGAGATGTTGACACTATAGGCCACCCCAAAGTATCTTCTTAACACTAAAAAAAAAAAAATAATCAAACTAGATGTCTAATACATTACAATGCAAAACTTGATAGAAAGTATTCTTTTGTATTTCTGTGTAATATTTAGTTTTTAAGTACAGTATTTCAGTACAGTATTCAAGATGTAGATGCAAAGAAAGGTGAAGAGAAAGATGGATAATAATAGTCATTAATTTTGTCACTAAACAATGAGGCATAGCCTCCCAGTTTTTATTGCTGCTGTTAAGACGGAATATTAGTATTAAACTTTGCCTTCATATGTATACTGTGTTTCAACATTCATTTGTACCAAAAACAGTATCAAAATTGCTAACAAAAAAGGGAAAGCTAAAGACCAACAAAATTCCTGGTAAGACTTTTTAGGCTTCATATCTAGTACCATAGGAACAAGAGGAATGTTTATCCTCACTATAAATATTTCATTCTATCTAAAAAGATCTATGACGGTCTTCTCTGAATGAACATCCTTTTTTTTTTTTCTCAAAATAGTAAGTCTCAAAAATTTTTTAGAAGAATGATAAGATGGTAAGATAAACAAAAAGTTAAGTGACATTAAAATCCATGTCACTAAGTATTATGTCAGGATTAAAAGTTAGGATTTCTAGGCATTCAATATACTAGTCAGCACTCAGTGAATCAGACTTAGAACAATTTCTATCTTGATAACCTCTTGTCATCTTTGATAGTTTTAGGGAAGGCAAACTAAGCAAAAAATTTCTATTCTCAGAACAAAAGTATCTAGTCATACAAGGCAGAACAGAATTTCTCATAGTTTTGGAACAAAGTATCTACTTATTTGGATACTGAGATATTTCATTTGTTAGACACGAAAGGCAGAATTAACAGCTGATTTTAAGGATGAAGATCTTGGAATCTGCTGAGCTAGAAGAAAATACTCCAAAATACTGTTAAGTCAAGAGTATAGATTCTAATGATGTAAAACCTTTGCTTCTCAGCATTAATTGCAGGGAGATAAAATCATTAAAGTTCTCTCTTGTAGCACTATTTTGAAAGTAATCTAAATCAATTTCAATATAAATGGTAATCTTTACAGGTTAAAAATAACAGTTTATGTATTTACAGGATATAGAATGCGGCTACAAAAAAAAGTGAAGGAATATTTTGAAAGGTAAGTCTGAGAGATATCTGTGGTATTTCAAAGTCCCCTTCCCTCCAAGGATCCTGAAAGTTAAGTAGTTCTTTTCTCCTCAGTGAAAAACTTAACTACAATAAGCAGTATGAACAAATCTCCAACTGTGAACTAATTAAAGACAATTCCCTTTCATGGTTTCCTCACTAAATGTCATTTGTGATTTTATTTTGCTTTCCTAAGTTTGCCTTACTTTACTTATCTGCTATTTATGACGTTAATGCAAAATAGTAATTATTTTAAATACAAAAATATAATTGCTTGAATATAAACAAAACCTCTGAAAGTTAACATCAGCATTTATTAAAAGTCTGGGGGAAGAAATGAAAAATGAAGTATGAAAATATGTGCAATCTCATACAAGTAATATTCTTTAACTTTACCAAACAATAACAAAAAACAAACTAATAGTATAACAAAAAGATAAATCAGGAAACCACCATTTTCAGTGTATTAATTGGGAGTTATGCACAACATAATATGCAAGTGCCTATATAATGCTTGAGTCAGCCTTTGAAACATTTATGCTAGTCTAAATTAAGCAAAGTTTTCAGCACCTCCAGATCAATCCAATATGACAACGTAAGTTACAAAAATTAACTGATTCAGTTAACACCCTTGGGGTTTTATATTCAATTATACTCAATAAATGTTGTTCTGAGGCGTATAAAAAAGGAAGGCTGGTTGTTTTTTGTTTTGGTTTTTTTTTGGTTACAAATTATGATTCATAAAGATGTAGAAAAAACAAGGTCCAGGGAGAAGTAATTTGGTTTTAATTCAGTGTTAACCTGTTTTGAGCAGATTAGACTACAGACTTCCCAAGGTCTTTTCAAACCTGAATAACTCTATGATTTTAAGCCTGGGAAACCACATCCATTCCAACTGCAAAGATGTTTTAGCACTACTTTGGCAACATGACACTTTACTCACACTTGCTTCATATGCTCCTTACCTGTGGGGATGTAGGTGACATGCAATGATACAATAGGCATACTGAATTTTATCCATGAATGACTATACTTATGGACATAATAGGCTGGGAACATAGTACCTTTCCCTACAAACTGAGTCACTCCCTCTCTTAGGTTGGACATTGCTGCATTACTATAATAAAGAAATTCACAATTCAAACTTGAGATTTGGCTTTCAAAAATTAAACACATAGTTCTTATTCTCTCTTAAGTCTTCTGGGAAAATTTCTAAAGTCAAAAGAGCAGCTTTACTATCTCTCTCTCCAATCAATAGTTTAAATACTTAAAACTGCCTATTGCACTGACTCATAAACCAAATCTACATTCTGCTGCAAATCTTTTAAGTCTACAGGTAGAGAAAACTGGAACTACGTGCATTTCAATTTAAAAATTAATACTTTGTCTTAATTGCATGTGAAAATATGTAAGACATTTAATACTGAAATCCCTACCTGACCGACATCAATCATAAACAATACATCAGATTTATTCTCTGAAGTACCTAGTCATATCTGTGATAGCCCAGAGTACTCATGCATACATATAAAAAGAAAAGTATTCAATAATTATCCCTATCACAGCTGAAAATATCTTTTGCTGCTAGGGAGATTCATGAAACATGAGAAATCTCTAAAATTGAAGAAAGTCCATCACTAGGGACTACTGACAATGTTTTCAGTTCTTACTGATAGTACTTATAAGAGAAATAAATTATTATGTTATTTTCAAATATTTACTCAATACAATTACAATAGTATTTTAAAATTAGCAGAAGTTCTTATTAACTATACCCACTTGCATATACAATACACTAGATCAGAAAAGGGAACTGAAATAGAAAACTGAAATATAGCTTTAGCGAAACTCAATCTCTATTCAAAACATAAGCTTACTTACCGCCTGTGCCTCAGCTCCAAGAAGTAGATTTATGAGCTGACAACTTGACAGTATTTCTTTGTTATGACTGGCTGAGGACATCCAATTGTCATACAATAATTTTCAGTAATTAGTATACATACTAGAAGTAACTCATCTTTTCACAGGAACAATGTTCTTTTGGATAAACAATAGCTTCGGCAACACTAAATTATAGAGGCCATGCTACTAATTTATGGTGGGTTACAATTATACATGTTGTGGGCCACAAGCACTCTGTGGGCTGTGTAATGAAGGCCAATAGTTTAAAAACTGATTAGAATATACAAATAATCTGCCAGGTGTTTTCATTGCAGTTATGGTAGACAGTATTATCTTAATCTTGAATCTCTAAAGCTAGGATGAAATAAAATATTATGGAAAACTCCACAGTCGACAAAAAATTAAGAAATATTTTTTCCAAAATAAGCATTGTTTTTATATCACTGATCAGGAATAAAGGTAGCAGAGTAGTGGCACTACCACTGATATTAACCAAAAATCTTATCACTCCACACACATATTGTCCTTGTCTCGTAAATTTGATCACTAGTCTGGTCCTTGTAGATAATATACAAGAGGTTTGTGGGCTACTGAGAGTAGGAATAATAATAGGAGCCTGGTAAAACAGCCTACAGATGTCCCTCAGCACCTCATCTACGTGTCTTTTAAATATCTCCAGGGACAGTTACTCCACCACCTGCCTGGGCAGCCCGTTCCAACGCTTAACAACTCTCTCAGTGAAAAAATTCTTCCTAGACTCCAACATCAACTTCTCCTCATGTGACTTAAAGTCATTTCCTACTGTTGAATCATTCATTACTGGAGAGAAGTGATCAGTCCCCACCTTACTACAACTTCCTTTAAGATAGTTGTAGAGAGTGATTATGTCTCGCCTCAGCCTCCTCTTCTCCAGGTTAAATAACCTCAGTTCCTTCAGCCACTCCTCATCAGGCTTGTTCTCCAGATCCTTCACGATCTTCATTGCCCATCTCTGAACACACTTCAGCCCCTCAATGTCCTTTTTGTATTTGAGGGGCTCAAAACTGAACACAGTACTCAAGTTGCAGCCTCAACAGTGCCAAGTGCAGGAGTTAATCACTTCCTAGCTGATCAAATAACAGCACATTCAACTTTCCATTTAATGTGACCAAAAAAAACCATATGTGAAAAGTGACCTTGACATGATTTTTTTTTTATTACAAATAGCAAACAATTAAAAGTTGTGCACTAAAATGTCCTTATTGAATAGACACTAAATTTAAATTTTTCTCCACCTATTTCATTTTCAACTTATAAATCCCTTAAAATGAATGTAAGCTAAATGACAAACCTTTTAGTCACTTGAATCTATTCTGTGATATTTGAATTTAACATATCAATTAAATTAACAATAAAATTTCTCTTATTTAGGTTTTTGGTGTGCAGAATTGCATGCTCTGCTACTGCAATTTTATAATGTAAATTTAAGTTTCCGAGAGAGCTGGTACTCTTCAAGTTTATCATTTTTGTTACAGGGCTACAGCATTTACAGAGGGCACTGTCAGCAACTTTGCTGATGATACTAAATGGGAGGGAGTGGCTGACACACCAGAAGGCTGTGCTGCCATTCAACAAGACATGGACAGGCTGAAGGGTTGGGCAGGGAGAAATCTAATGAACTTCAACAAGGGTAAGTGCAGAGTCTTGCATCTGGGAAAGAATAACCCCATGTACCAGTACAGACTGGAGAATGATCTTGGAGTAGTACAGGGGAAAGGGAGTTGGGGGTCTTGGCGGGCAGCAGGATGAGCATGAGCCAGCAATGTGCCCTCATGGCCAAGAAGGACAGTGTCATCCTGAGGTATATTAGAAGGACTGTGGGCAGGAGTTTGAGAGGGGTTCTCCTCCCCCTCTACTCTGCCCTTGTGAGACCACATCTGGAATTATTGTGTCCAGTTCTGGGCCCCTTAGTTCAAGGACAGGGAGCTGCTGGAGAGAGTTCAGAGCAGGGCCACCAAGATGAGGGAGTGGAGCATCTCCCTTATGATGAAAGGCTGAGGGAGCTGGAGATCCTTCAGCTTGGAGGAGACTGAGAAATGGTATCACTGATGTTTACAAATATGTAAAGGGTGTGTGTCAGGTGTGTGTTGTGGAGCCAGGCTTTTCTCAGTGATGGCCAATAATAGGACAAGGGGCAATGGGTATAACCTGGAACATAAGAGGTTACAAAGAAATACAACAATGAATTTCTTCACTGTGAGGGTGACAGAGCACTAGAATGAAGCTGCCCAGATGGGTTGTGGAGCCTCTTTCTCTGGAGACGTTCAAAACCCACCTGGACAAGTTCACGTGTACCCTACTCTAGGAGGTCCTGCTCTGGCACAGGGGATGGACTAGAGGAGTTTTCAAGGTCCATTCCAGTCCCTGAGATTCTGTGATTCTGTGATACATTTGAAATATATATGCATCATGAGCACTTGTGCTGAAATTTTTAAATATTGGCTTACAAAAATCCAAAATATAGAATTTCTCCTTATTTGTGAAAGATTTTGTATTCCAGCATGTTTCTAAAAAATAGGCATTGTCTTGTCCAGTGCAGGAGAACATCATCATGCAATAGTGGTTTTCTAAACTTTATTGCACCAAAACAATTGCATTTGAAGAAACTGAAGTGTGAAAAGCTCTTAGGATTGGAACTGAATATCAGTACATATTTCTGCATAAGAGTAAAAGTAAATGGTGATCTTTGCAACAGAATAAAATCCTTCAGCTTCATTTTGTGAACTCTTTGTGTTTATAACTACCTTTCAAGGATAAGTAAATTTAGGTCTAGATAAACACAACAGGTAAAATATTAAAAAACCAAACAAAACTGGAGAAGGAGGAGGAAATTTTAACTACTTAGACACAAAGAAAATGAGGCTGCATAGATTTTGATGAGGGGAGATACAGTCTTCCTATTCCACAATTGATAAAAAAGATGAAGGTAGACATAAACATGAAAAAGCTATCATGATCTTCATCTTCTGTTAATTACTCAGTAGATTACTCTCTTCACCTAAGTGAAGCTTACTGTAGATCAAGTTAAAAATCAATGTTAAATGATAAAAGCTCATCAAGAAAAAAAATCTTACTATATATTGGTTAAACTTTGATTTTAAACTATTTTAGATATTCACATTTGATCTAGATTTCCACGATTTTAACACAGGAAAATTCCATAGGAATTTTCAGTTTGCAGTGGAAAAAGAATAAGACTTCTTGCCAGTCTTCTGACTTCTTAAATCTTCTGATCTACCAGTGCAAATCTTTATTAATATACACTATGTCAAATGCAAATTCTACTCATGCAGGTCCTTTTGCAAAACCAGGATTAGGATCCCTGAAAAAAACTGCCATTTGCACTCCTGCAAAAGCCAAAAAATGGCAAACTCTTTTTTCATTCTTATTTAATTACTGTATACTACTGTATTTTGAAAAATGATATGCTCATTAAAACACTACTTACCAGGATTGGAACATCCTTGTGCTCACTGACATATGATATTGTTTACAACTACTTCAATCTCTGACATGATTAAACAGTAGTAACTGTTTTGACCACCACTGCTTAAAAATAATATTAATATACATTACCAAAGAGGTCTGGTGTGTTCTAGTTAAAAAGCCAAAGGCAAATTAAGCTTTTTTTAAAAAAATTATTTATATTAACAAAGCAGCTATTAGTATCTGAGTAAAACATGTATTCAAATCACACCTGTTAGGTTTCTCAAAAGTGCTATTTCAGCTAATTTAACCATTCATTCCTCTTAGAGACACATTTTCCTGAGAAATTTAAGCTACTGAAATCAATCTGAGTAAATCATGCAGTTAACTGATTTTTGATAATAGAAAATTTTGGCTGACTGAAAATGCTTAAAGATTATGGAAGTACAGAATACTGGTGGATGACTAGACATTTTTGCATTTCGTATGTCACGTATACAAGTCTCAACTAACAAACTTGTTATGACCTAACTAACGGCACTGCAACTACAGTGCTAGAAAATATAATACATAAATCATTCATCTACATAATTACTATTTTCCATGAATGAATATAAACAGAATATACTGAACGCTTTTTCCCTCCTTCCTTAGTAGGCAGATAGGATCGTCAAGTACTTAAACTGTAGAATTGTGTTCTTTACTTCATGTCTATCTCTTTAATTTGGTTTGTATCCCCAAAAAACAAACACTAGCATATGCAATTTATTGAGTTGAAATAAATCTTCATATTCCTATGGAGTTTTGCAGAACAGGTATAATCTATGGAATTAACTAGGCAATCTGTTAAGAAGTATGGCCCTTAAAATCCCAGTATTCCTAGCTACAACTAGCAAAAGTCATGTTCATATTTCATGTTCAAAATAGAGAAAAGATCAGATAATGGCTATCTTACAATTTACAAAAAAAACTCTGCTCCCTTCATCAAGAAAAGCGAGACAATTGTGCTGGAGTAGAATCCATGTTTTTTAGATATAAGCACTCTTACTGGAAGGCTAGCAGGATCTCATTTTGAAGCTAGAGTTAAGAACAAGTTGAATCACCTTCTCTCTTTTCCAGCAGAAAACGCAAATTTGTTTGATGAGATATTTAGTTCTACATTGAACCCACTGTTGCCTCACTATAAGAAATGGCAGAGAATGGTAGGAGATATTTATATCTCGATAAAGTGGATTTCAGAATTTGCATTTTGTTATAGACTAAATTTTGGAGTTAGGTGCAATAAATTCCAAACCTTAAACTAGTGATATCACTTTATTAAGATAAAATCAGGACATCCTTCAGACTATGTGATAAACCAAAACTAATCACTTGTGACCTTGGGCATGCACTAATCACAACAAAACATCATTTCTGCCTAGCTACAAATTTCCACTTTTAGATTTAGTGGAGTTTGTGAATAGTGATTTAAGGAAGGACAAGTTTGGCTAAAAATCCTTTTTTAAGAATTTCAATTGGTAAGTCTAATAAGACAATACTCTCTATGAGGCTTGTAACAAACATCTATTTTTAAATTCTTAACAGCACACAGTTTTTATCAAAGCTGCATTTATTTGATATATCTTAAAATTTAATTATGTTTGTGATTAAATTTCAAAGGAAAGACTTTAACCACAGTTCTTTCTCTACTGATGCTTATATTTTTCATTAGCTTCTCTTTCAAGAGATTTTTCAGTACAACTGCTACAACAGTCTCTACTGCAAATCGATATTTAGTGTGTGTGATTTCATTGTCACAAATCCCAGTAACACACGCTTTGAGTTGTTTGTTGGACTGCTTACTGAGTTAGGTTGGCCTCAGGCAATTGTCCATACTACCCTAGGGTGTTACAATCATCAGAAAGACCTTTCACAAAACCATTGTGTACCACTTTTTTCTTCAATGCATTGCCAGATGAGCCATTTTGACTTCAAATCCCTCATCCTCTTATCAGATATTTTAAAATCTTTGTAACTAAAATTCCTCCATTGTATTAATGGCAGATCCAGCTCTAAATCTTCCATTTTTCTTGATGGGGTTGTGTGAGTTAAGAGTCATGGCATCTAAGAGAGAAGTATATTTAAAAAGACCATTGAGTACCATTTTTGGGTGTAGTAAGTAAGCCAAGCTATGAAACTGAGACTACCTTTGTATAGTTCTCTTGCCTTCGACAATGGGGTCAGAATACAAGTCACGTTGTAAAGAACTTTTTAGCCTGTGATATAGACACTACATACATCATATGCCAACAAACTAGAAACCTAGATGAATAATATTTTCTCCATTCATGAACTAATATATTGAGGTGGGATGATCACAGGACACAGTCCCAGGCTGTAAAAAAGTCTGAAAAACTGGAACATCACCTGAGACCAGATCCCACCTCCTTCACCACGTGTTCCAGCCAACTCCTCACAACTAGGAATAGTAGTAACCTAGGAATAGCTATGATTTATCTATGTAACCCAAGGATTCCCTACCACAAGATAGCTTCACTAAGGCTGATTCCATCAAATTTAGGGTCTACTTTGCCAGAAAATGGACCAGGATTACAAGCAAGAACTCTCAAACATTCAGAATGAAATGGCCTCATCACATCAGTGCTTCATGTACAGTAACTGAGCTCTTGATTCATTCCAGACCAGGTTTCTTATTTTTACAGCCCTAACTGGGTAAAGTCTCATTTATCTGAGAATGTGTCTCCTTTTACAGCTCATTGCAACTAAGATAGTCATATTTGCTTCAAACCACAAGATAAAGCTTGAGAAAATAGTTCTGTCATCTAAAGTTTTAACTATGGATTTAATTCCAGCTACACAAATTTCTAGACATCCTTGCTCCTTGTCTACAGATAATTGCATCTTTTTTATGTGGGTTCCTTGTAACACATTTCTACCATGACACCACACAGAAGGGAACCTTTTTAAAGAAGAAAGTTTAAGAAGAGAATAAGACCTTGCTTCCCGATGACAACCTGATATATACTCAATTTATATAAGTAAGTGCACAATAACCACAGTAAAAGCAATCTAAAAATGCAATCTAAAAATACAGTATGTAAATTCATAAAATACGTCAAGGATTACCTGCCTCTATATATAAAAAAAAAAAAAAATACTGCCCAGGTTGCCTGCTGTCAAACTATGGGGTTTTTTCTATCATTGTCTGACACCACTTGCCTATGACAATAGCTATCTATGAAACTGAAGACCCTTACTCAGGAGGTTAATGCGAGGTAGGAACTGCATTCACTGTATTTTGGCTTAAGGGCATAATGTCACAATTTGGTGCATCCTCTAATGACTTTTTTTTTTCCCTAAAGACAGCTTACAGCTTAGACCTAGTTCAGTGAATTTCCTTGCAAGGTCCTTGGAAAATGAGGATGGGTGGGGAGTACAATTGATTGTGTGGCCAAATTTTTTGTTCATGCCTGCTTACTGATTTTTGCTCATTTCACAAATAAACAAGGCATGAATACATCAACCCACAAACCATAAACAATAAAGAACTTCATCCTGTAAGTTTGCTACGACCAGCAGTTTCTGGCTGAATCTGCTATTTGTCATAAGATAAATGATAAAGTGATTGCCATTTGTCACCGAATACACAAGAGAAGTGTTCAGCTGTGAACCACACAAATGCAGGCAACAGTAAATACTGCTGCTCTTATTAGTAACTTCTACAAAGATCTGCTTAACTATAAACAATTATTTTCTTAACTATATGTACCAATTTAATGTATTAAAAATTTTATGAGAATATATACACCCATAAAACATGCATTTACAGTACAAAATTCTAGAATTTACTACAATTCATTGTGCACAGCAAGAAAAGATACTTCTGTATAGAAAGATATTTTATAAAGTTAGGTGTAGAATTTAATTTATATGTATTGTTCCCATTTTTGTACTGTTCAGTGATTTTTAATACAAACTTTTTTATGTTTCTGGGAGTCACTGGTGCTTGACGGCTTTCA
>WBNH01010607.1:249233-335451 GCA_013401255.1 Urocolius indicus
TTGAATAATAACAAATAATTGTATTAATAAAAAACGAGACCATTACAATAGTTCTCCCTGATGCAGTTTAAAATACAGCAAGGGTTAAGTTGCATTTAATTATTATGCATATTGCTTGGTTTTCAATGAAGAAACAAACTACACTTCAAAATTTCTATCAGCCTTCCACTTTTACACACCTTTGACTTTCACTCAGAGTAGTAGTACTGTCATGGCATCCAACCTCTAGCTATGCATATTCCTTAGAAAGGAAAGTATGTGATTTCCCTATGAACCAGTAAAATCAGTGGGGTAGCCATTTGGGTAATACTGCCAGCACTTCCCACAGGACAGCATGTAAGTCAGTACACTAAGACTACCCAGGAGCACAAAGTAAGACTCAAAAGTTTATCTTGTAACATAGGAGTCCAACATACTAGTATAACACGCTGTTGGAAGCCACTGAGTCAACTAATTAAAGACAATTTTATAGCCAGTCTATTTGTTGTCCTTACCACACACACACACACACACACAATAGCCTAAAGGCAGCAACAGCTCTCTAGCTTTTAAAAAAATTATCTTTTGTCATATAGTTTCAAATGCAACTCTTAATGTTTACGTGGATATTCTGTAACAAAGCCCTTCAATAGCATTAGTATTGATTAACTGTATTTTTTGAGAGTAAGAGATGGAAAATGCTCTGAATCTATGAGCGCAGTAAGATTGAAAAGAATTACTAGAAGAAAAGGCAACCTAAATAGATGAATAGTAAATAACAAAAGACATCCAGTGGATTTTACCTAATACCACGATAATAAATAGCCCCCAGAATCTAACTTTGTTTTTCCTTATTTCCTAATTCAGCTTTCAGCAGTAAATTATTATATTCCTGTAACAATCTTCTTTAATATGCCATTGTGTAGGTTATTTCATTACTAATGTTCTCAATATCTGATGAAACAACATATCATGACTAGCTCTTAGAACCAGACATGGATTATCTGATATATCATTCCCCTGGCGGAAAATGTTTTTCTATAAAAAAGAAAGTGCTCATAGGAACATGCTGATATGTTTTTAAATGAAAAACATTTTAGTTAAGGTAAAAGCATTCTGATGAAACATTTCCAGACACAACATTTTTTTAAAATAATATCTGATTCCAAATTCACTTTACTGTCTATAAAATGTTTTGGTTTTGTTTTTTTTTAAAAAAAGAAGTATATTCTCTCTCTTTTAAATTTTCTCCATTATGGTAAGGAGACGATCTTTTCATTCCATTAAAAGGATTTCAAAATTCCCTTTATATATGTGAGAAATTCTCATTCAGTTTTACATGAAACATTGCTGAATTTGGTGCGATTTTAAGGTACAATGGAAAAGAAATATTGATTTATTACCATCTTATTCTCCAGTATCATGCAACAGCCAAATATTCATAGAAACACCAGAAAGATTATGGGAAGGTAAAGTTCTTTTAGTAGAAGACTAATGCTAATTAATAGAATTAGGAAGTTACGATATTGTTACTATTTCTAAGCAAAAAGACAGTCAAAGTATCTGTTTATTTGTTAATGTTTTGGGTAACAGCATTTAATGTGTTTATCAAAAGTACAAGTCTGTTTACACAGATCTGAATTTAAAGGGATACGCATCTGCACTTCAGAAATATTTTATCATATATTCAGAAGCAAATATTAATGAGCACAAATTTTCACATTTGTGAAAATTTTCACAAATGTCTTGCTCTATCTTCAAAAACCTCAGTAATTGTTTTTACAGTTACTTTACTTGAAAGTACGATAATCACATAAGTAGCAGAAAATAAGAGCAAGCAGGCTTGTTTTGAGGTTAAGAAAACAAGGCACAACATAATCATTCTGAACATGATCCAACATTCATTACAAATTGTTATGTCAAAGAATTCTTATCTATGTGTTTAATACAGCACATATCAGCACTGAACCAAATGGTAATATGATAGTTTAGGGACTGCATAGTCTCTGTAGAACATAAGGTAATGAGATGCCATGAGAGTAGTTACAAATAGCACAGTGATAAAATATTGCTATAAGGTATAACTTCATCATTATATATGTAAATTTTGCCACATTTAGTAGCATGTATCTTACTAAAACAAAAGTCACACCTTGTAATTAGCTGTGACATTCATTACACTCGTGTCATAGTCTAATCATTCGGCAGTCTTTTCTCCTGTGAGAAGACAGAATATAGGTCTGCATATCTGTGATTCAGCTCTCCAGATAGATGACAAAGATGTGCTTACCTGGAAGAACGAGACACACAGATTCTTCATCTCCACAAGGCCACAGAAACTGGGGCTGTTTAGTCTGGATAAGAGGAGATTGTGCAGGGATCTCATTAATATTTACAAATATCTAAATGGTGAGTGTCACGAGGCTGGGACATGTCTTTTTTCTATTGTAGCTAGTGACAGGATAAGGTGTAAAGAGATGAAGTTGGAACATAAAAAGTTCCATTTAAACAGAAGAAAAAACTATTTTACTGAAAGGGTGATGGAGCCCTGGCACAGGCTGCCCAGGGAGTGTGTGGAGTTTCCTTCTCTGCAGGTCTTCAAAACCTGCCTGGATGCATTCCTGTGCGACCTGAACTAGGTGCACCTGGTTTAGCAGATCCTTTCCAACGCCTACCAATCTATGATTCTATTATTCTAATCCATCCTGGCCATGAATAAATAGTTTCCATCCCTTAGTGCACCACAAGAGTTCCACTCCTAAATTTCTTTGTCTGTTTTTCTCTGGCTGGAGCCATTCTCCATCTTTTTCAAACGATTGTAGTTTGTTTGAAGTACTGGTGAGGTGCTTGAGGATTGGAGGAAGGCCAATGTCACTCCAGTCTTCAAAAAAGGAAAGAAGGAGGACTGGGGAAACTACAGCATCTTCCTTACGAGGAAAGGCTGCAGGAACTGGGGTTGTTTAGCCTCAAGGATACTGAGAGTGGACCTCATTAATACTTACAAGTATTTGAACAGTGTATGTCACAAGGATGAGGCAACACTTTTTTTGTAATGTCCAGTGATAGGTCAAGGGGTAATAGAGAAAGGCTGGAACACAAAACATTCCACNCACCTGGTTTAGCAGATCCTTTCCAACGCCTACCAATCTATGATTCTATTATTCTAATCCATCCTGGCCATGAATAAATAGTTTCCATCCCTTAGTGCACCACAAGAGTTCCACTCCTAAATTTCTTTGTCTGTTTTTCTCTGGCTGGAGCCATTCTCCATCTTTTTCAAACGATTGTAGTTTGTTTGAAGTACTGGTGAGGTGCTTGAGGATTGGAGGAAGGCCAATGTCACTCCAGTCTTCAAAAAAGGAAAGAAGGAGGACTGGGGAAACTACAGCATCTTCCTTACGAGGAAAGGCTGCAGGAACTGGGGTTGTTTAGCCTCAAGGATACTGAGAGTGGACCTCATTAATACTTACAAGTATTTGAACAGTGTATGTCACAAGGATGAGGCAACACTTTTTTTGTAATGTCCAGTGATAGGTCAAGGGGTAATAGAGAAAGGCTGGAACACAAAACATTCCACTTAATGAAAAACTTCTTTCCTATTCAGGTGAGGGAGCCCTGGCACAGGCTGCCCAAGGAGGGTGTGGAGTCTCCTTCTCTGGAGGTTTTCTAAATCCATTTGGACACGTTCCTGTGTGACCCGATCTAGGTGGACCTGCTTTTGCAGGGAGATTGATCTGGATGAATTTTAGAGATCCCTTCAAAACCCTACCACTCTGTGATTCTGTGATTATGGATTTGTGTTGAAGCCACTAGTTTCCTATGCAAATTCTTTCACATTAGGACCATTCTTCAATTTCACTTCCCTCCACTCTTCAACTCTATTCATGATGCTGACAAGGATCCATAGTTTTTTCACCAAATTCCTCACATAATTTCTGGCCAATTTATCTCTTGATAAGAGATTGTTTAATCTCCTTAACAGATATAACAGTCCATAGAGCCTCCAGGAGACAGGGACCTCTTGGTTGAAAACGTCCCTCTCTATTCCCCTCCTGCCAGGCTATCCTTTTCCTGCTTAAAACTGGCCCTGAATCAAAAGCATCTAAAAGTACTCCTCCCAAATTAAAAGATACAATTTACATTGAGTTGCTTTATGTTTTGTTTTCACTTTAGGTATGAATATGTATAATATTATCATATGTATTGATAGATTATATATGAAAGAACTCCTCTTATTTTTCATACTTCATGATCCTTGGAATAAAATATTGTATTTTTTTTAATCTATCAAGAGAGGCAGTTCTTGTTCAGTAGACTATCTCACCAGAATTTCTAGAAACCTCAGAACCTCTTGAGCACACTCCAGAAGTTTAAGCATTGCTTTTTTATTGTTCTTTCCTTATGTGGTTAATGCTGTGAAGGTAATTTTTCAGCCACTTCTGCCTCAGCTTAAAAATATACTTAGTCTATTCCTGTTGAATGACGTATCATTTGGGGACTCAATGATCTCACCCAGCTCCAGACTCAGAGAAGTAAAGACTATGAAAACTACACATGTATGCTCCATTACTACTTCAGTAAACTAGCCTTGACTTCCAGATCCCGGGTGAAAAAGCTTCATAATCATTGTACTACATGACCTTTAGTCAGGACTTTTACAGAAGTTCTTCAATACAAAAATCAGAATTGAAATGCTTTTTCATTCAACCCCAATTAATGGAGAAAATTTACTTTTATCACTCAATGCCAAAGCAAGGTAGGTGATTTGGTGTTTTACTGTCAGCAAAACCTTCTGAAAGCTGTTCAAGTGACCCTTTTGCAGAAGCATATTGGTCATTCTTCTAAAACCCATGGTACAACTTCCACAAAGCACAGCTAGTGTCCTTGAAGAGCCTGTCTGTAAATCATGGTTGCAATGCCCTCAAAAAACTTTCTCCACACACTGATATTAGGCCTTCTGCTCATTTCTGTTGGGTAATAAACTGAAGATCTTTTGGGTAATAAACTGAAGAATTTTTTTTATTGTCCATGGCTTTGCTGCTGCTCCTACTACCAGTTTAGTCTTTCCTGACTAGTAAGAAAAAGAGGGCAAATGAGTTTGATGTGAGGAGATAGAGAAAGAGAGACCTTTCTGACATACTATGAACATTGAACACATACTCTGGTTTTCATTTCTTAATTTAAAACAAATAAATTCAAATGGATCAGTGGCGTTTGGGACTTTATAGACAACAATATGCTTTTGTCTGTATTTTCCATTAAAATAATGAAGAATGACATAAAAATGCTTAGGTAAATATTCAAAGGGTGACAGTGTGTTCCTCCATTCCAGCTGTAAGCCGAAATGCTGAATTGTCAACCCTGAGAACAGCGATGTGTTCCAGTAAAAACCAAAACAAGCTCTCAAATGTGCAGCATATTTACACTTACATTTAATTACCAAAAGCCTGGCATAATCTCTTAAATCCAACATCAGTTTAATAACAAATACCATTAAGAGCTCTGTAGTTCATGCAATGCCCTTAAATCAATGTGTAAAGAAGATGGGAGAATAGATGTGACAGGATGAAACAGGACACATTAGGAAAAACCTCAAATCTTGATGTGCTAGAGGAGATAACAAAGGTACCTTACCAAATAATCCTTAGAATTATTTTTGAGGATATGGTGATGATGAGCAAGTCAAGATACTGGCAAATGTTTTTGATCTCAGAATCAATTTAACACAACAAAGGAGCTAAATATGGTACTTTGAAAGTAAGTGTTTGTTTCTTAAAAAAACATGTGTTCTTACTGTTGTAATTTCCCTTTCTGTCATATCTGGATCAGTACAGATTTTTGTGAAAACAAACAAAAGCATTAGCTTATTAGAAATAGGAAGTAAAAGTAAATACTAAAGAGCATGTAATTGAGTAGCTTGCTTTGTCTAAACTATTCAAAGGTGTGGAAAGTATATGACAGGCAAAAATGAACAAAAGATCAAAGGGAATATTTTAGTTATTTTTAACACATCTACAATTGCAGATAAAATATTCACAAATTAAGATTTTTTAAAATCTTCCCAAAGGAAAAACATTTAAATGTTATTTTTTTCATGTAAAAAAAAAAAGAAAATTACACATGAAAAATTAGGCAACACTCTATTTTCTTTGGGGAAAAAAAAGTTTAAATATTAAAATAAGACAGAAAACAAGGTAGATAATTGTACTCATATCTGATTTCTCTTAAGATTTTATGGTTATTACCATTGTGCATTTTATACTTCTATTTCAGATAGCTCTGATTCCTCAGTTACCTTTACACAGACTGGCTCCCATCTACTAGGCATCACGCACAGCATTTAAGGTTCAAAGGAGGGTCTTGTTAAGGAGTAGAAACAGTTTTAACTAAAAGACCAAAGTTTGACTGCTGCACTAGGAGGAAGATTGCGTGCAATGAGCACTATTCTTGTACTTAACTGATGAAAAAGGAACAGAAACTTACTGATGCTGATCTTATCCAAAATATTTGAGATGTATTTGTTAATGAGCACTTGATGAAAAGGAGAAAAAGATTTTCAAGTTAGCAGAGAGTGATGTTTTGTTTTCTTTCCCAGAAGTATTCTCAAATCAAAGCGAAAGAAAACAGGGAAGAGAAAGTATACAACAGTCTTAAATATTAATGAAAAATTATAAGTGTCAAAGCTAATGAATAATTTTATAATTTTGCTGAAATTACTTCTTTACTCACAGAAATAAAGAAGTCTACTATAGAAAACTAGCAAATTATTTATATAGAAATACTTGCATATGTACAAGAAGATACTACTTATTTCAAAGTTTTGAGAAAACTGTTATCCTTTTTAGACATAAAAAGAGACAGAACTAGCCAGACAATCATTTCACTTCTTACATAAAGAAACTCAGCTCTGATAATACTCATTTCCAAATCTTTTAGGCTTTTCTTTCTAATTAGTAGTAATTCTCCACATGTTTTTTCTTCATGCTCTAACCTTTTCTCATATTCTGCTAGCTGATCTTGGAGATGATTAAATACCATCTGAACATTTTTTTGCTTGAACATCACACCACTTAAATTTTTCCTTTGAAAGAAAAAAAAAATAAATGAAGTAATAAAGCTATTATGCTACACTGGTTTTTAGTCTTTACTTACAGGTTTAATGTTTAATTTTATAACAGATAAAATAGTATTGTCTTGCAAATAATGACATCCTTTAAAGAAAAACAAGAGCTATACAACAGAGCTTATCATGAGTGTTTAGACCACTTAAAGACACTCAATCCATATCTGATGAGTCTATTGAGATATACAACTTACACAATTTTTTAAAAACAGCTTGCATTTTTGAAACAACTTCTTAGAGAATGGACTGATTGACTCCCACATGTAAAGTATCTGCTCAGATAATGGTACTCTGAGACAAAGAATGAGCCCGTGACTAATGCCATATGGCATAACCACTGTTTTATCATTTAATTGGACTAAAAGTGGGAGCTTTGCACCATTTGTGTAACATTTTGGCAAGTTGAACCTGAACTTGAGCCTTGTAGGTAATGTAATGCTTACCTGGATACTAAAGACAATATCCCATGTGTAAACAAAAAAGGAAACTCGACAGACAAGTTTAAGCCTATTTACACTGACATTAAGGCTTTGTTGTGTAAACTCAATGTTATTTTAACACTAAAATAAAACATTTATTTAATTTGAAAAGAAATTAAGCAGTCTGAGAAAGGGAAAAATCTGTCATGTGAAGACTATGCTGACCACTCAGGAGCCACTTACACTGTCAAACCAGGAACAGCTGGGAGCAATAATAAGATGTTATTCTTCTTATTGATTAGCTGATATTTGACAGAATAGATGTATTTAAGAGGTTTGGAATTTAGTCCTGAATTCTGGAGGTCACAAGATCTTCCTCAGAGTCTCTTCTGAGACTCTCTGCAGAACAATAATCCCTTTTGCAGAAATTAAATGATCTAAGGCTTCCTCTGAATCAGTGTCTACAAAAATACTGTTTTTATACTACAAAAAGCCCCTCTCTAAAAAGGGATCCATCAGAAATTATCCATAGTTCTTTTTCACTGAAACGCCCTTTCAGGCTTCCTCATCCCGAGTACCTTCGCTTAACTTGCTTGCTGCCTTTATTTCCTTCTTGCTGGAGTTATCCCGCCATATGGGAACTGATACACTACACAGGAACTGGTACATATAAACGGTGAGTGTTCTAATACAAGCAAGAATGTTCCTCGCGCAAACCTTAAGTTCAGAGGATTTATCATCCTAATATAATCAGCACCAAACTCCAAAGAGATTAAAAAAAGAATTGTTCATTGTTAACTTCAGATATGAAGACACGTCTTTGTCTTCCAAGAGGGTGGAAATATTTTTTCAAAAGTAATTGGTATAAAATGGTTTCTAGATGTGGCATTTAATAATTTTCCCTTAGTTAGCAGGTCAGGCTAAATTTTACAATAGACTTCAGTTTTGTAGTCAAGTTTCATGGAATGGTAGGGATTGGAAGAGACCTCTAGAGATCAGGTCAACCTAGATCAGGTCACATAGGAACATGTCCAGGCAGGCCTTGAAGACCTCCAAGTAAGGAGACTCCACAATCCCTCTGGGCAGCCTGTGCCAGGGCTCCCTCACCCTCACAGTGAAATAGTTTTTTCCTTATATTTAAGTGGAACTTTTTGTGTTCCAGCTTCATCCCATTACCCCAAGTTTATTATGGAAAACATATCTATTCCAAATTGGTATTTTGATAACGTGATAATATTTCCGTTTCACTCTAGTAGCTACTGTTTAGTCTTTCTATTGCATTAATGGTAAGAATTAAGTCAACGAGTTGTTATTCAAAGAAGGAGGCTAGGAAGTACCCACAAAAGGACAATAGTGAAGACTAAAAGCAGAAGTAGGAATTCCTTTAGCTTAAGCTTCTGCACTAGACCAGGCTAGAATTAGCCTCGCAATATGGTAAAAAATTGAAAATAATAGCCAAGAGTAAAATTAAAAGCAGTTAATCCCTTATTCCCAATTTTTCTAACACATCCAGCAGGTATCAGCACTCTTACAAAAAGAAGAATCATAGAATCATAGAATGGTAGGAGTTCGAAGGGACCTTTAGAGATCATCTAGTCCAACTCCCAGTTCAAACTATATTTGACAATGAACTAAATGCGCAACATGAAATATAGCAGGAAACAGGTAGAGCAGACTTCTTTATGATAGATTGATGAAATGCCATGTGATAGATCAGATTATTGTAAACATTAATAGAAGAAGGTAGATTAGTCTGAAAGATTTTTTTTAAAATATTGTCACCATTAATGTTCACTAATCAGAAGCAGTAAGCAATGAAAAGACACCAACAACCTCAAATGCTTCTCATTTGCCCCTCAAGCACAGGGAGTCTGAACGCTCTGGCAACCAGAAGGCACAAGCATGCTGCCAGTTTTCAGTAAGTCACATGATGGAGAAACTCCTGTGTGCTGTAACTTTGGTGTTTAGAGAATGACAGAAAGCAATACTAGACATTGGGATGTATAATTTGGAAGTCTGAGTGAAGGGGGTGTTTGATGTTATTTTGACTTTACAGTTCTTTCTATATGGAATCTCTAAAAGCAGGTTCTCAAGAAAAATGGAAAGTTTTCATTACTATCTATTTTAGTTCAAGAAGTTTGAGAATTTGAAAAAAAAATTGCAAGATGCCTTCTAACCTTGAAGCTCAGTAAGTGCCACTGCAGGTTGGGTCCCTCTGAGTCATTCTGTTTGAAACAGGAGTTGGAAAAAACATATCCAGAATCACATGTTCAGCAAAAAAAAATGTACACAGAAAAATATCTTTTTTCCCAAGTCAATAATTTTATGGAATAATCTCTCAAGGTCTTCAAACATCAACAGTACATAAGTGAATGAGATCAATGAAAAGGAGATGTAACGCAATGATGCAAGGATCACGTTTTCAGCATTTAGTCATCCAGTACAGTTTAACAATCCAAGCTGCTTTCTCTTTGACATTGCACAGTAGGCTCACCTTTATCCTTGAAGAGTAAACATGCTGTGCAATCAGCATATACAGCCCTCCAAGGCTTGTGTGGCCTAGAAGGCAGCCTGCATTATCAGTTGGATAGAGCCCTTTGAGACTATTTTCAGGACTCATCAGTCACAGTAAGTGTAGGTCCACACTTCTTAAACCACGGAAAACACTGAGTATGTGGTATCCTCCATTAATTAAGGATGCAATTGACCATGAATATTATCAGATTTCCAAAAGTAATTGTGATGCCCAAAATTCAACTTGGTAGGCAGACAATTTATCATTAATAACTTCTATAGATGCATTCAAACTACAAGCAGTAATCGGTCAAAAACACTCTCAAATTATTGATGAAAAGTGCATTATATTTACTAGAAATAATATTGTAAAACAGTGAAACTATCTTTACTAATTGCAATAAAGTAGAATTACTAAATTACTTTGGTAAACCATCCTTTAAAATTAATATAATGAATAGGTCTTACTGCAAATCAGTGAAAGATTTTTCTGTATTTTCCATCTGTATTTGCTTCATGTTCCACAATTCATTTAGTTCTTTAAGTTCATTTTTTAAATTTCCCATCGTGTGATAGTTGTCACCAATTTGACTGCAAACACATAAAAATCTTCCCTGGAAATTAAAAAAAAATACATGGCATGTAAATTAGGCAGATACAGATTTCCAAATACTCTATTTTAAGCATCTAATTATGGATAACAATTCATGAAGTTATATACCCAAATTAACAGAACTTCTTTCAGAGGGGACAGTTGAAGCACTAAGTGCAATTTGAAGAACTGCATTGCTGTAAGACCACAGCTTTGCACATTCAGTTACCGTTCTCCAACTTGTTGCACAATTCTTTTACTATACATCCATAAATTTTATTATGGCACTTGCATCTTTTCAGTTGTCTATATATTGATGTGTTCATGTTGGTAGGCCACTGTCTTCACAAAATAGTGGCCTATTTCATACCCTTTTTCATTTTTGCTCTCATGCTTAAAAGTTTTGCAAAGAAACACTGGCTTGCACAGCAAAAATGATGATAATAGTGAAATGATTATGATAGTGAAAAGTAACAATTTTCACACATGAGCCAAGTCTGGGCCTATTTACTTCAGTGTTTACAGAGTCAGCATCGTAACTGACCACTTTTATTGCTAGACCATTAAAGCACTTACTAAATGTAACATTATTTTAGGCAGATACCTAAAAAATTTGACTTTCAGAAAAAAAAATCCGTTATTGTTAGCTGCCATTCTCCAGGGAGAATATGGATTACTCATTATCTCTGAAAACTGGCATTTTTTAAAATTTAGTTACCAAAATAGAGAGTTGACATCTCTGTCATGTTTTTCATAACATAATCATCCTGTACTCCAGAGAGGGGAGGATTAAAGCACATGGAATGACTCCTGAACTCTTGCCTGCTTTCCTCAGCTACAAGTATACAACTCAAAGAGATGCTGATGTTAAGCTGCTGAAAATCTTTAAATAAAAAAGTGCTTTCACTACACTTCATATTCTACAGAAGAGAGATCCAATTGCAGTGTCTTTTTTATACCAGAAGTGACTGACGGTCACAGGACCCAAAAAAATGTGACACAAGCAAACTGCTATAATGAACAACAGTAGCTGGTAAACGAAGCTGAGGCTTCTGCACAATGAAAAAGGTAAACATAAAGCACTGTAGCAGTTCAACAGTAATAAAAAGGTGGGAGTCTTCTATTCGGGTGATACTTCTAAAGTGGTCTTGCTGCATTAGATTTTGTAACCCGTACTAATGGGCTCTAAGCAGCTATATAAATGGGCTAAATTAAGAGGGAGGAAAATACCTTTTGATTACCCTTATATATACACACACATACATACGTATATATACATCTAATTTCAGTGCACACACGTATAAATACCAAATTTCAAGACCTCACAATTCAGTGGGCAAAGAATGCATCTCAGATTTAAATAAAAATCAGTATTTTAAAATTTTCTTCTTTAGAAACCACCCCATTCTTCTGAAGCAGCAGCCTGATGCATAGATTAATGATGTTTTTCCTTGAGAGAAGTGCTTGTTAGACGTATACCTAAAAGGTAGCTGTAAAAAAAAATGAGGAAACAAAGCTTTTGTGACATATGTTAGCATAGATATGAAGGTGTGTAAGATACCACAAGAACATGACATTTTTAAGGCCTTTGAACTTTCTGAAAGTTCAATACGTATCTGTATAGGACTAGATGGAAATTTCAGGTTTCTTGCAGCATCACAGAATAATTAGAAAGAAAATGAAGTTATGGTAATTAATGCAAATCCCTATGCAAATCCCTATGCAACTGAACTGCCCACAGAGAGTCTCAAACCTCTGAGGAAAAATCAAATTAAGTTTTAGGCTCAGCATCAGGAGAACTTGGAGGAATGTGATAACCTGTGATATACAGTATATCTGTAAGATATGTTCTGTCCTTGACCTTTAAAAACAACAAAATTTGACATGATTAAGATATCAGGGCCAGATAAAAAATATATACACAAAGAAGCCATAACATGATTTTTGCCAAAGAGTCAGGTTCATATATTAGCTGTGTTAGAAAAAAAACCCACCAATTAAGAAGAATTTTGTCTCCTTGACTTCCCACACTCTTTGTTGGAACACTAGCCACTAAGTCAGTACAATCTACTTCCTATTGTAAAACACAGAGAATTTGCAATCAGGTTTTAGAATAAGCAGACAAAAAAGGTGAAATATTCTAGACTCTCTGTCCTGATTGACTGAATAATTGCTCCTTATGGTTTGCTGCCCAGATAGGTTGTTGGGTCTCCTTCTCCAGAGGCATTCAAAATCCACCTGGACCACCTACTCTAGGTGGTCCTTCTCTGGCAGGAGGCTTGGATTAGATGATCTTTCAAGGTCCCTTCTAACCCTTAAGATTCTGTGATTCTATAATTCTGTGATAATAGTCCAGAATCCTGTCTAAATTAAGCAAGTTCCTTGGCACGTGGTCATTCAGCTGTTCAGTATATGAAGAGTATTCTTCATTCTTAGCTGCTGAACAAGACTACTGGGGTATTACGTGGTAGAACTGATATACTCTTATCTAGGTATGTAGCTGTATTACTCCTGTACTAAGAATGCTATGGAATCACAGTCATAATCTGGAAAAGTTTTAAACAAGCAAATGTCTTAATCTTGAGAGAGTACTAAAATCTCTGAATATAACTTTAAACAGCTTTTTCTTAAAAAAATATCTAACATGGTTAACTGAATCATATAGTGTGACCCTGCACAGCTAGAAATAAGAGTTATTGTTAAAAACAAGGCATTCTCTTTTATAAAGCCCCATGTTACAAAACTTCAGTTGCTACGATCAAAGAACTGTATCAAGCTCTAAGAACATGTTGACATTTAAGATATCCATGTATTGTTATCAATCTTGTAAAACAGGCTTTGTACATTGTTTTATTCCACTTCTCCAGAACACTCGTTTAATACTCCTCCAGAACACCAACTCAAATATTGCTCAAGTAAATAATGGATACAGTTATTTACAGTTACTAGAAAAGGCAGAATTAAAAATGGTAACAAAAACATAGGAAATAAAAGCAGCTCAGAATTGCTGATTATCTGAATGTTGACCTGTGAGTCATTTTCCACATGTTCTATGATCTATTGGTAAACCTCCAGTTTGGTAGAGCACAATTTTTAACAGAAAGGGATATATAAACTCCATCTTCCCTGTCAAATTTAGAAATCTGTGTGAATCAATGAATTTCCCTATGCTTAACTTAGTATTCTATTACATATAGGAAGTCTCAGAGTTTTTCAATAGAAATCATCAGATTCATGAAAGCTACTGTGAACAATATGGGGGTTTTTTTTAATCTATATGTCTCATCTTTGATGCTGTAATATATAACTTCAGTTTATACAATATGCAAGTCAAAGAATAATAAAAATGAACAGAATGTTAGAAAGAAAAAGCTTGTTTCTTCTAATGCTATAACCATGTTTCTATAAAGCATAATGTTCAGTAATGAAATTCAATAATTCCTTTTGGTGGATTATACAGTTTAGTAACTGATATAGCAGATATAAGCCATCATTTACAAAAAGATGCCATCTGCTGTGCAAACATGCTATCAGCAGGCACTTCCTATTACACTAGAATCCTTTTTTGTCCTTTATTGATTTTCTCCATTGCATTTCTCAAGCCCCCAAGCAATCTGCGCCACTGTAGCAAATGAAGAAAGCAAAGGACTTCTCAGTGACCCCAATATCAATTGTGCTTTATACTTTACATTGTCTCAAGGCTATGGACCTCATAGGCTAGTTGAAGCAAGAGATAGAGCACAGTATATACACAATATGTATAGTTCTAAGGCAACTGTTTAGAAACGACAGCCTAACCTTTGAGATTAAACATACTCCAAAAAAGCCATAAAACCATTAAATTACTCACCTGTATATCACTTAATTGTTGCTGCATAATACTACTTTTTTGTTCCAGTTGTTGTTCAGTTTGCTTCTGCTGTTTATCTAGCTCTTGTACTCTCTGATCCAAAGAGGAGAGCTTCTGCAGAGTTTATGCATAAACAGATATGTTAGTAGTCAGAAGTTATTGTCCTACATTCTATAGAAATCAGGAAATATATTCTTAGCCTTATATTTGTGGTTTTTCCCATTATATACTCTACAGTTTGAATGAAAAAATGCACAGTTAAAATAGAAAATATATCTGCTAATGCATATATAGTGTTTATCATCTTACAGGAAAAAAATCCCTCCTTACTCTCCTCCTTGTGCATCTTTACCTTCTTTCTGACAAGGAATTTACAAAGTTCTGAGATCAAAATATATATTTGGAACAGCTTTGATGAAATTAGTATCAAAGATCAAAATAAATGTTTATTACTTATTATCACTAACTCATGAAAAACACACCTAAGGTTAGCTAACAAGAGCAGGAAGAAGAAAGAAAATGAAATATTGGGATGTCTATCTCATTTTTTATATTTTTCATTATCCAATCTATTATTAACCAGCACCTCAAGAAAAACAGGAGTTCTTGTCTATTGTTATTAATTTCATTTGCATCATTA
Organism: Urocolius indicus; assembly: GCA_013401255.1. NCBI lineage: Eukaryota > Metazoa > Chordata > Aves > Coliiformes > Coliidae > Urocolius > Urocolius indicus. The sequence continues at coordinate 264,351 of WBNH01010607.1, forward strand.
GTGTGAGCACCAAATATTAAATGACAGAAATAATTATTAATACATGTTAAAAAGATAATTTTACATTAGTAAGTATACTTACATTACATATTCTTATATACATTGTACAATACTTTAAAATTTCATTTAGACTATATAACAATGAATATAAAATGCATTTTGCCATTCTGAATCAATAATTTAACCCTTTAATCAGTAAGAAAGTTATTTTGATTTTATCAATGTCTTTCGCATGTTGTTCACATACAAAATTGCTGGTGCAAACTGCAGAAGCAAACTTTGCAGAAGCAAATGCACAGCCATAGACCATGATGTATACCTTAAACCACACCTCTCTAGGTTTCAAGGAAACTAATGATGTGATCTTTGTCACATTGTTTCTACTCAGTTTTAGTTGGGGAAGGGCTAACAACATTAGTCATTGTCATTAATGTGCTGTTTTGAAAATACTATTAGCTGTTAGACTAATCTTTTGTCTTTTTAAAAAAAAAATCTATTTTACTTATGAAAGCTGCATCAAAAAGAAAGTATGGCATAATCCATTATCTGAACTCAGACTATTCAACATCTTCTGTCTCTCCTCCAAAAATGGTAAGTGTTGCTATATGCAAACTACGTAAAGAGCCTTTCAAATGGAGTAACAGTAAAAGCTGAAGAAGACAACTTCCTGTGACAAGCTATTTAGTAGTAGTCAGATAACAGAACTGTGAACCTACAGACTGACTCTGCAATAAAAAAACCTTCCATCTTGCTGAGGCAGCAGAAGATCTTCTATCTGAGCTTTGATCAAAAATAAAATATCCTGTATCTAAACTGAATAGGCTCAAAAGATGTTGATCTTGCTTTATTCTGAGATTGTTCTGTTACAAGCATACAGCTTATTGAAAACTCATGGCCTTAATTCAGGACATAAACCATCAATAGCTACTTTTGCTTCCTATTGATTTGGAAACAAAAATTAAGGCATTTTGCTTTTTGTTTTCTGGCAGAAAGGTGCAGTGAAAATGCTCTCTTCTTTCAAATACTTAAGAAATAATAATGTCATTCACACAGATTACCATATTTTTTATTCTGGTCCTAAGACACTTATTTCCTTTGCCAACAAAAAAAAAGAGGAAGCTTCAAATACTTTCCCTACATTGTAAAACCACTTGTTACAGTAAACAATGCATACTCATATATTCTTAGAGTGTGGGGCAGTTCACATTTGGAATTGTTCACAAGGATTTGCACATTTTTCATGATGGAACACAGGCTCTGAGTAGTACGCAAAGCTGAACTTAAGCATAATGATAGGACATGTCCCAATTTCAGTGTTGCTAATTTGCAAACTATGAAAGTGAAACTCTGTTTCACTCATGATAGAAGGCTGAAAACAACTGAAATTTTTCCCACGTTTCCAGTTGTTTTCAGAGTCATTTCCCAAACAAAGAAAAAGTATCTGCTCAAGGAAAAGACATAACAAAAAGGATAAAGCAAAGGTACAGAAAAGCTCTTAATAAAAAAAAATGTGAATAAATTCCATTCCAAACAGTTCTACTAAAAGAAGGCTGAATGGCTTTGTTTGAGGGGTTTGCTTGAATATAATGTACAGTAACATCTTGCACTGAATTATAATTCTGATTTTTAATATTTTCACATCATTTCAGAAGATGAGGGGTTTTTTCTACAGATGTTTGTTGAGGTGGCAAAGGGACTTACATCACTTGACTAGTTGTCCTACAAACATGTGTCCTTAGTTAGACAATTACATATTTCTCAAGAGTATCTTTCATTGTAGTACCTTGTTTGCAAACAGTAATTTGTTTAGATAACAATGTCCACATTGCTCTCAGCTCTTTATTGCCACTGTTGTAGCACTGTATATAAGCAAATCTTACAAAGATCTAAAAGACCATGAGATCCAAAAGAAGGAAGTCTAACAATGAAATAAATGTTTCTCAGTCACACAAGTTTGGTTAGTATTCCTTTTGCTCTTTTGAGCAGATCTGGACAAAAGACTATTTCTCTGAAAATTTTCACTAGATTTTAATCCCAGGAAAGGTTGGCACCACTAGTATAGCCTGCAAATATGGGGAACAAGCAACTATGTCATCACTAGATAACTGGAGTAAAATGATTGTTTGGACAAATTTTCCAGATTATAGAGAGGTCAACCAAAACATTTCATACTCTAACAGTAGGAATGATCTACTAGAAGCAAAAGAAATGCTTGGAAGAGTGTACTTAAGTCAATTGAAGGTAGGCTGAGGAGCTGTTTTTAATAGAAAAATCTGTTTCTTTTTATTATTATAAAGAATAAACATTTCATGAAAGGAAGTAAGTTCAGTATATAATTCTAAAGAAAAATAGCCTCTAATATCTCTCAGATTGAATCCCTCCTATCTGAGATCACTGCCAAAGGAGTCAAAGGGGATTTCTGACTCAAAGACTTGCAGTAAAAGACTGCAATGCCTCCCTCTAGTTCTGGTTGGTTTTTTGATCCCACACAAAGCTGGATCAAAATCCAAGATCGGAACACTCACAGCACATGAGTATTCATCTGAGGATAAGCAGGAAGAAGCAACGGAGCCAAACAATTCTGAATGGGAATGTTAACAGTAGAAATGCTTTTCCCAGAAGTATTATATGTCTCCAAAGAAAAGATGAATCTCAATGGCACTCACCAAGTATGAGAGTTCTCAAGGTGAGTTGTACACTGGTGTGCCAATGAGATGCATCACAGGAGATATTTTATCTTTATTAGAGGGATTTTGGATAATAAGACAAGTCCTTAATTCTACTGTTTATGTGATATCAAGTTTTATCTAAGAATAAGGCAACACTTTTACTTCTTGCAAGAGACCTGGTTCAGTGCTGGCTCAAGGCCGGCATGCCTATTACCACTGTATTCCACTTCCTCACAGGATGTGCCCAACAATAGTGATTGGAAATCTATTACTTGCCTTTTTCTTGCAGGCAGGCACCACTAACAGTAAAGTCAGTACCAAGTCAGTTCAGTAGTTGCTAGTTTTCCCAGGACTTCTGTATCATAAAGGTCTCTGTGTTATTGGACTGAAGCTTTGAAGGAGTGACCTCTGGAAAGTTGCCGCTCAGACAGAAGCCAGAGCTGGGTTTTGACAGCCTCACTTTAAGGCCTCCTGTCTCTTGCTGCGAATGTATAGATGAAAGACTTCTTCAGAAAATTGTCCTGGAGCTTATACGCAGTGTCCTTCTTGAAGCTTTAAGACCTGGTAGTTATTACATCAGTTTAAATATTACTGTTATCCAATAGAGGACAGATGATAGAATCCATTTGCCCAATGATGGATATAGATGAAATACCTCTTTTGGTGATGACAAACTTGTGCTTCCAGTCAGAAAAGATGAAGAAATAGCACTTCCTCAAGAATGGTTAAAAAGCATCAACGAAGTCCAGAGGAAAACAGATACATTTCACAACTGAAAAAGGCACACTAGTGTGTTTTGTGAATTTAGCAGTTCACACCAGGAAAAAATAAAGGGCATTAGTGCCACGCTATTTTACATATGCATGTGTAAGTATAAGCTATGGTAAGGGTCTGATTGTGCTTTTTGTAGAAACTGAAGTATGAAAGATGCACAAATTCAAACAATAATGTCACTCCGTATATGGATGTAGTGGTTTAACCACAGCCAGCAAGAGATAGAGTGAGATGGAGAAGAGAATTGAAAGTAAGTAAAATTCTCGGGTTGAGATAAGGCAATTTAATAATTAAAATATAGTAATAATAATAGTTGTAATTGAACAGAAAAAGAAGACAAGAGGGAAATAACCTCCCCAAAAGACAAGTGATGCACAACACAATTGCTCACTCCCCAATGATCAGTGCTCAGACAGTCCCAAGCAGAGATTGGTCCACTCCAGCCAACTATCCGAGATAGAGGAATGATATCCTATGATATGGAATATGCCTTTGGCCAGTTTGGGTTAGATATTCTGGCTGTATCCCCTCCTAACTTTTTGCGTCCCTCCAGTCTTCTTGCTGGCAGGGAATGAGAAGCTAAAAATATCCTTGACTTAGTATAAACACTACTTAGCAACAACTAAAAACATCTGTGTATTATCAACATTCTGATCAACATCTCAACTAAATCCAAAACACAGCACTGTACCAGCTGCTAGGAAAATATTAACTCTATCCCAAATGAAACCAGGACAACCGATTACTACTAAAGGGTTTTTATCTGTAAGCAAATTGGTATTTATTGTTAATAACTGAGAGACAACTAAAGTGCTTCATGTTTTCATGAGTATTTAAATTTTCTTAGTTGTTAAACAGCAGGCATCATTACTCAGCAAAACTCATTAGCCTTCTATGTGATTTGGTCACAAGGTATTCAAAGTTAATTCGTGGTAGGAAGTAAAAAGAAGGCAGAAGAATAATTTAGATTTGTCATGTTTACCTGAGTCATTTTCCAAATTCCTTTTTGATCTCAAATTTCTTTTTTAAGATTCCACTCCAATTTCTTAGAGGAAAAAATAAAAAAGCCATATGCAATGCATAAGAAAGCAAGTTAATGGACAACAGCAAGGAAATATAACAGTAACATTATACTAAAGATGAATATAGCTTTTAAATTTTTTCCTATCATAAAACCGTATTAAAAAAGGAAATCACAACAGAGTTGCAGGCACAAAGGTAAGCAAATATAAGCAACACTATAACAACATTTTCTGTATTTAATGTAGTTTGGCTTTAAATACACAAAGCAGCTGAGCTGCCTTACCCAAATGGATATTGAACATCAATTGTTCAGAATTTAAAAATCTTAGTGCCTCCTATATTTCATATGATTAGATTTCTTTTGTAACTTCTAGTAAAAATCTGAACATGTTTTAACACTTTATTGTATGGCTATCCTACTGATATCATTTCGAGGATAAGTTATATAGCACATTATTACAATTTGTGCTTTGAAAACCTCTGATTTAATGAATGCAAGATTAGCAGACTATCATCACTATATCCGATTACAATCTAAGTTGAACTCTAATTATAGCTGTTTCTTTTTTAAGTGAATTCTATCTCTAATCATAAATGCATCCATTAGAGATACATTTCTGACTGACTGCATGCCCTGTGACTTGAGAAGTGAGATTACAGAACAACAAGGAACACAGTAGTCAATTTTTTTTTTTTTTTTTTTTTATAAAAAATAGTGGGATTTAATAAAACCTTCATGAGGAACAGCTAAAAAAGTAGAATACTTGCAAGTCAGATTGAGATTTCTTATAGATATTATATTAAAGGCTCAAAGCACAGGCAAGCCAAGTTTTGACATTTCCCATTAATTAACGATAAAAGGCCTCATGTTAATATATAATGCATTTAAAGTCAGAAGACCTACAGTAGAAATAAATTAGCAGTTTTCATAGTGGCAGTTACAGTGGGGCTCTGCAAGTATCCATGCTGGGTCCTGTGTTTCCAATTTATACAGAAACAATATGAAAAAATGTGGGGGTTGTGGGATGACTGATATTTGCCCAACAATTCTATGATAAAAAGATCATCATTTTCTATTCTTCCACTCTAAAGAATGAATGTAAATTTAAAAATATACCTTGTAATTGGTTTCTTCTGCAGCTTTGATTTTTTTTATGTCCACATAATTTCTCCTTTTTTCCCTGTAGGACAGTTCAGCATTACCAGTGTCTTCATTTAGTCTCTCTATTTGCTGTTCAATCTCAGACATGCTTTTGCAGATAGTTCTGACCTCTGCCTGAGAAGCCTTCTTTATTCCTGAACTATTGAAATGAAACAACCAATTTTACATTTCTTTTTATAAAATATACTATATAAAATTAAAAAAAATCTTTACTAGGTAAAGCTAAAAGATTTTAAAAACAAAAGCACTATTTTATCATCCTGCTACTTGATGCTGAAACATCAGGCTCTTCCTCAAAATTTTAGTCTCTTTATTATTATAGTCTTGATAGTTCACTGATATCAAACAATCAGATGTTTTATCCTGCTAACCTATATCACAGAATCTCAGAATGGCAGAGGTCGGAAAGGACTTCTGGAGGTCATCAAGTCAACCTATCCTGCTCAAGCAAGGCCATCTAGATAGTTGCCCAGGACTGTTTCCAAATGGCTTTTGAATATCTGCAAGGATACAGCATCTAGAACCTCTTGTAGCACTTTTTTTCAAGTGCTCAGCATCTTCCCTGAGCTTAACAGAGATGATCCTTGAATACTAACCAGCTTTCTTGGGCTCCTCTTTCCAAATATAATGCAAAACTATCGGTTTCTGATAAGAAAGTGGCATAACTAGTCCTTTTATCTGAAAGTGTTGAAATTGGTCACACAGTGTCAATTCATCTATCCTACCACAAAGGGCCATGTCTAGGGTACTCCATATCAGCGCAGTTGTATAGATTAGTCATATGGCTGATGAATTTAAATTCCTAAAGTATGTTGCTATTTGCAGAAGTCTTAGGTTACATAAAACAACTTTAGTTAATTTGCATACAAATAATTTTTCAGAAGTGTACTGTTAAACAGAAGTGAACTTAAAATACCAGTTGATTAGACTATCAGATTACAGAGCAAACCCCAAACTGAATCACATTAAAAAAAAAAAAGTCCTACAAGTAAACATTGATACTGACAGAATACAATCTCTATTCAATAGAACTTATTATTCTTCAATGGAATGCTTCTTTTTAGAAGAATGGGATCACTGAAAAAATAAACTGTTTACTATTATTCAGTATCTGCTGAATTAGATAAGGATCTTCACAGAACATACAACACTTTTTAAATAATCTGAAAATCACTGATCACACATTTCCTTAGTTGAATTAGTGGCTAGAATACTTCTCCCAAAAACCAGCTCCTTAAATACAGGTTTTCATTTGCTTAGTTAAAAGAAGGAAACATAATTTACCTTACAAATTCCAAAGATTTCTAACTGCACAAGGACTAAACTTCATGGATTATTTCACACACAGACACATTGCACATTCCAATTTCAGTTCATGTGAATAGTCAGTTCCTAAATATATCTCAATCTACAATCAGTCAGCAGTATCTTCTACAAAGTCCTTGAGAAGCCTGTAAGACTGGCCTTCCCTTCTCAAAATTCAAGCAACACAGAAGGAAAAAGCAAGAGAAAATATTGCTTGTAAGCATCTTGATGAACTGTACCTAACATATACCACGTATGTAGCATGTATTACAATTACCCTTTCTCTTTCTCTGGAGAAATTCAAAAGACTTGTAGAGGTGGTGCTTAGGGACATAGTTTAGTGATGTGATGTGGCAGTGGTCATGGATGTGGCATTGTGAAGTTAGCAGTTGAACTCGATGATCTCAAAAGATCTTTTCCAACTTAAATGACTGATTGTGTAACAGAATCAAAACTGCAATTTCTTTGAAAAATGCAAAACATGACCTAGAGGCTTCAGAATTGTCACACACCTGTAACATCCTATATTTAGAAGCACAACTGCACAACTCACATACAAGCATTTTTTTAAACATACTGCAAGAGGCAAAATAGCTATACCTGAGAGTCGGAGGGAAGGACTAGTTTCACTACCTGAAACTGTCAATGGTGTAACCCCTTTCTTGGGGCAGGTCTGCATAATCTTTTTTAAAAGCTACCACCATTGCAGCTGCAGAGGTTTTTCCCTGCACCAGCCGGGAATCGAACCCGGGTCGCAAGAATGGGAATCTTGCATGATACCACTACACCACTGGTGCTGCTCTGCAACTTCTGGATAATTATATCACCCTGGGCAGCTCCAGGGTAAAAAAGTATAGTTGGTCATTGATTTAGCCAGTCTTTGAATACAAAGCACTCCTAATCCTTTTTTCGGTTGCTGAGACAAAGAGCCTTATATCTAAAATATCTTGTTCCCTGGGAATCAAAATATTGGAAATTATCAAGATCTGTTCCAAGCATGTTAGGAAAAATACAGTGGAGAGTACACGTGAATGGCCTGAATCTTCCCTAGATTATAATGAACACAGGTGATAACGATAAAGAGCAATGGAAGCTTTTTTGGCTGAAGAGAGCCAATAGGAACGCAGATGTACTCTGGTACTTGAGCCATTGCATTGGACAGTAATAACAGTTCTATTCTTTAGACTTTCACAAGTCTGTCTGTGTTACATCCATTGATTACACTTTCTTGCATATTTGAGCTTGGCAGTCTTAGATAAATACCAACTGCACAATGTGAGTAGTAAGCAGGGCTCTAATATATATATAACTGGACTGATGAAAGGGGGTCTAGAAAATAATGCTATGAAGAATTGGTGGCAAATCAGTAATTTGTGAAGGTACAGCATGTGGTGCTTTGAGATCAAATACGAAATACTCAGACTGGGTCAGAAGTAATTACAATACTCAATCCAGCAGAGAGGCTCAAGGATATTCTGACTACTAGATGAAACTTCAGTTGTAAATCTGTCTCTGAACAAATTATGTCCATACACTTTTGGTAATGATATCTGTTTAGTTATTACAGAGTTTCTGAATCCTACAGTCTCTGACAATATTGATCTGAACTGTTCACATCACAATCACTTCACTTCAAAACAATTTTCTGTTTTTCTACAAATGATCTTATGACCTGGTTCTGAAACAGGTCTCATTAATCACTGCATCAGAGATACTGAATTTTGCAAATTCCACATGTAGCAGACTTACAAATCACACACTTGAGAACATATGCAATTCTCCTAATGAAGCACTTTTAATATTTCCATATGCTCCATAACATCCTCACATGAACAATATTTACAGTACACTATGTAGGAAAAAGAATTATCTACCAGAAATAAATTACCTAAAAAAAGTAGCACATGTTTTAAAATATTTTAAAATTTTAAAAGACTGGCAAAGGTCACTGAGCTATTAAGTATTCACTTTCCTAGAGAAGTTTTGAAACAGTCAACATTGGAAACCCTAAAAAAAAAAAATCCATCTGATTGCTTCTTAAAAGGGGTAGGTAGTGACTAAATGGCTTCAGAAATTCCCTCCAAAATGTTTATGACTGTAAAAAGATTTAAATATCAAATAAAAAAACAAGGCCAAAAGGGCAGTTCACCTGAACAGTGCAGAGTGAAAAGATCTGTGCTGAAGCTGGAAAGCACTGAAAGGAACCAAACAATGACTGTTCCACTCTAACTTACTATATCTTTTATGCAGCATAAAATTGTTTCATGCATACAAGTCTACCCATGACTTTAAGCATGCATGCAAGAGGAACAAAAATACTCCAAATAGAAAAGCAGCTAGGCTCCAGCTGAAAGAACTATGGTTCTTCAGCAATGTGTTCTATACTCCACTCTGTGCGGGTGTTGAAAATTTTATCACAGCTTCTGCAGCTTACTCAGAAACTCCGCCTCCATTTGAGAAGTGTGGTAATTTTTTTGGTTTTTTTTTCCCATAAGCTTTCATACACTCAGCAACTGTGCATAGCATGTGGACCTGATTTTTTTAATCTAACTGTAAGATATACTCAGCCATTATAGATCAGGTCAAATGTATTGTTTTTCCTCAGCTTCTTTCATCCAGATGCTTAGCATACTATCAAGGCACCACAGACGATGGGTGAATGTTCATGTGGACGATCAGTCCCAAAGTTTTCCAGTAATGTGAACTTTTCTTACCACTCAAATACTTGTTTGAATAAACTTTGTATTTTAGATCCTTCTCAGCTCAATCACAAGTTCAGCAATAAAACTCAAGTAGGTGAAGAAAGAGGTGGGGATTTTTTTACTTTCAAGGTGGCCATTGCTCAGAGACTGGCTGGACATTGACGTGCTTGTGTGAGGTCCTAAGTGACTACTTTTGCCTTTCTTGGGTGTTGTGCTTTCCTTCTCACACCCCTGTGTGAGAAAACCGTCTTGTCTCCAAACTTGTCATAACCACTCTTTGGGTCTTGAACCTGAACTTTGATACGTATTTCTAGAAATCCTGAATATGTGGAATGACAGTAATCAGGACACACTGACAACAATACTGAATATATATAAAATAGATAGTGCTCAAAGAATTTCTCTTGTGATATTGTCCAGTTTTTCTAGGGTGCCTATAATGTTTTAGTGTACAAGACGGTCTGAAGTACCTATGCTTCTCAAATCTGCTTTCCAAGAACTCCTCGCTCTATCTCTCGATGTTCTGCGTTTGCTTGTTCATGTTCTTACAAATCTGAGCTTCCTCTTTAAGCCTTCCACTATGGGCAAGATCCATTGTCGTACATGTATGATGAAATAAAAGGTTTAATCCATTTAAAAGAAAGATGTCACTGAAATTGAAAAAAAATAAATTTCTAAAGCTTCAGCTTCTGATCAACATCAGAACTAATGAAGTCTGATTTCTTACCCACGTGTTCCATCACTGATTTACTTCAGTATGCAAGACCTGAGATCCAATTTGAACCATTATTAAGGAGTATGCACACAACTCCTCCTCTCTTTTTCTCCCTTTTCCCACGTCTTTTTTGAGGGAGCTTTTTGAGGTCTACTAAGGAATGCTTTCATGCTGACAGGATGTCTGTAGTCAATTCAGTCACCAATTTCTACAAAACTTACAAGAATCTAATTATTTTCAAGAACTTTCCAGTTGAATTTGCTGAAACTAGGCAATAAAACCCAATGTTACTGGGGGATAAAGACAACAACTTGTCAGAGACATAAAAACATCATACATCTAGTGTCCAAATAAAAGAGAAACTAAACATTGATTTGATTTGATGTTATATCACAAATATACTGAAAATATTACGTACAATATTGTTTAAAGTACAGATGTTGGAATCAATAAACTGAGGAGCTACATTATGTGTGTATAATGACTTAAAAGAATTTAAAGAAAAGAGAGAAAAACAGTATTTCAGATTCTATGCTTATAACAATCATATATGAAAAAATACAAATAAAATTCATAAAAGGTTTTACCAAAATGTTTTTGGGACTGACGTTTCCATTAATATCTGGAGAATTTCAGAATCTTTTGAACACAAAAACTTCTACCTAAACATAAGGTGAAATGACTTTACTGTACTGAAGATGGAACACTGAAACAGGCTGCCCAGGGAGGTTGTGGAGTCTCTTTCTCTGAAAGCTTCAAACCTGTCTGGATGCGTTCCTGTGCGACTTGATCTAGGTTTACTTGCTATAGCAGGAGGTCAGACTAGATAATCTCTAGAGGTCCCTTTCAATCCCTACCATTCTGTAATTCTGTAATTCTGTGATTCTGTGATTTTGTTTTAATTATCAAAGTCTGCTTTTCATCTTTTGCAAAATTTTACTTATTTTCCTTTCAAGTGACATGCAAAAAAGTGACATGATAAATTTCAGCCTGATGTTATCTTTAATTATTGAAATGTTATATTACAGATAGACTTAAAATAAAAGCAAGTCTCAATTTTACAGTCATGCTTTCAGTGAAAAATGAATGCTTGCTTCCTACATTTATATAGCAGGCGTTACCTATTTCTGAATTTTTGCAAAAATGCTTTGTTTTCTCCCTCTAGTTCTTCATTTTCACATTTCAAAACAGCCATTGCTTCAGTAGTATTGAGAAACTTCTGCTTTGTATTCTGTAGATCACTTTCCCTGGTGGATTTCTAATGACAATTAAATTAAGACACTTTTAGCATAAGCAGAAACTATTTAAAGACTGCAGAAAACACAACTATGCAAGCATTTTTACTCCATTTATATAAAAACAATAAAAAACTTACTAATTCTTCCACAGCTTTAATCACTTCAGAAGAAGCATCTGATATTTTCACACTCTCATCTCCTTGGGCAGCTATTTTATTATTCAGATCTTCTATCTAGAAAATATTTTGCAAAATAAGTGATACAAGTATCTCATATTTCTTTGTAGTAATTAAATAATATGTTTTATGATAAATTTAGAAGCAAGCTATTAAACAGCAACCAGAAATATTTAATACTACGTTATTTACATGCATATAGCCATTTCAATGTATCATAGCAGAATCTTTAGACTTCACAGTATGAATAAGCACACACTCACAGCCTGCTAAGTCATGTATGTCATATGTGCTATAATTAAGAAGAATACCTAAAGTTCCTCACAGCCTCAATATTTCCCTTAATATCTCAATGTACCCATTGAATTAACATAGATTCACACAGAGATTCAATCATGGATCAGTCACTGGAGCTTAAGGAAAAATGTGAATGTTAGGAAAACAATCATCTGCTATAGGATGAAAATATCTAAAGTGGCTTTAGACAGATAAAGGCATGACTACTTACACTGAGCCTAATGAACCTGCCAACTCTCTTTCCTTTGCAGAGGCTACCCTGGCAGAATTTACCTATGCAATCTCCACAGAGATATGGCTCACACTGGAATATGACTAAACAACAAATGTGTCCAAGCAGAAAAAGGGCTGCTAAGGTTGATAATGGTAGAGAATGAATGTTGGCAGATCAGCACATAATTAAGATACAGGTACTCCAAACTGCATGTGATTTCCTACTGCTACCTCAAAAACTTGTTGAAGAGCAGATTTGCTAAAGACTTTGTGACTATGTCCCAGCAGCTAAGGAGGGAAATAACACAGGTTCTCTCTTGCTATCTTGTCCAGAATGTCAAAGATGTGCTGTATGTTCTGGATTCTGCCAACTGTCCTTGTATAGCTCTACCTTTCTAATAAGCTGGAGAGTGAAGGTCCTAAACTGAATCGTTAGTGCTATAAAACATTATCTGTGATGAAAAATTGTGAAGAAGTACCTTTACTAATCTCAGAAAAGGAGATTAAAAAAGTAGATTTTTTAATATGAAAAATATGATATGAAATACAATTCAGGGGAAGTGTGAGAAAAACAAAGACATTGGTTATATTTACAGGGGAAAAAAACCCACAATGTATTAAGTATAGGCTAAATGTCCCAGTTCTTAAATTGCTAGTACATGGGAAAAAACATTTTTCAGATTTTTTTCCTTCTTACAATGTTTTTAGAGCAAACATTTTGACAGAAATGATCTGAGATACTGTCACATTGTGCAGATAATTAATGAAGACAAAAGAATAAAGGAGGAATAGTTAAGTATGAGGTTTCTTTTAATCTTTGAAGAGCAGAGCCCATGTAGATACAGAGACATGATTGAACATTATAGATATCTTTTGTAATGCAAATCTGGATAATATGGATGAAAGAAAACTCAGAATTTTCCTTGCAGTGTCAAAAGCTGTAACATTCTCCATTGATGACATATAAAATCTAAAAACCAGCATGATTTAAAACAAAGAAAAAAGTTAGGAAAAAAAAAGTGAACAGTATTAGTTCACCTCACTAATTAAGCCTTCAAACTTGTTAATGTACATGAGATGCTAAAATTTGAATCAAATTCAAGCCCCACTGAAGTCATTAAATATAATCCCAATATTTTTCCATTTTCCAGAATAATTCCATTGTCCCAGTAACATTTCTATGATGACCAGAAGAACCACTGAGCTTTCTGAAAATACACTACTGTAAAGATTTATTCAGTTAGTTGGTTTAGTCACGTTTTTGAGAGACATTGACAACAATAGAAGAGGCTTCTGTTAAATCTAAATCTGGCTCATCCTTAGCATAAATTGATTACAACAAAACTGGTCACTAAATGGAGCAGTTCCATGCTCCAACTGACCTCTGTTGCGCAGAGGTTCTCCCTTTCCCTTATGTTGCTCTCATAATTCAAGTAGCACCTACTGAAATATATTAGGTCAAGCAAACCCAGTTGGAAACAAATTCAGAAAGAAATCATTGACTAATAAGTGTTGGCTCTATTTGAAAATAATGTTTTTCTGTTTATCAGTTGGTAGTAATTATTGGTGCCAGTAACAGGAAAAAAACACACAGTCCGAAACAAACAGCAGGAACACATGCATTGGTTGCTGTCTAACATGAATTTGTATTTCCTCTTGCAGGGTATGGGCTCTGGGTTTTTTGTTAAGTTCTGGGCATGTTTGGTAGATACAGCTTCTCAGAAACACTCCATCTACATTCTGGTTTCCACCAGATCCTCAGCAGGACCTAGCTATCTAGATACACAAACCACAACAATACTTGGCATGTACAAGACAATGAATTTCATACTTTATTTATACATATATATACATGTATTTCTATATATAAAGAAACACCAAGTTCTGTTGTGGGCATCGTGTTTTAGGTATTTCCTACTGGTTCCACATATGGTGCTGTCAATTAATTGAACACTCCTAGTCAAGCAGTATGAGGAACTATGGTTCAGATTCTAAACTGCTAAGTACAAGATTTCTGAATGAATGTTAGACAAACATAGCAGAAAACGGGAATTTTAAGTAAAACCGTATATCACTCTGCATGCTGTAGAAGGGCCTTGCAAACTCTCTGAGGTTAAAAAATCTACTAATTCAAGAGGATATTTATGCTGTCCCATTAAATGCAATCTTTCTCCTAGGTGACTTAAGAAGATAAGTAATATTAAGCAGATATATATCCAACTCCCAAAAATATCCAAGTCAATGAAAGGAATGTAAGATGATTGTTATATCTTAAACACATAAAGTTAAAAAAACAATACCACAACAGAAGAATGAACAAGAAAGTTCTATAGAATCTGCCACTTTGTAGATTCTATACAGAAGACCTTAACTCTTAAGCATACAAAATATTCAGACATTCATATATTTTTCAATAAAAAATACTAATTTACTTGCTTGTTTATAAATATTCAAGACTTACTTTGCTGTTCCAACATTTTGCATCTTCCTGGATTTCTGCTTTTTGCTTCGCTAACTCCTCAAGGTGTTTTTCATTCTTTATAATCTTCTCCTCTGTTTCTTTTAACTTCATACAGTATTCGGTCCAAATAAATTCAGAATGCTTTAACTCATTCCTAATAGGAATACACACAAAGTGAATCCATTTATTTGGAAATACTCCAAGGCAGTCCCTCTCCATAAAGGAAAATGTAAAGTAGATCTGAATTAGTAAAGATTTATTTTGAGTCTCTGCTATATTTCTTGAACAGGTATGCATGACAGAATTTAAAAATATCTACCCTGGCAGATTCATGCAATTTCATCCAGATATCAAAACTATTTATGCTACCAATTCCCTTGCATTTAGACAACTTGCCAACTAATTGGACCTCTGAACTAGTATGGGTGTAGTTAGGCACATGACTTTGTTTCATACCTCATACGTTAAACAAAACAGGAGTCAATTTCTTTGTCTGCTACTGGCTGAATCTATTTCAGAGTCATCTTCACTTAATCAATCCACTGCACTGTCATCTTGTGGACAAATGTCATTTGTGAAGAAAATTTTGTACTAACGTCAATTCCTTGTGTAAAAAGGAACTTGCAGACAGTAGACAAGGTCAAAGGGAGAGGATAAGGACTTTATTTTCACTCTGAATAGCAGATTTATCAGAATTATGAGAAAGAAAATTAGCCATAATTACAGAAAGAAATAATAATAACTACACCAGCAGGAAAATATTCCCATGAGACATTTTTAGGCCTCATTTCAAAGACCTGCACAGGTCTTTTCTGCAGTTATGTATGAGAATGGATTTCATGAAAGGTAGAAATAGAGAGACATTAGGTTTAAATTTTACAATGACTGTTGGTGTTGTCCATTATTTTTGTTATCGTTTCAGCAGGTAAGAAACAGGAGTTTTCTCCATGCTTCATGCCAAGAGAACTATCTTGGTCAATAATATATTCCAAAGCATGCTTTAAAAGGCAAAATAAATCCACTGTAGCAGAACTAAGAACAACAGCAGTTGAATTTTACAGGTATCTACTGCATTACAACCCAAATAAAACCTGAACAAGTTTTGCATACTGAAACACAGTAAAAACAGCAGAAAAAGAACAATGAAGAGACTTCATCACTAATTCAAGAGCCATTCCTTAAAGATTACTTGATAGTTATTCTTCCTTTATTTGCTTCTAAGACTCTCAGCTTGTGATGGAGAAAAGTCATATTCCAAATGTCACAGATTATATGTAACACACATATGAAACCTAACACTTCAAACACCTTCAAAGAAAAGAGTATCAACTGCAGAACAGTCTTTCAAGTCTGTGCCATAATAAATCTGTCTTTCTCACACCTATCAATACCACTTGTCCTTCTAGTTCTTAGATGGCAGCTGACAGGTTGACTTCCTGTATAATGTAAGTATGACTTTAATTACCAGTCTAACAAATGGCAAGGAAAAAAAAATTACAGTAGGCAAAAAAAAGAATTATTTCTTCACTGAAGAGCAGAACAAAGTCTTCTACTTCACTTTTTTCCTGTAAATGTTGATAATTCTAAGAATACTTGCATCGCTAGCATTTTGAGTTAATTTACATTCACACAAACAAAAAAAGTTGCAAGGTGCACAACAGTCTATATCACTATCACATCACACGAATAGGAATCACTTAACTAGGTGAAACAGAAAACACACATGGTATATCTCTATCAGTATAGATTATGAAATTCTGGTATTAGATACTTTTTGCCATTATCATGGGGATGTTACTTCCGTTATGGCTTCTCTGAAAAGAACAAAGAGCTCCTGTAATGCAATTCTATTGCACCTCAGAACAAAGGATTGTTAAAGGAAAATACCACACTTTCTTTCTTGCATGTGAAACATGTCAAGAGTCTTGATTTCCACCAAAATTATGAAAACAAAATTGGAAAACTGTCTGCACTGCACTAAAACTGCTAAGCGAACTGACAGTTGTGATATAATTACAGCATTCTAAAGAGAACTGAACAAAATCCTGCATAAAAGACTCTTAAAAGTGAAGTAGTCAGAAAGTAGGATGATCAAACAATTAGTTCTCAGTGAAATAATAGGTCGATAGCGTTGTATCTCATAATCCCATATCTCTTGGTTTGATATAGTTACAAATTATCTAAAAGGGCAAGTAGTAGTGAAATTAAAAGTCTTCATATATGATTACAATAGAGAAGACCAAAAAGAACTAATAAATTTAATGTCATGGTTTGACATGACAGCCTTTTCTGGTAAGGGAGAAGGGGCTGTAAAGATGGCTCAAAAGACGTTGCTCAAAACTCTCCCCAGCTTTGAGCCAGACCCACTTCTGGGACTGAGCCAATTAGACTCCTCCACGATCACTTTTTAAGAAGTCGGAAGATGAGGCTTCTCTTTCCTTCTTCTTCCTGTTTCTTCCTTCTTCTGCCCCTTCTTCTTCTGGCTGGTGGTGGTGCAAGGAATGGGAAGAGCAAGAGAAGTAACCATGTGGACTCCAAGGTCAGTGAGGAAAGAGAGGAGGAGGTGTGTTGGAGCAGAGACTCCTCTGCATTCTAAGGAGAGGATTGGTGAAGCAGTGATTTGTTTGTGTTTTTTTTAAAGACCCTGCCTCAAGGGCAGAGAATCATTTTGCTAACGACCCAGAATCAAGGGAAGAGACTCATTTTGCTAAAAACCCTGAGCCAGGGGCAGAGATTCATTTCATCAAAGACCCTGTGCCCGGGCAGTGACTATGGACAGAGGAACCTGTGTCCCGTGGGAGGGGCTCAATATTGACAGAAGCTATAACTGTGGGGAGGAACCCACGACAAAGCACCTCATTAAAGTTATGCTGGGAAGAGGCCATGTCCTGAGGGAGGGACCCTGTATCTGCAGAAACTGCAACCCTGGCAAAGAATCCACACCAGAGATATTTGTTAAGGATCAGGTCCCTTGTGAGGGACCCCGCATTGAAGCAGGGGAACAATGCCAGAAGTCATCCTCCTCTGAGAAGAGAGATGTGGCAGAGCTCATCTGTGAGAGACTGACCACATCCCCCATTCCCTATCTCCAGAGCCATTGAGAGGAGACGAGATCGAGATATCAGGATCAGTGAGCTGGGCCCAGGAAGAAAGGAAGGATGGGGGAGGGAGATCTTAAAGTGATGGTTGTAATTTTCTGATCATCCTGCTCTCCTGCTTCTTGCTCTGTTCTGTTTCTTGTAGGTAGTAGAATAAACTTTCCTACTTTCCTCTCTGAGTACTGGAGTCTGTTTTGCCCAGAATTGTAACTGACAGCCAGTCCTCCCTGCCTTTGTCTCAACCCACAACATCCTTGGTTATTTTTTTACTCCCATTTTGCTGGGGCCTCTGCCATCCTAATGAAGGTGGGGGTGAATGGGGGAATAAAGTTTAATAATAATTTGCAGAATTCACTCTAGTTTTGACAAGTGTTTGTATTACAGATTTCTGGTCCCAGCTTTTATATAGTCATATTCTTGGAGTTTAGTTGTATTTCTGACTACCTTTTTAATTTTTATATACTAATGTTCTTTCCATCAACAACTTTCCATCATCAAAGACTTCATCAGTAACAAGCAGTGGACACCATAATATGAAGTGATGTGTGCTTATAGTGTGTGAATCCCTGTCCAAAGGCACCAAGACATCAATTTGTCAACTGGAAAAGGAGTCAGAAGAGGTATGCTGCTGCCAAAGCCAAGATTTGGGATGCTACTGTCACAGTGCTGTGACTTGTCAAGAACTCAGGTAACTATCCACTGCTGGTCTTCCATGTGGGCACGCATGATGTGGTGAGCCACAACCTATATAGGACTATAAAGCTCTAGGGTAACAAATAAAAGATAGTAGCACTCAAGTTATCTTCTCATCCATTTTATCAGTCAGAGGAAAGGGGGCTGACAGACAAATAATGCACAATAACTCCTGCCTGCGTGGTTGGTGCCATTAGGAAGGTTTTGGCTTTTACCACAAAGGCACCTTCTTTGATAACTGTAATCTGCTAGGGTCGGATGCAATACACCTGTCCAGAAGGTGCAAAGGAATCTTGCTGGCCGACTTGATATATGGACTTTCAACTGAATGACTCAGGAGTGGGGTGCAAAATGACAAATGCTCATGCCATCCCATCCAACTAGGAAATCTGTCAGGGCAACAAAAGCAGTGATGAATGCTCCTCAGATGCATGCCAAGATGAGAGTCAGAAAGCTGACCACCCGAAGGGAGTACATAACCATGGAACATAACTCTTTCACCTAAGCAGAGAAATCTGCACACTTGAGTAAGCCTCTGTGATGCCTGTACACCAACACATGCAGCCTGGGCAAGAAGCAGGAAAAACTCGAGCTGAGTGCAGATGCAGGGCCATGACCTCACTGAGGTTACAGAAACAGTGGGACAGCTCCCATGACTAGAGCACACTCATGGACAGCTATGTGCTTTTTAGAAAAGACAGGTTTGGAACCAGGTGAGGTGGTGTAGTTGCTCTTTATGTGAGAGAGCAACTGGAATGTCTTGAGCTCTGCCTAGACCAATCAATCCCATGCACCAGTACATGCCAATGGCATTCTGGGATGTGTAGCCAGCAGGTCAATGGAGGTTCTCCTCTCCCTCTACTGTGCCCTGTTAAGGCCTCATCTGGAGTCCTGTGTCCAGTTCTGGGCTCCTCATTTTATGAGATACAGGGAACTTCTGGAGAGAGTCCTGTGGAGGGCCAACAAGATGATCAGGGGAAAGGAAAGGCTGCAGGACCTGGGGCTGTTTAGCCTTGAGAAGACTGAGAATGGACCTCTCTGTAGTGTCCAGTGACAAGACATGGGGTAATGGACAAAAGCTGGAACACAAAAAGTTCTATTTAAACATAAAAAAACCCCCCTACTTTACTGTGAAGGTGACAGAGCACGGGAACAGGCTACCCAGGGAGGTTGTGGTGTCTCCTTCTCTGGAAGTTTCCAGACCCGCCTGGATACTTGATTGAGGTTTACCTGCTTGAGCATGGGGGTTGGACCAGATGATCTCTAGAGGTCCCTTCCAACCCCTACCATTCTGTGATTCCAGATTGCAAACTAGGCTCTAAGATTAAAATAATAAGTTTTAGTTAACTAAAGATAAATATGTTGACTGCGAAACTTAATCCTAGCATTAATGTATCAAATAGTGTTCAAATTATTCTGAATTCAATGAAGAAATTACCAAAAAATTAATTGCAAAGATTAGAAGCAAAAGCAAAAAAGTCAGACATTCTAACAAAAGAAACAAGTCAGATAGAAACATTTCTCTAGTATTGCTAAGCTATCTTACAGAAAAAAAAATCATTTTATCCTACAATGACCGAGATAGACATTTTGGATCTTATTACAGGTGCACAGACACTTTATATGTGCAAGTACAATTTCTCAAGCAGCAACATCATTTGAGTAAATATATGTCAACCAGGATGCTTCCTGCTCCCATCTTAAATTATAAACATATTACTGGAAGAGCTTCTTTAATTCTGCAGTTTAGTGCCAATGCCAAAGAGATCCACGGTGATACGGCATCACAAAGAAACAGGATTATTGCACCTAAACAACCTTCCTTTTTCCAAAAATGTCTCAGTAAGGTTTCCGCTCTAGCTGATTGGCAAGAACAGATGTCCCCAGACACCAGGCATCAAAAGCACCAGTCATATTAGCCAAAGTAATGATACCATGAGGTTGATACCTGCTTTAAAATACACTGTAAGAGTGCTCTGTTTTGCAAAAGTCAGGGTTGCAGAGTGTTGCAGGGTTAACAACTTGTAAGATTCTGAGGCAGGCAGTAAGCATTCCTTCTGTGGGACTGAAAAAGGTGTTTCAAGTTCCTGAGCACTAATGAGTTTTTGAAATAAAGTTGCTTAGATGTTATAACCTAAAAAACCAAAATGATACAATCAACCTCCATTATTTTAATTAGGTGCAGTTCTTTACCATGGCCTACTGAGCATCATAAATGGTAAGCAAAACAGTCACGCCGATTAATACAAATTATTTCTTCAACAAAGAAATGAAAAGAAAATCTAAATCCAGTAGAAAACAGCTAGAGCAGCTATGTTCCTCTGAGGGACTTCTCTATGTCCCTCTGAGAGTGGGTTCCTTCACCAAGGGCAACAAAATACTCCCAAATTCTACCGTGTGCCTTCTTTTACTCTCTGGTATTAAAACAGTCTACACACAGGATTAAAAGTATAACAATTCTTATTTGGTAAATCAAATTAAAGGACACTCATAGTACCCTAAGTCCTCACAACTACTCAATTATTTGCGGATTTGGTTTTGGCTTTCATGGCAGATGAGACTTCACTGACAGAATGCAGGCTTGTGTACAAGTACACTGTTTTTGGCTGGGATACAGTTAACTTTCTTTGTAGCAGTTGCTATAAGGCTACGGTTTAGCTTTGTGCTGAAAAACAGTATTGAAAACGCAGGGATGTTTTAGTTATTGCTGAGCAGTGCTTGCACAGCATCAAGGCCTTTTCTGCTTCTCACCAACCCCATCAGTGAGTATGCTGGAGGGGCACAAGAAGTTGAGAGGGGACACAGATGGGACAGCTGACAAAATATTACATCACTGTCAGCAATAAAAGCTTCAAAGAAGAAGAAGGAAGGGAGGCATTTATTCAGAGTGACAGCACTTGTCTGCCCAAGCAAGCGTTACATGTGACGGAGCTCTGCTTTCCAGGAGGTGGCTCAACACCTGCCTGCCCACGGGAAGTCAGGAATGAATTCCTTGTTTTGCTTTGCTTGCACATGCAGTTTTTGCTTTAAATATTAAACTGTCTATATCTCAACTCATGAGTTTTCTCACTTTTATGTTTCTAATTATCCGCCTCATCCTGCTTGGTGGGATTGAGCTAATTGTTAAGTACTTGCTTTTTGAGAAAATCTGTCAGTGTGCTGCTGGCCTATGAACATGTAAAATTAGAAAGTTTACTTGTAACAGTTTCTAGAGTTCTATTTTTTCTCAACAAAGATGGGTTGACATGTGGCATAAGGTTCTTAAATACAGATAAGAATGATTTTTGGCAAATAGACTTCCATCGAATAGAACTGATTAACAACTCTTACATATATTATATCTGTACTGGTGTGCAGAGTCGTTCTTCTGGTTCACAGTCATATTTGGAAGCTTAGGGAAAGACTGTCACAGCATTCCAGAATCACGTAGTTATCTTGCAAACACTGATCACCCATCAGGACAAGGGGTAATGGGATGAAGCTGGAACACAAAATGTTCCAGTTAAACATTATTTCACTGTGAGGGTGAGGGAGCCCTGGCACAGGCTGCCCAGAGGGGTTGTGGAGTCTCCTCCCTTGGAGGTCTTCAAGACTCACCTGGACATGTTCTTATGTGACCTGATCTAGGTTGACCTGCTTCTGCAGGAGGGCTGGACTAGATGATCTCTAAAGGCCCCTTCCAACCCTACCATTCTGTGATTCTATGATTTCTTTGAGGGACCCAACACCACTGCCAGGAACTTTGTGAAGTCTAAATTCCATTGTTAGTCCAATAGACACAATCCTCATCTACAAACGATTGGGGCCTATTTTGTGTTGGCAGTACTTCCTGAGGTCTGATCCATTCACAGTGAAATAGTTTTTTCTTCTGTTTAAATGGAACTTTTTATGTTCCAACTTCATCCTATTATCTCGTCCTGTTGCTAGCTACCACAGAAAAAAAGAGATGTCCCAACCTCCTGACACCCACCCTTTAGATATTTGCAAATGTTAATGACCATGTAGAGTTTTTAAAATGTCTGACATTTGAAGAATAGTTGCTGCCACACAGCTGTGGTATGGCAACATCTGTTACTGCCACTGAGGTTATATCAAAACTTATTGCTATTACTCAATTATGCCTGCTACTTTGCCAAATAAAACCAGGCAACTAGCCATAGGCATGTGCAGTGAAGTTGAGTGCAATTTCCTACGAAACATGAAAGTACTTGGTATTGTTGCTTTTAAGCATAGTTATTCTTGGTGTTGACTCTTTGTCAGTATGTTCAGTGAGAGAAATGAAAGATTGCTTATCAGTGACTGGCCATTAGTGCTGTTCTACTGTTACTATAGGTCTACTTGATAACTCTAGGTTTAATAACCTGACAAGTGGTTGGTGTGGAAAATGCAACATAAATCATTGCCATAAAGAAGCTATCTTGCAATCGAATGAAATTATAGCAAGTTTGTTGGTTTGCTAAAAAAAAAGAGGAAAAAAAAAAGATACTTTCATAAAGTACATGTTGTTGGCTACAATTGTTCTGATTAACATGAAAATTCAAAATTTAGTTATGATTAGAACTACTGATGATGTTCAATGCAAGTAATTTATGCAGTCAATATGAATGACAGCAAAAGTTTCTGTCAAAAATGAAAAAGTAAGTATTAAAATTTTATAAGTAAGTGAGATAAGGTAAAAATGGCATGTTTTAGGAGTTGATTCATGGAACTCTCCATTTGGGTATATTTCTGGACATCATTCTTTCATTATTCCGCAAGCTAAGAAAAATACGGCAAATATTTCCTTCATAATTTTAATAATTTTCATTTCTAAAATTCCAGAATTTAAAGTTATTTCTAAAAGCAAATTTTCTATAGTTTGATTGTCATTATTAAAACTAATAGGACATTATAATATCATGTTGAATAGTTCTTACCTGTATTGCCTCAAGAGCATCTGAGTGTATTTAATTTTTTCATACAAAGATTTTATCTTCTTTTCAGATTCTTCATCTATACTTTTCATTGTCTGTTGGATTTCCATGAATTCACACTGAACATCATTATATTTTTTTGATGTCTGGGAAAATAAAACAAGTTTTCAGAAAGATGTTACATGAAATCATTTATAATGTTTAAAATAAAAAAAAATCTGTTTCTGTTTGTTTGCAGTTTAAAATTGGAAGTTTAAAGTTGAAGTAGTACTTCACAATGTCATAAAACTTAACAACAAATTTTACACGGTCTGTAGTAGATACAATCCTAGTGAAATACAACAGAATATGTTGTAAAATTGTGAAAAATAAAGAAATATTAGCAAGAGGGTTTTCATTCTGATACAAAACTTCAATGTTTCTGTGAAAAGGTGGCTACTTCCATGGGAAGATAGTGACCTCTGGAGCAGAAAGAAAGAAATAATGTTGAGAGAAGTCGCTGAGGTTTCACTGACAAAATATTTACCTAAATATCTCCTAGTGGATGTGCAATCCTGGCAGTCATCTATGTAAGAGAGGAACCTGAGACAACCCAGACAATGAATACAATTTTCAATGGTATAAACAGTGTTGGGACACTCAGTTCCTAACAAGTCTCAGATAGGCACATCTACTGTTTCTGCTTTTAAAAATATTGCAAAATATTACAAATATTAAAAAATAATCTGATATTAAAATCTCTATTTTAATCTAGTACTTCACTGCTGAAACTAGTTCTCTGGATATTAAAAGTTAGAGATTAAAAAATAACATAACTGTTTTAGCTGCAAGGAACATTAAGTATCAGCTGCTTTTTAAGGCCATGGGAGGAAAAAACAAGTCTGAGTTACAAACAGCATGTAAAGTAAAGCACATAAATGTCATAAATAATGCATTTTAAAACTAGAAATGTTGTGGACATGAAATATATGTTACAGTAACAAGTTTATCTTCTTATAATGTGGTATCACTTTTCAGAAAATAAAACAACTCTGGGAAAAAAGTGTTTCTTTAAAATAGTCATTAGAAATAAATATTTTAAGATTACTGAGTTGTATTTTAGTATACCTCAAATCTTAAACAATATTCTACAACATTAACAAGAAAAAGGGATAAAAATTAAAATTGAAAATGACCAACTGTATTTTTAATTAGCCAGTATTTTGAACATGTAACACTGTGACCTATTTCATAGATCAGAACTATTCAAAATAAATCTTATATTGTTTGTGTAACAGACAACTAAATTTTCACTTTTAGAAGTATTTTGACACAACTATTGAGCTCCCATTCTGGGATGCATTAAGAAGAATGTAGCCAGTAGGTCAAGGGAGATTCTGCTCCCCCTCTACTCTGCCCTGGTAAGGTCTCATCTGAAGTCCTGTGTCCAGTTCTGGGCTCCCCAGTTTATGAGAGACTGGGAACTCCTGGAGAGAGTCCAGCGCAGGGCCAACAAGATGATCAGGGGACTGGAGCATCTCTCTTACAAGGAAAGGCTGCAGGACCTGGGGCTCTTTAGCCTTGACGAGACTGAGGGGGGATCTCATTCATATTTACAAATATCTAAATGGTGGATGTCAGGAGGTTGGGGCATCACTTTTTTTCTATCTAGTGATAGGACAAAGAGTAACGGAATGAAGCTGGAACACAAAAAGCTGTATTTAAACATAAGAAAAAAACCTATTTTACTGTGAGGGTGATGGAGCCCTGGCACAGGCTGCCCAGGGAGGGTGCGGAGTCTCCTTCTCTGGAGGTTTTCAAGACCCACCTGGATGCATTCCTATGTGACCTGATCTAGGTGGACCTGCTTTGGCATGGGGATTGGACTAGATGATCTCTAAAGGTCCCTTCCAACCCCTACCATTCTATGATTCTGTGACTCTGTGAACATACAAACACAAGGCCAATTTTAGCTTACAAGTACCTTGAAAAGAGATTTATTCCTAGATTTCTATTTAAATGTTACTATAGAAAAGATATAGAGAATATTATCATTAGTACTTGTGTACTTTTTAGACATCCATTTTAAGCTACCTACTATGCTACACTTTTGATTATTGAGCCTGACTTTATCCACATTAGGCATTTATTATCAAAAAATAATTTATTACCATTATTATATGTAAATACTAAAAACAAATTAGAAAAAATCTACATCAACACTTAATTAAATCTTACAAACATTTTTTGACAGCTTCTAACATCTTCATATTCTTGAACAAAGTCACGTCTGTGAGAAATTTGAGGAGAATCTATGTAAATATCAGATACATGTCTTCTACCTCTCCCGTGAAACATCCCACATGAAATTAACTTACAAAGTCGCAATTACATTTCAAATACTCTTAAAGGACATTCACTAAAGGTCAAGAGTGTTATTATCCCTGGATCCTATCTGGACTAAGTGCTTGAATGTAGTGTTATAGGCATACAATTCATAGTCTTTGTGTACAAAATTCAAAACAGATTTTGACACTTCCAAAAGACTGGTATTCTCTACAAGCATATGCATCTATGCAGTGGAAAGGTTCTAAAAGAAACATCTTTGTATTGTTTGCACTTACCTTTTCATAAGCTGTTAACATAGCCTTCAAAGCTTCACCCTCTAGATTCAGCTTTTCTTCCAGCAGAGGGCTGTGTTTCTTCATGAAGTCTATATCCTCCTGAATCTGTTGTCTAACTGAAGTATTTGGTTTTGTACCTTTCGCAGCTGTCGGCTTTCACAATCAAAATGCCATTGTAACTCCAAGGTATCCTGAAGACACATTTCATATTCTGTTTAAAAATATAATTAGCATAAAAAATGTGAGTATCTGAATGACACTAATAATACCTAGTGAGATTAGGAAATATGTTGTCAAAATACTAAGTGTAAGACTTGCAAAATCTTTCTGTAAACTGCTTTGAAGGCCAAAAGAGGATATTGGTTACAAAAGACATCACCAAATATTGCATTAGCAGTGGAGCTGTTTTTAAACTCATACTTAATAATCCTAGTATGTAATTCAAGCAAATCTTCAAAGTGAGGGGTGGTTTTGTTTTATGAAAGGAAATTAAAATATCTAGCCTTAAAGCATATCTAGAGGCGACTATCATAAACAAGAACAGCTCTACTAAGCTTCCTAGTCTCCAGCAACAGAGAAATGTGGATGCAGAGGAGGAATGGGGTAAGTATAAATCCCATATCCTCTTAATACATTGTCTATTTTCAATTCAGGGATAGCTCCTAAATTAAACATGGCTTCAAGAAACCTAAACTAAATATACAAACTCAAAGCCAACAAAAAACCCCATATTCATGTTGCCACACGGAAGTATGTCAGTTTTAATTGCTGCATTTACTTTTCTGGCCTTCACATAAATTTCCTATGGGTCTTTACAAGAAGATATGATTGCTGAATGACAGCATATATTTTATTTTGCCTAGGTTATTGGAGATGATGTCCTTAGCAGCTAATGTTCTATACAGAATAATTATTGGCATGAAACCAGGGAAAGTAAGATCATCAAATACGAGAAAAGTCAGAAAACGTCTAAAGAGCAGTAAACTTTGTCATAAATTTGAGACGCAAAAGCACATCTTCCTGAGGGGAAAAAAAAAGCTATCTCTGAGAAGTAGCTGTGGAATATTAAGTGCAATCAACAGCTGATAAACTTTGCTGTGCTAACAAGACATAAATCACCAATGTACAAAACTATTATTTCATTGCTACAAAGAGTTAAAGTTACTTTCTGAATTAGTTACTTTTCTACATTGTAGAAAGTGATATCTAACATTAAGATGAATGTGTCTTACATTGTATTTTTGTTACATTTCAGAAAAGATAAATTTTAAAGAGAGCTTATGTCACTACAATTACCTGAATGTGCTACAGGACATATATGTAGCAGGAGCTAGCAACAGTGAAAATCAAGGGAAGTCTGAAGAAATAACAGGATCCAGTGTCTACTTTGAATATATCATGTAAACTCTTAATTAAGATCCTCCTGGGTTTACAATACTTAGATTAGAGATAATTTTAACATTCCTGATAAGTCTTTTCGCTTTATCCTCAATTCCATTTTAGTATAATTTTTGTCTTACAGATAATACTACAAGAAGTTATAATCATTGAAATCACAAATGTACTCCAAGGACACTGCCATATTGACATAGCCCACCAGTATATCAAGGGAGAAGAGCTGGTTAATTTTCACAGACAAATTTCATGCTGGTTTGTTTTCATTCTTTTGTTTGTTTGTTTTTAATAATGTGTCATTACATATATTAACAGGACAAGAATGTGTTAATTATAATCCACTATTCCAAAATTTTTATATTTATAGAGAATGTTAAATAGTAAAGTAAAAGTAATAGGAATGTATAGCAATGTGCAAAAATTATTTACATCTCCAGTGTAGGTAAGTAAAAAGTAACAACTCTGCAGCTCAAATCCTGGACTACTGTGCTGCAGAATTAAGATTATCAATCTTTTCTTCTTGAAGTTCTTTACTGATGTAAAATTGACCTTTCAGTTGCCACAGATTTTCTCCTGAAAGTGAATTCTCCTATCACTGAATTTTAATTTTGATTCTTAATTCAGTATCCTCCTTTCTTTTCACGGCACCATAAATTGTCCTTCAGAGGCAATTCCTTTTAAGGAAGGCAATCTCTGCAAATCAGTATCACCCTAACACAGGTTTCTAGCTTCCAAGTCAAGAGTTAGCCATCAGTTAAAATAAACAAACAAGCATACATACACTTTCCTCATATATTGTTAGTGATGTGCACTATTTGACATTTTGTCTTCAAGGGATGAGGGCAAACAGAGGGAAAAAAAAAAAGCATTTGAGACTAAATAACTCCTGACTTGTCTCATTTATACACTGATTTTTCACTCAGTGTTTGCCCATCAGTAAACCCAGTTATGGAAGACTCTGGCACTGTTAGCAGTGATTGTGAGGTATTTGTTAAAGATCTCAGGACGATGTCCACCAGAATATGCAGAATATTCTTTGTGAATATGCACTAGAGTACCAACCTTGATTTTATATCCAGGAATCTACTGTTACAAATTGCACAACTTTTGTATAAGTTTAGGTTCAGATGGTACCTACTTCTGATGATGAATCAGAAGACAAACAGCTAAGAAGTAGCTGTTTTTTCCCCCTCTTCCTTTAATTCTATTGTGTAAATGCCAGTTCATCACAAAAGGTAACGGTAAATTTACATCCTTAGAATCCAGAGTTTCAAGAAGTTCCATTAAATAATTCCTACTAAATATGTAAGTACTTCTTTCAAATTTGTCACATTTCACTTTTCTTTCAAAACACCTTTTTATTTGTGGTTTAACCTATGGTTTAAATGAAATACTTTCTTTTCTAATTGCGTTTCAGCTTGTCATTCCTTGCCTTAAACTTAGTATTTATTATCATCTTAAGTCTACTCTTATACTACTTCTCAAATATTGCTGAACATTCTGTAGTACTTCACAGTTTTTTTCCAGATACTTATTCAAGCATATAATATTAAGAAGAGTAAACACTATACTCCTATAAAAGTAAATACAACCAATGCTCATATAATAATTCTTATTCTTTGTGATGAACTGACTGAAAAATAACAAAGGTTCTTAGTTGCAATATCAATACCTTTTTGCACAGCTGCAGGGAGATGCTGAATCCTCCAAAGTGACATACTATTAATTTTCATTCTAAGCTTTTTCCCTCGCTGTTTCTCCAACTCCAAAGCTTTTTCTGCCTCCTCACAATCAGCTTCCAACTGTTTAATTAGCTCAGTAACTTCCAATAGCAATGCCCCTGTTTCCCGCTTCAAGGTTAATGCCTTGCCATCTTTAAAAATACATTAAAAATATTTTTTATGAAAGCTTAATAATATCCTCTTTATTCAAGCTTCATTTTCAATGCAAACTTGGCTTGTTCACACATATAACAGTAAGCACAATTAGTTACACTTCCTTTTTAAAAATAATGTATTATTATTTTTTATGAAGGCTTAAATGTACACTCTTTATTCCAGCTTCTGTCTCAGTGTAAAGCTAGTGTCTTCACATATATCAAGGCAAGTACAACTTGTTACAAACAAAACTTTCACGTTCGGTAGCATTTTTCTCCAGCTTGTTTCCAATGCAGAGTGCAACAAAATATATTAATATAGATGGTAAAAAAATGTACCTTTTTGCTTCCTTGCTTGGGTAAGTAATCAACCAAATAATAGTACAAGTTTCTAATTATCTCCGTTTTTATAAGACTATATATTTCATTTTATATTCCTACATAAGGATGGAATGACTTCACTAAATTTTTTGAAGTTCAAAGAACTCCGGTTCCTAGTTCTCACTGTAATAGCTCAACATAACTGTTTTACTCATGATATACACAAAGCACCTTTCATTTTGTGAGATTTGGCTATCAAGCCTCAGTTCTTTCTTTTAATAAAAAATACTTTGAGGTCATTATCCAGTATCCTGATCTATACAAAATGGGAATTAAATAAGCTACAGAGTCCAAGACATTTCTATTTTGATTCCACAGTCAATAATTCCCTAAATTATTTTGATTAAAAACTGCAAGCATTGAAATTTTGGCTTCACTGCCATCAATAGCAATTTTATCACACAATTTACTGCAGAAAGGATAGCCTCAGGCTAGTAGGACTTAAAAGGTTGCACGTTGGCTTAAAAAAAATCCACAAAATGTCTTTAATATTTAAAACTTGAATCAAAAATGTATGACCTGAGTAAAGATGCAAACCATAAAAAACAGAACTTCACATCGGGAGCTCCTGTAACAGCAATGCAGTTATTTGTTTTACAGAAACTAAATGGAAAAAGGTCTAGTATATCCAACAATGAGTACAATAACTAGTTCAGCTGGTTAAAATTCTAGATGGGTTAAACACAGTATGAATTGTCTTGCAAATAGGATGATTTAACTGTGTTTAATGTAACATTTAAAATGTCTATGTCTTTCAGCTTAACAGATTATATACACAGATTTCAAAGGATACTCACCTCATTTACATAAGACACAGAACGGGCAACAAGCAACTATTACAACCAATGCAAAGCATATACTAAATGAAGGTAAGTAACTTTTACCACTCAGACTGAGTATTACAAAATATTCTTACCGTCACACAATACAGCAGCTTCCTCAAAATCCAGCTTAGTGGGTAATGACAACCAGGTATCTTGAATAGGTTCAGCATGGACCTGTTTTGTTATCCTGTAGATAAAAGCCACTGTCACTACAAAATTTTAGACTAAATTTAAATTAGCATTGTCGACTAAACACTACTTTCATGATGTCAACATTTTCTTTCTTGAATTTTACATACTAGCTATTTAAATGGAATAACTACAAGTCATACAAAAGAATTATTAATAATATAGTCTCCATAGAAACGCTTTTCTCATATTGCTTTACACAAATACAAGAAACAGATGTCTTTACATCTTGTACTTACACAGGTCTTCGACTTTTGTCCTCATACCCAAGTATTTGCCAGAGAGAAGCTGTTGTAGAAAAGGTTTTCTAAACATACAGGAGCAATATATGCTATACTCTCTGGACTCTTCTAAACAGCAGAAGCATTTAGTGCTGTATCCGTGCAGGCACAGATATATTGCCACTGCTAGGCAGACGTGGTCTCATCAGTTTAAAGGAAGTCATCACTTGAGAGTCAATAATGAAGAAAGATTTTTTGGAGATACAAAGGAGAAGAAATCTAGGTCTAAGGCTTGACCAGTTTCCAACAGATAGCTTTTGAAATATGGGATTCTCAAAAGCAGACATGAAGAGAGCTTCACTAAAATGAGATCAGGACAAATTTAAGCTGCAAGTGAGAAGGGTTAGAAGCAACACAAGCAGTAAAAGAACAACACAAGCAAATCATAGCTCTCGTGCAAATTTAAGAAGCGTATTTGCTTACTGGAGCTGAGAACAAGGTGAGGAAGGATAACCACCAGCAGCTTATGCCCACATCTTAAAGAGACTATATAGGTCCTTCATATGTAATTAAGATGAAAAAAAATCTGCAGTCACAGTGCTACACTGCACATACACACATAATGTGAACATACATATCTGAAAGAACTCCACAAAACAAAAAAAGGTCCTTTTTCATGAAGAAATAACAGACAAAAAGCCTATGCCAAAACAAAAAAAATACTATCAAAGCCTTCCTTGATCAGGAGATAATACATGTAAAGTACAGGGAATTATATATATATATCTGTACAGTAATGGAAAACAATGGACAGGAAAACTGAGATGGAAGAGAGATCAAACTAGAAAAAGAAGCAACAAAAACAGGAGTTGGATAAGCAGGCAAACACAAAATAATTCAATAGGTATATATGACATGTAGTAAAAAATACACAGGGTGTGTTGAGCAAAACAGCCAGGACAACAAGCTCAGTGCATGAGATACACTCTCCTCTTCAAACTCCTCTTTAATCTTTGTAACTAGAACTACTCATAAAGAAGGCTGCATCATGAATAATACAATATAAATCATGCATGCAGACTTACTTTGTGTACTTTCTGAGTACTTGGCTTTGAAATATTCTTGTATTCTACTGTAATGTATCCTAGCAGACAACATGTAAAATTTATAAAAACGTGCATGAGTGTTATGTTTTAAAATTATATTTTAAATTTACATTTAAAAATCACATTTTAAATTTATAACCTTTAACAACTCTGTATATATTCTGGATATCTCCAGTGCAAACATATCTAGAAAACACAATTTTTCAACTTGTTACATTTAATTTAGGAATTCTGTTGTTTTGATTTTCACAAGGATCCTCTCTCACTCCCTAACTTTAAAAATCCATAGTTGCAAACACTGAAGTGTGATTCAAGGAAATTTTGTCACTCAAACACACAAACGTTTTTGAACCAAACATAAGTAGCTGTCAAACTACACTAAAAACACAAAATCATGCATTTTATAAGAATCTTTTTAAAAGTACAGGAAAGCAAGGAAAGAAAAAAAACGAAAAAAAATCTTGTTTTTTCCTCCCCAACTTAATACAGCAGGTGGTGAAGTAACGGCCATTTCATTCAAACCTTTTTCCTACTCTTTTTTTTTAATTACTGATCTTCTTGTGTCTAGCCAAGTTGAAATGAGAGCAAATTTGGTCTTCTAATGCAAATTCAGAAAATTGTACATAGTATACAGAGAACTTCACAAAGATCAGAGACAGCATGAAGAAACAATCAGAATGGTTATACTTTATGTTGCAATGCAAAACTTAAAGTAAATAGAGCTTAAAATAAGCACTGTTACTCACTTTAGCTATTTCAGATAATGGGTAGAACTGGTACAATTTCAAAGTTTCAATAACTGAAGAACTGTTACCAAAGGAAATTGATCACTTAAGTGGGTCCTGAGACCTTCAATCATCTTGAATCTTTGAAAATTAAATACTGAATATATATTTATGAGAAAGATATGATAAATTCTCCACAAATGCTTTTCGTCTTCTGAAGTAACTAGATCCTGCAGACTTTAAGAATGCTTATTTTAGATACATTCTAAATTACAGAAGAACTTGGTAAGCTCCACAGTTCACGCAGCAGACTTCACAGGGTAACATCTCATCAAATAATTACCTGACATTAAAATAAATGCATTATTTTGTATAATTTTGTGTGTATGATTCTTACCATGGTATCTTCTCCTCTTTAAACACAGAACCATGCTGCAAAAGCAAAATATAAACCCCATTATACATCTGAGGTTTTACACACTTTCTCTACTTCCTAACAAAAAGCAAAAGAGGCCACTGCATTTAGTATCATAAGAAGATCTAATTAGTGTATATACAGATGAATATTTTTTAACATTGCAAATAATTTACAAGTTTTTTAATTCCCTAAAACTGCGTATTTACAAATGGTTGGCAATAAACCCCAGTTTCTGTCTATACATGTAATGTACTACTCAATTTTGTAGAATGATTTTTAAAAATCCCTTAAAATTATTCATTCTGTTTTCACTTTTAACCTATGTAGTCTGTTTTAAATCTCAGAAGTATAGCAGAGATTCTGTCTGATCTTCTCATGCTTTTTCTTCATTGGGGCTAAGTCTACAATGGTAAATTAAACATTGTCAGTAAAATTTTCTGGGCCCAGTAACTCAATAACTCACATTGTTGTTACTAAATCTTATTGGTACAACCTATAACCTGGAAATTGCCACATTCACAAACCACTCCCCAACTGAACAGGGATGAGTCAGGGATCATTTCGCAAAAGCAGTATGCATAATGTCTATCCTGTTTGGAAGGTAAGAATTTAACAATATGGACATGAAGTTTTCCATGTCATTACATTGCTGTAATACTTATTAGCAGAAGTGTAAATAAATTCATATATAGACAAGTAAAATCATAACTTCCTATATAATACAGTTGTTTCCATAGATATGCCTAATTTTTATTTTTTAAGAGCATTAATGAAATGCTCATGCTATAAAAATGTCATCTTTTCTCCTCTTAGTTCATAGTTATAATGACATCACTATCTAGAGGCCTCAGACTATTTTGAATCTCTATAAATCAAATAACAATAGCTTAGAATAGATATGGAAAACACACATAAGACTTACAGAAACAATTTAAGATAACATTAAGATGAATAAACATCTGGATACATCAATGCTTATCCATCTAATCCACGTGTGTTGATAAGAAATTTATGACATTAAAATCGTTTCACTCTTCTTACATTATTTTAAACAAAGGTGAACGAGGCAATATAAAATTTCCTATCAATTTAATGTCTATACTGTAAATCAAAACATTACTGTAGTTCAGACACCTTAGATTCTTCTATCTATGGTGCAGTTGCAAAAACTCCCTGTAGAGTAACAGCATCTGTGGAATACTAATCTAAGATAGTTTTCCTGATGTGCTACTGTGACGACATTATTGTCGGCATCGGAGATAAATTATTTAAATGTAACTTCTCAGTGCAAGCAGTGATTAGATCTTCTTACTGCAGTGTAGGCATATGCAAAATTTATTAACATTTGGAAAACATTTCTCTAGTAAAAGTGAATTATTTAAATGATACTAATCATCTTCTCAAAGCAGTTAATGGAAAGATTTTACCACAGTTTAACAGTATGTATTGCATTCTTTCTTCATCTACCTACCCATTCTTTTAGCTTCCTTTTATTCTTGTTTCTATACACATAAAATCTATATAGTGTAGGAAAACATCATGTACTGCTAGAGAAAGAACCATAACATTTTCAAATCCATGTCTCTCAATAAAGAAATCGTTCAGCAAAAAACATTGCTTATTGTAAATGGCAGAAGTTGGCACATAACTCTATTTAACTATCTATTCAAGATTGGTATCAAAAACTATTTTGCAGATGATGTCATTGAAACAACTTGACTCCATGTGCATCTAAATGGTCACATATGAATTTATGAATCTTTGATATAGAGGAATATGACATTGTTGTGGTATATTGATTTTAATAAAATAGTTTGATTTGCCAAAGCTGTGAAGTAGATGGAAAACACATTATGACTAGTAAATGAACCTCCTGGGCACTATTTTGGAGAGTACATATGACACAAACTTAAATTTTTATAAAAACCAACATAGCAATCCTATTTTAAAATATACTTGTTCCTGTAAAGACAAAAAGCGCTTGGGCATTGCAAGCCATAAATGTACCTGTTGAAAGCATTTCTCTATCTCCAGTTCTAACTTTTGAATGTGATTAATAGCTTTGATAACGCAGAGTAATGGAGTATTTACAAAAGAACAGCTACGTTGCCTTGTGGCTATCCACTCACTCTTGCCTGAAGAAAATAAGAGAACACACCAGGCTGCTAAACTTCATGTGTGGGCTAATATAAAACTTTCTCATATCTGATTTTCTTATTTTAATTTAGAACTTGGTGAGCTTTGGTTTAAAATGGAATAAGAGAGCTACATCTATTACAGTGCAGACTTTTACACAAAAAAAAGTTATTCCTTTTTCAATAAAATCTCAAATACAAGGAGAGAGATTCAGAAATGCTTGAAGAACACAAAGGAATAATTTCAAGATGAGATATGATAAAGGGCGCTAAGGTCAAAACACAATTTGCTGTAACTAATTTTACATAATTAATCTCAAATGAATCAATTTTGATGATTTTACACTAATACTCGTCAAGGATTTTGGTGAAACAGAAAAAATACCAGAACTCAAAAAGACAAAGGTGGCAGCTACTATACAAGCATCCAAAGCAAAATAGGAAAGGTCACAGAGTCTGAATCTATGTATATACTACTTGGTTACAGCAAATATTTGCTCCAACTTTATGAAGGGATGAAGTTCCAGAACAATTCCCACAACAGGAATTTAAAGCTACAGGATATAGATTAACTATTTTACAAGAACAGGTGGATTTCACCATTATGTTTTCTTTAAACTCTTGGTAGCCTTAAAATAAATAAATAAACAAACAGACAAATGAACAAATGCTACTGCAGCACACTATTGAATGTTAACTATTTAATTAATATACAGAATGGGAATCTGACTGCAGAGGTCACTAATTAAATGTCAGGAACCAGAAAAAGACACTGAAACATAGTATAGAACTATTAAAAAGTCTAAGAAGCTGTCTTGCAAACATGAAACATTAATCTAAACATGGTCTGAGGGATACAGTCCTTTAACGGGCCTTGGAGATGAATCAAAAATAACAGTAAGAGTAATAACCTGGCAATTTTCATACAGTTTGTGGATTTGGTTTGGTTTTTGGGTAATTTTTTAGAATAATCGCAGTGACTTAATTAAAGCATCAGCTTCAAACATTAAAAGTCTGTATGTTATATGAAGCTCTTTCAACTTCACTCTATCATAAACAGCCTTACTGGAATGGAAAAGATGATTTGCAAAGCTTTGTTTGAAAAGATAGACCACTAAAATGGATATCAAAACCTACTTCATAGGTTCTTGCTCTGCCAGTTTCCAGAGACAGAAACCTTCACAGAGAAAAAAAGGATACTCTCTTACTGCTTCAGTCTTTGTAAATATAACATTTTCATAGGCAAAAACGAATTAGAAATAAAACTCGGTGAGAAAGCGGAATTATTTACTATTTTGTTCAAATCTAAAAATTGGATTTAAATGACAAGTGAAATACAGTCAATTTTGTTATCAGATAGAAAACTGAACCATTGCTAGAGAAGGGATCGACACAAGGAAGTCAATGACCAGTGCTCAAAACTACAAATGCATCGTTTGTATGAAGGATTTTCAAGCAGTGTGATAGATAGGATCCAAGAAAGAAGATAAGTGTTATGTAATATTACAAACACAAAATATAAAATTTCTTATGCCTTAAATTTAAGTGCTTCATCAAACTATTGGAAAACTATAATGGAAGATGTATCTGACATACCTTGGGATGGTTCATTACTCTTCTTAGAAGAACATGAAAATGACTGTGTTTCAAACATTATTGTTAGTAGTTCTTTTCAGCCTTAATAATCACAGAAATAACAATAAGCATACATATATACATACATAGATACACATTTTAAAAACTCTTATTATGATCAGCAAAAACAAATTATTTCCTCAGTGACCTATCTACAGTATTTTTACAGATTAGCAAATCCATTTTCACTTTCTCTACTAAGGGAAAAGCAGCAAGTAAAAAGTTTACAGCATTACAAATCACACAGAGGATACAATTTAAGTAATGGAATTACAGTCAAAAAGCAAATAAAAAACAAGACAACCAAGTTTCAGTCTATGTGACCTAGCTTTTTTAACTACACAGGTTATTTTGCATCCTATCATAACAGTGATAACCAACACTAAATGGAAAAATGTGAAAACAAAATGGAAAATCTATGAGATTAATTTTCATTAAGAAACCGCCAATGGAAGTGAGGTCCATAAACATGTAGCATGAAACACTGTAGTCTCAATGGACAGAAGATATGTAAGAGGAAAAATCTATTTACTTCCATAGAAACTTACAACTCAGATTTCTACAAGAAACAAAACCAGTATTATTTATTTAAAATTTACATAATTCAGTAAAAATAACATTGGCTGAAAACTTAGACAGTTCAGCCTCAGGATATCAGGTAATTTACCAAAATATGTTATCACCCTTAAAATTCATACCTTTGACAAATAACTGCACTGTCATGCAGAGACCCAGGTGGACAGCTCCTGGGCTGTTTAACTGGCATATTAAAACCCCACAGTACATTGTCTGTCTCCGACTATTATCAACCTACAAAAACCAACTAGCAAAAAAGACAAAAGAACCCATCACCTATCCCACAGTCTTCATCAACATAAAAAAACTGTAAACAAATATTGTATATCGATTTTAGCATTCCATATTCTTCGAAGTAGTCCTATTAAAAATAGAGATATGTTAATTCCAAACTGTCTGAAACACAAAACAGTCACCTAACAGTCCAACCGGATGGACTGTCAGAAAAAAGAAAGACTTAATTATGCTCTTCACTCTCTCCACATCCCATCTTATTGATGTATCAAATTCAAAATCGAGTCTGTTCCAAAGAAATGTAAGTGTACCATGCTTGCCAAAAGAAATGCTGATCCTCTACTTGAACTTTCATGTACTGCAATGCAGACAGTATTCTTGTTACCGTAACAAACTAATTGACTTGGAAACTCCGAATAATATCAACAAAACCTTTCACACTAAAGCTAAGAAAAACATTGTCTTTAATTAAATAAAGTTCATAATACATATATCAAAGTTTCAAATCACCACATTTTCAACGATGCAACTGTCATCAGGAAATGTATGGAAAATTTATTATATGAGCCATTCTTGTATGTCATTTGGACATTAATTCTTTTTTTCCAAGTTTGGTGGCTTTTTTAGTTTTATGAAATAATTCTTTGCAATGGCAGGCAACGTTGCTCAAAGAAATATGCCGACTTGGCAAGCAGGACTTTTTAACTGTATCTGTGACAGCATGTCAGCTTCTTGGACTCTGCTAAGCAAAATTCTACTCTCCTAACAGGCTCATCCTGACAGTCAGACCAGATGGACCATATTAGCTCCAACAAGGATTACAAAAGAATCTGAAACTCTTAGTAAGTCAAAGATAATAAGTATTGACTGACAGAAGAGCTCTAGAGGAAGGAGGAAAGAGAAAAAAAAAAAAAAAAAACAAAGGATGAAATCCAGAAGACTTAAGAAACAGTTTCAATTTCTTTTTGTTCACACAGTCAGTAACATGTCTGGAACAAGGCAGGAAGATATGCAAGAATGTGTTTAAAAACAGGTAAGATCATCATTTGCCTGCTAAGGAATCATACACACAACACAAAGTCACATTCTGCTGTATATAATAGCACTGAAAAAAAAATACATTGGAAAAATCCACACTTGACAATGAAAGTATCATTTCAATCTGAGGCCTGGGAAAAAATTAGTCAGCGCACAGTTAATTTAGTATCTGTTGAAAATATTGGCCTCAATATAAATAAATATTAGGCTATTTATGTTCACAGCTGTATCTATCAAAGTACAAATCAAAAAATGTATTTTATACTGTCTTATCCAGAAAAAAAATAAGCCGAATACTGTGAGTCAGCACACGCAGTTCTGCAATATGTACTTCTGACCTTCTGTAAGCAGCAGTCTGCACAGACTATTTTACGGAATTTAAACTAACTTTCTCACTCTGACAAAGATAACCACTACATTAGTCTTACTACTACAGTTTACTGTTTAGAATTCATTGTATGCATGAAGAAGGAAAAAAAAAGCATTGTGACTCTTTCATCGAGTACCTGTATATATATTTATAAAAACATATGTACATTGGATATATTATTAAATATTGCTAAAGCTAAACACACACATTGTAATTAATCTCTTGGTACTTTACTGTAACAGAAATAATTCGTCAGTTGCTAAAAGTAAATTTCTAATACTAACCTTTCAAATAGAAGGAAGAAGTATTAAAAAAGTTTTAGTTAAAAGCAAAATCCTCCATAACATTTTTTTTTCAGTGAATGAGAAGAGAATAGTGATGCTAGAATTTCTAGCTACCTAACAGAATCTAGTACTGTCATTTCTCATCATAAATGCCATTCCCCAAGCAGAGTCTTGGCATATTCAAAAATATGCTTTATAAAAGTTAATTCTTTAAGAAACTTTCTATTATCAACTCCAATACTTATCTTTTCAGCAAAACTCTAATTCATCATTAAGTAAACTAAGTGAAAATTGAGATTATCTACCTCATAAGCACAAGAGATATTGCCAAATTGCAGAATAATTTTGTTCAAAATGTTCTCTTTGATTCATGCTTCACGGTGGCTATGCCATTTGTGTTGGAATTTTTCCTCTTTCCCCAAAATGCAGTCAGCATAAATAAAAATTATAAACTAATTATTATTTAAAAGAAGGTAACATTCCATGAAAAATCTTCATTCTATTCTATCATTTCGTGACGTCCAAATGTTAACTTTCTGCAAATACATTATCTTACTATTTGGTTTTAGGGTCTTGGAACTTCTTGGACAATTTCTGCCTGTCCTCAAGTGATGCAGGCAATGCATGAAATTAAATGCAGCCCAGGTTTATTTCAGAATACACATAAAAGGATTTTTTTCCCCAAAACTATAATTAGTGCAGATTCTTCAAAACAGTTCAAAGTATTGCTTCAACGGCAGTCCGCAGCATTAAAATCTGTTACAGTGGTGGTCAGGTCTCTCATCTGAAAACAAGGTTTCATGTATAATTTTATAGGCTGGCCAACTCTGATACAAGAAGACAGGAAAAATACCTTAAGTTCTCTGTTGTATTTTATTCTTTTCACAGCAACAAATCCCAAGAACTAGTCCGTTATAACCATCACTTGCAGCTTTAAGAAGGGAATTAGGATCAAATAAGGTACTCCCACAAGCTTCTGATGGTATCCAAACCTACAAATATTAAGTTAAGATCTTATTACTATCATATAAATACCTGAAACATTTCTGTATCAAAATCAATTTTATTTTTTTATTATTCACTGTTCTTGTGGTTTATTGCAGCTAGTCTGCAAATCAAATTCAATCCCTACTCTTTTTCCACAGATCAAATATGAACTCTAAAACAAACAAACAAACCCACAGGATGAAAAACAAGGATACTGGAAAACTGTAATAGGTAAAGGAATTTAATACAGGTATTCTATGCCATAGTCACACATAATACACTTCGTCTTTCTATATATATTCTTCAGTTCCACCTTTCTGACTTGAATCGGAAAAGAGGAATTATACTTGTACCAAGTACTGTTGAGAAAATAAATACCTTAATTGTTGCTCACATTCTGACACATGGGTTCACATAAAACAGAACTGTCCCTGACTAAAGGTGTTACCTAACCTACAATTTTAGTGTACCTCCTCACACATTCCAAGGTCAGAAACAAAACAATAGAATTATTATTCTCTTCCTTATTCCTGGGAGGTCAAAGAGACCTGACAGTAGTAGGAACAATCTCCCTGTTCAAGTAAAAAACTAATTCAATTCAGTCATTGGAAATGAGCACCCAAAATTCTATTACCTCAAGAATCATCCAAATGTGCTTAAAAGATGATTACTACCAATGTTCACGCTCCTAAGCATGCTAGTTTTTGATCAGACCCTTTACATATAATTAAAATATCATGTACTATAGCACAATATTTTTGCAAAGATTATTAAATCCTAAACCTACCATCTTCCATTCTGTTGTATATGTCTAAATGAAATACAGTGAATATTGGTTACCATAGTAACCACAGAACTGAAGAAATTTAGTTTTGGCATAATTGCTGCATATGTTCATACAAATCACATCTCTTATTCTGAGCATTTGAAATGAGGACACTTTTGATCTCCATTTTTTAAAAATAGAGTAATGAAGAAACAAAAAATTAGATCAAGTATTTATAGACATAATGCAAAATATTCTTGTTTAATTCACTCATTCACTTTTCTTTTATAATTACAGTATATTTTCTTGCATTCTATTAAATTATTTAGTTGAATACTGTTTCATTTATCTTTCTACTTATTGCTAATTAAGCCAGTTCTGTTGTTGTCTAAATCCTATTTTAAATTAATACATTTGTATTCAAACAAATGGCTAAAGAAATTTCAGCAAAAATAAACACCCCCAACAGCCCATGATAAACTTATTTTGGTTTTCGTTTGCAATGAGGTTCACACTGAATAAGGATAAACTTCTTTGTTTCTCTAGTTTCAAGGAGTAGTAGAAAAAGAAAAAGCACTCTAGGCATGCTGACAGTCTTACAACAGCATAATTTTCTCAACAGCATTAAAAAACATGCATTCAGCAAGAACAAATTAACTCAATTCAGCCAGTCTGTGAATTAGTCATAAGCTCCTCTCCAATTCCTTATCAGCTCCCAGAAAAAAAATCTTTAATGCCTTCAAAAAATTCCAACTTCAAAACAAACCCAGAACCCTGTAGGTCACATGAACAGGACAGTGGGATTTCTATGTTTCTACTTCAACACTAGCATTCATTCATCCTTTCAGCACTGTAGCTTTGTCTGCTCAATAATATTGTTCTGATTCAGTTGTTTCAGAGATACCTTATATTTACCAAGTACTTTACCATCGGTGTCTTTCCTTTCTATACTCAGGAATACAAACAAGGAGAATTTCAGAGAGTTTGGTAAATACAGACCAGATAAACATATAAATAAATCATAGTTAAATAAAACACAGATCATCTGTACTACAGATCTTTAAGTCTTTGAAACCTAAAGTCTTTTCTCAAGTTGTCACATACACTGTGCAAAAATCTATAATCAGACAAGACACTGAAACAAAGAAATGCAAAGGAAAAGCCTAATAATTTCTTTAGCACACAATATCAGGCTTCTAGCTTAAAAAAAACCCAACAATGTAATTTGTCATTTACCTTACCTGCTCAAACCTTTCTGGTGTGAATTAGTCAAAGTCTTAATGAACTTGTGGAACAGAACCACTCAAATTCTGTAGGATGTAACAGGTTC
Organism: Urocolius indicus; assembly: GCA_013401255.1. Taxonomy (NCBI): domain Eukaryota; kingdom Metazoa; phylum Chordata; class Aves; order Coliiformes; family Coliidae; genus Urocolius; species Urocolius indicus. Next base: position 306,883 of record WBNH01010607.1, read on the forward strand.
TCAGAAAACCTGAGCATAAAACAGGAATAATGGATGAATGAAAGATCACATTAAAATTTAATTGCTAAGAACAGAAACAAAATGCTAAAAACATTTTATAGCATTCCTATGACCATTAGAACTAATAAAGTTTGGGTCTCCATGGATTTTTGTGCAACATTGCCTCACAGAAGCCTAGCCACCCTCAGCTAGCCACACCTCATCACTAAGCCTGACCAACCCAGCTGCCTCTGGTATTCCCTTCTCAGCATGTTTACAGGTTTGGAGCCTGGCTGGCTGACCAAAATAGATTAGATTAGTCAGCACCCAGAGAATATGCAAAGGGATAATTTATAACTCTTTTATTTCAGATTAGGAAATAATTTAGGTCTTTCTCCATGTTACTTTGCTACCAATTTTCATGAAACTTGGAAGAACTTAACACCTTTTGAGACGCCATCTGTCAACTCTAGCTGAAATACACAAAAGCTACTGGCGGACAGGGACTGTCAGACCATCTAGAGTGACAGTATACACTTTGTTTCCTTAGATAGACCAAAAACCACCTGTGTAACTGGAGGTTGCCTGAAGTGACTGTCTTCATTAATTTCATAATGTTGCTATCAACCTGTATTTTGTAGAGATCTTAAACGTCACTATTTTAGAAGTAACATAGACATGGGAGAAAGATAAAAAGATGACATTTTATATACGTTAAAAAAAATCAGCAATGTAGAAAAAGACCAAAACAAGTTAAAGAACAAAGTGAGAAGTACAGGCAATGGTAAAGAAAAGCAGGAGGAATATGGCATTCACAGAATGAAAGGTGCTTGCAAAGCAAAGCCAGAAAACATATATTACACAGTACAGAAAGGCAGTTAGAAAAAGATACAAAGATGACAAAGTAAATGAGAGTTAAAGGCCACACAGGCAGGAATAGACTGACAAAACCTAGCTGACAAAATCACAATGGGACAATATAGGTAAAAATGACAGCAGATCCGTAAAAACAGACATAAATTAAGCACTCAGAAAGTTTCATGACAGAGCAGAAGGGCTCCAACTAGGTAGAAATTTTATTTTCTCTTTAGTAATGACAGAAGTACAGCAGAATGTGAAAACAGATTCCATTTGCAAAACAATCCCTCCATGGATTGCAAGATCCAAGGCAGCTCCAACTAAATTGAAACCATTTCTGACAGATGCTTGTCAAATCTGCTCTATAAAGTTTTAGTGACAGCTTCCACCAGATGTCTAGGAAAACTTAAACAAAACTCAACCACCCTTGCCATTAGTTGGTCATCCTAATGTATAACATAATCTTCTTGTTGTATCTGTATGGACACAGAAAATAATAGATTGCCTTCATCTTGTAAACAACTTCTTAAACATTGGAGAACTGCTATCTCTTTACTTCTTGACATGAAACAGATTAAATTCTTCTAATTTTTCAAACACATCCCACTGCCCCAGAGAGTATACTTTCCAGTTGTTTTACCACTCATCCTCCAAGTTCTCCCCAGTTGGGCCAGGTCTTTCCAGACATATATCCTAAAGAGGCTACAGCCTTTCCTGTTGACACCTCACCCATACTAAGAAGAGTGAAGTATTATGCAATGCTTTTGGTTCCATATCCTTATACAACCCTTGCTCCTATCACAACATGATACTGGTTTTCATGTTTAGTGCTTCAACTGCAGGTCATTTGCTACCTTACGTAGCATTATCTTCTTCTCTGTATACATTATTTATGCTTTTAGACAGCACTGCATATTTACTGATCTACATCTAATTCTCTGATTTCTCAAGATCATTTCAAACTCGACTGAATTGCTCCTCCCAGCAAGACACTCTGTTCAAATTGAGAAAGAATCATGTAGTAAGCCCTTGCCATTAGTGTTACTTATAAAGTAAATCCATTGTTTTACAGTGCCATGTATAAGACACGGCTTGTGCTTAAGATGATGATACTATGCTCTTTCGAATAAAATTTTAAAAAAGAAATAAACATTTTAAAATGCCAACCCATCTCTATTTGATTTCCTGTTTCAGGCTGTATGTATTTTATTACTTTGTGTTTCAGAGGAACCTAAGTAGTCATTTTAGACATTAAGTATATTATATAAATAGTTTGGCTGCAGAGATTAAAGAAACAAAATGAGTTGAGAATTTGGCAGGATCGTAAAATCTATTTAAAATTTAAAAAGGGAACAAAACATGCTACTAAATAACATGAAATTACATCTGTGTGTTTTCTAGTTTGAAGAGAAGATCTTGCCAAATTCCAAATTGAGTGGTGAGTAACTATAAACACATTCTTGTTCAGCTGGACCAAGATGTACTTGGTGGCACTGCTCAGTTCTTAGCAACTAATTAATTCTTGATGCTATATAGAAATCTTAGGTAAAAAGAAAATAATTAGAAAAACATTTTTAAATTATAGAGTCTCAGATTGCTTTTTTACAAGGATTCAACATTAAAGGAAAGACTAACTTACACAATTCAATATAGCTACATTAAGAGTACATTCTTGTACCTGTCCTGCAATATAACCTTAGAAGAGGACAGTCCCCAAAAATGGTCTACAAGATGGGAAAATTAAAAAATAAAATTAAAAAAAGAACAAAACAAACAGACTAAAAAGGCAATGATAATTAAGAAATCAACAGCATCCTCAAGCTGACTGGAGCTGCTGCTCACTCAAGCTAATTCCTTCTCATCATCTACCTTCCAAAGCAAGACATTGTAAACCATAAAACTTTTTCTTTAGGAAATATGATTACTTTTACTCAGTGTTTGTGCTCCATGAGCCAGTAATTCAACTTAAATTTTCAAACAAAGCTAAAAACACACAGTAAAATTAAGAGATACATTTTATAAAAAAAAACTTTACATATTTTATTACGTATTTGAGCAAAAATGCAAGAAAGGGGATTTTTGCTAGATTTATTCTGTCTCAATTTCTTCTTCATCACAGAACTGTTCACATCATGTACATAGTTCAAAGGTCATAGAAGCTCCCATTTTTTTGCTAGAGAATTTCATTTCTTATTCATATGCACAGATTGGTATAATCCTTAGTGTACTTACTCTGCCTCATGAGAATGATCCACTGTCCTAGTACAAGGCCCTTTTAGATGCATGTAGTTAGCCTAACATTAGGAGAATTACTGTAATACATTATGTATCTCATCACAGTACATGGCACAAGTTTTCTGTATAGACAAATCCTTTCAAGACAAATAGGAAGAGTCAAAGTGATCCAGATTTTCTCTGTATTCATTGCTATGTTGTTTCTTACTTATCCTGAGAAGGCAACTGGTTCAGAAAACCAGAAAAGTTCTGTGTATTATCTAATGTCCAACTTTGAGGTATAGATTTCAAAATCAGTTAAAATCATTTTGCTTACAAACTATCTAAACTCAATGGCTTCACGCTGGAACTACTACAAAGATCATAACCAATCATAACAAAATCAGGAACCCCACAGAAAGTTAGAATAGATAATTAGATTTCTCTATATCAGGACTTTATCACTTTACAAATAATGTACATTTTAACCATTTGGTTTCCAGTCCTACTCTAAACTCTCTTAACATCAAGTGTAATAATTCCACAGGTATCTTGTAAATATCAGGGAAAATAATTTCACTATTACTAGGTTGATTTCACTAGAACTTTTATGCGATCTTATAATAGTAAATATTTTGGGCCACAATTTAAGTATTAACTTTTGATGTTATTGCGGACAACAATCTTCCAAATTATAATTTCATCCAAAACTGCATCAAGTACTGTAAAGGGAATAGGAAATTTCTCTTTCTCACGTCCAAATTGAAATAAAAGTTCTTACCACCCTTCTAAAGGGAACTCTTTCCCTCATTCTGTCTTTGTGTCAACAGTGTCAGATCTGCCTGCCCTATTAGACAAGGTATCAAACCTGAAAGTCACCTGGAGTGCAGCTACTGCTACCACATCCTCATCTTATTTAACTCCATCTGAAAGCTCTTTACTAAAAGGCTTACAAAAGGCTACCTATAACACAGACCTTTGTATCTGCAACTTAATACCAGATCTTAAAGTCTGATAAACTCTAATCTCACATAGGCTGTATACTCTGAAAAGCTGAGAGAATTTACAAAAATTCAGAACACCTCAGCAGGAAAGAGACTTAAGAGACACATGCATCAATTTTGTACATAATAGCAACACCCTGAGGAATAATCTTAAAGGACTGCAAATCAAACACCTCAAACCTTTGTAAAACTCGGAGTTCCTTCAAATAAGATCTCATTGTGTTAGCAAACATATTCAGTTTTCCAGTTGGAGCAATTTGAAAGGACATGACCTCTTCCAATATGATATGCTGGAATTTTCATTTGGAATCATGACCATACAATTCATTTGGAATCATGACCAACCCCTCAACTTGATCTACACAGAAAAACAAGAAGGGATTGCTGTTTGGAGTATATTCTGCTGAAGCACAACAGTCAATCCCACAGTGCTTTATAATTTTACAGTTTTTCTCAGTATATTCACTTAGGCTCCAGAGTGTGATCAAAATTTTACAACCATATGAGCTGTTAGATGAGTAAACTAAAACTTTTCTGTCAATAACTCTCCCATTCTTCATTAATTATTTTGACAAAGAATTAACAAGACAAAAATTAGAGGTCGATCATCATCCTTGAAGTAACACCTACCTCTTCTTTCCAAAGGTCTTAATTAAAGTATCTTCTTCAAAGTCTGCTCTGGCATGGTGTTATTATGGACTGAAGTTAAGAGAGTCCATGTTTCAAAAAAAACCACCCTAGTGCTTTTGAAAGGTAATAAAATTCTGCAATAACTCCCATAACATGTCCTTCCATGTTTTCTAGCCTTATGGTTTTGCTTTTTAAAGAGGGAAAAACCTAGGAAACAGAATAATTACTACACCTTCTAAGGGAAAAAACAAAATCTTATTTTTAATCAGATTCTTCTCTTCATAACATGAATAATGCTCTCACATCATGCTCTGAGCCTGTACAAAATGCTTGTTTTGTGTCTGAACTTTGTAAAGTTGAAAACTCTCATAAGCTACCTATTGGGAAGTTTATTGTATTCTTTGAATCAGCTAAGAGTAAATCAGCAATAAGACAGCAGAGCCTATTTAGTCATTTAAGCTGAAAAATTTGATCTCCCAAAGATGCTCTTTAGCTGCTGCATCGAGCATTTCAAGAAAAAAAGGGGAGTAACTCTTAAGAGTCCAAACAAACCATTCTGACTGAACCCTTCCTTTCCCAGAGCTGAGATGCTCAAATGCTCCTGCAACCCGGGATGTACTGAAGTTACTTTCCCGGTCTTCAGTCAGACACCTCCAAAAATGTATCCTCCCAAAGCCAAAGACTTTGGCCTGTTCTGTCACATCTGCTTAGTGAGTGGAGAAGCGGCTGTGCCAAAGGCCGCCCTGTGTCAGTTACCGCTGCCTTGGACTGAGCCCGAGACCGTTCCGGCGCCTCACGCCCAACTCCGAAGCGTCGATAAATACCCGGCAGAGCCGCAGCGGGGCGAGGGGCCCCCCCCACATCCTCCCGCGCCGGCCCGGGACCCGGAGCACCTGCCGAGCCCCTCAGGGCACCCGTCCCGCACTAGCAGCGCCCGGCGTCCCGCGTGCCAGCCCAGAGCCTCCCGGAGCGGGAGACGGCAACGGCCCTCCCGCCTGGCCTCCCCTCCGTGCGGCAGCCGGGCAGCCGGCCCCAGCCCCGCCTCCCGCTGCTCACCGCGCCGGGCGGGGGCGGCGGCGGCGGCGNAGACACGGCGCTGCGCTCCCAGGCGCGGGGTCCGCTGCCGCCCGCCTCGTCTGTCCCTTAGCGGGGCCGCTGAGGTCGTCCCCGGTTCTCTCCAGGGGGAAGCGGGAAGAGACCCCCCCCCCCCGCCAGCTGCTCAAGAGAGCTGCCGCCGGAGGGTTGCGGGGGTGGCTTAGCCCATCCTCACACCTCTCATCTCGAGGGGGCTAAACAAGATGCGTGGGTGTGATAGGGAGCTGACGGTCAAACATTCCGCTTTGCCATCAGCTAAGGGCTGTAGGGGTTAACCATCATGCATTCCGCTTTACTATTAGCTAAGGGCTGTAAATTATGGCTTGTTTAGAATGTTTTCTTTTCTTCTTTGCTCCTGGCAAAGGCTCAAGGGCTTAACAACCTGTCCTGCACAACGTATATCTGATCGAGGTGGTCCTTGACTATCATGTCTTGTCCAGTGCTTGGGTGCTTGTTCTTTTCCAATTAATTAAAACTGGTTAGGACTAGTGTTGCAGATGTGGAAGAATGCCAGTNAATATCTTGCTACTGAAGAAATTATCACTTTCGTTCTTTGAATCAGGTGTAAGGCTACCCGCACGCTCTCCATCTTCCTTTCCGTGAAGGGAATTCGTTATTTAAACGTTTACTTCCCTTCCCCTGGGAAACTCGAACCCAATGCGTGGTCCCCATCTGCCAGGCAGATATTTCGCAGCTTGCACTGCTTGCACGGCCAATGCTGAGAAATCATCCCACTTTCAGATGTTTCTAGCCAAAAGTCTGCCGATGAGGTTGCTTGTGCAATGAAAATTTGTAACGTTCGATCATGCTCCACCGTCCAAAATGTGGTAACTACTGTCTTGAAGAATAAAGCCAACCCTTACCTGTTTAATTATTTCCCAAAATCACATGGGAGGGATCAGAAGATCATCTCTAAAGATCATCTAGTCCAACCACTCAAAGCAGGTCCACCTAGATCAAGTCACACGGGCACATATTCAGGTGGGTTTTGAAAGTTTCCAGAGCAGGAGACTCCACACCCTCCCCGGGGCAGTCTGTGCCAGGGCTCCCTCACCCTTGCAGAAAAAAAGTGTTTCCTTAAGTGGAACTACTTGTGTTCCAGCTTGTGCTGGAACATTACTCCTTTTTCTGTCACTATACAGAAAACGTGTTGCCCCATACTCCTGTCGTACACCTTTTAAATACTTGTAAGTATTAATGAGGTCCCCACTCAGTCTTCTCCAGGCTAAACAGTCGCAGGTTCCACAGCCTTTCCTCATAAAGAAAGATGCTTGAGTCCCTTGATCTTTGTGGCCCTCCATTGAACTTTCTCTAGAAGTTCTCTGTCCTTCTTGAGCTGGAGAGCTCAAAACTGGACACTGGTCCAGATGAGACCTCACCAGGGCAGAGCAGAGGGGGAGCAGAACCTCCCTTGACCTGCTGGCCACACTTGATGCATCCCAGGATGCCATTTGCCTTCTTGGCCAAGAGGCCACATTGCTGGCTCGCAGTCAGTTTATTATCAAACAGAACTATACAAATTATTAGCTATGAATCCGTCTGGTCCAAACCAGTCCACATGGTTGCTGCCTGTCCTGATTACGAAAATCCACTCCTGGAAATTCTTGTACAACAGTAAGATGATTTGATAAAACATTTCACTCAAATTTAAGTACAGGCTGGGACTCACAGAGGGCTCAGATAGGACTTAATTAAATCAATGTCTGCCTCATGAGAAGCATATGCTGAGCCTTCTATACTTCTCCCTTGTTTTAAAGGTAGGAAGTGAAGTTAGAGAAAGAGACAAAATATAATCTCACCCATATTTATTCCAAAATTACCCTTTGTTTTCTTTTTTGATCCCTTGTATCACATCAGAAAAGCAATCAGATAAATTTAGAAGAAAAAAAAAAAGTCACTTTCCAATGTGTTCTCATCACTTCTTCGTGTAGTGTTTATGTGCATTCAATTTCAGCATATAGGTTTTTCATGAGAAAAAAAGAAGGCAAGATGAAATGTTAACTTACCTCACCTTACTCTCCTAATATAGATAGGAGAGTCTCCTAATATAGACAAGATATAAGTAGTTTTTACTTTAGGAAAACTAGGCCAGGTAAAACCAAAGTGCCTTTGCCACAAAGGGGGCTATGGGCATCCTGGGCTGCATTAGGAGGAGCATTGCCAGCAGGTTAAGAGAGGTGATCCCCTCCACTCAGCACTTGTGAGGCCACTGGGTCCAACTTTGGGTGCCTCAGTAGGAGGAAGACATGGTCATACTGGGGAAAGTGCCATAAAGACAATGAAGTGACTGAAGCATTTCTCACCTGAGGAAAGGCTGAAAGAGCTGGGACAGTTCAGCCCAGAGAAGAGAATGCTCAGGGAGGATCTCATCAATGTCTATAAATACTTGAAGAGAGAGTGCAAAGACAACAGTCCCTTCTCAGTGGTGCCCAGTGACAGGACCAGAGGCAATGGGCAAAAAAACAATACATAGGAGGTTCCCTCCCTCTAAACATAGGGAAATACTTCTTTGTTGTGAGGGTGGCAAGCATTGGCACGGATTGCTTGTGGAGGTTGTGGAGTCTCTATCCATGGAGATGTTAAAAAGCTGTTTGGAAACAGTTCTGAGTAAATGGCTTTAGATCAAGCAGGTTGGACCAGAAGATCTGCAGAGGTCCCCTCCAATCTATGTGATTCAGGCAGTGAGGGGAATTGATAGCGTTAGCACTCTGTGGAATTCAAAACTATTTTTATCTCTCTAATGATGTTGCATTGAGATAGAGATCTCAAAGTAAATACCCTTTTGCAGAAACAAACAAAAGAATTCCCTTCAGTACTCAAGAAAGCTGTGGGACAGCAGTTATCAAGAGAAGAAATGTGATGTTCCTAGATATTTTATGGGCTTTGATATCACAATTTTAACATTGAGATCTTTACCAAAGCTAAAGAAAGGAAATACGTAGAGCTGATAGATACTGCATTTTTACTTTTCTGGGCTGAATCCAGGGCTTCAAGCCTTCGAGTTTTTGCACGTATTTCTCATATTTTGAATTATCACTACTTATTTACCAATACAGTTTCTGCCTTCTTCTAGCCATTTCCAAGGAAAAAAAAAGAGACCATTCTTGAAGCAATTAAAAAGAACTCTTTTGAGTCACAAGTGTATGATAAGTTTTACCACTCCTGTGTTTGATCTTGTGTTTGATGGTCACCCTTAGTTGTAGATTTCTTAAGCCAACTAAGAAAATAATCATTTGGATAGCTGCCAGCTATCTGATAGATTTGAAAAATGAAGTTAGTGTTGGTAAAAGGCTGAATTTACACAAAAGTTGAGTGTCTCTGTAGTTATCTGCATAATTTATTCATAAATGGAAATAAAGCTTCAAGAGTCTATTAATATATTCACTAATCTCCCAGAAAGAATTACCTAGTGTCTATTTTTTTTTAAATCTTAGAATAGCATGAAGATTATTCTTACAGCTAAATGCTTTAAAAGTTAGGATTTAGAAGTTGCTCAAAGGAAGCGGGACTAAATACATAATGTTTTACTCATGTATAGGTATATTAAGATACATTTTTAAGCTTTACAATTACGTAATTATAGACGTGTATTAGATTGGGAAAAAAAACCCCATGGAGATCATCAACTGCTAGTTAGTGTGATACCAACTAAGCACTTACAGTGAACATCTCTGCACACCCCTCATAACCTTTCACCTTCATTAAAGACCTATTAGGACTGTAACGGAACAAGAAATATCCCGAAGATGTACTCTATGCCACTGTTTTGAGATTTCTTCACAGATTTATTTTATAGTCCAGAGAACGTAAAATGACACAATAGAGACTATTGCAAAAAGGCAATATTATTATAATTTTTAGGCTTCTTCCACTGTCCAAAAAATTTTAACCAAGTTTTCTTTGTTATTGTCAGTGAAATGTGTGCTAGATCAATCCATAAAGGAAGGGCAGATGATCTGCATGGTAAAAATATGGTACAAATTGTGACATTTCTTCTAGTCTACATACAGTGCACCAGGGCATACAGAAGCTGTAAGAAGTCAAGTTCTTGGCACTTGAATGCTGAATTGCAATACCGAAACTCAGAGTTCACATCTTTAATCTTCCCCTTTGCAACCTGAGAAACTTGTACACGAATGACAAAAAAATTACTAAAGCAAAACCAGCATTGTGCATTTTCTCCACTAAAGGAGAAGATGAAAGAACAAATGTTGGAGAACTGTTAAGCCACATCAGAACAGGCACCAGGCCAGGATCCATAGCAGTCTTTCTACATTTAACTGGTAACTGGGAACTTAACCCAGTGCTTTCATCTACAACTCAAAACCTCATCACCTGAGCTTAGACTGAGCAACCTCCCTTCTCCTGTGCTGCCTCTCTGAACTGCGTCTCAAGAAATGGAGTTACTCAGTCTAATTTGCCTAAGTGTCTGAAACTGACTTGAACCAAAATTTTGGTAACGTTCTATTCTTTTTTCCTTCCTTTTCATGCTTCATCACTAACAAATTGTTACATGTCTAAGGTTTGTTTTTAATTACAGATGTGTACAGTATAACTGACTATAGCTTTACACAAATTTTGGCAATGTGTAAGCAGCAAGATAGTCCTACTCAACCTGCAATGCTAATAGGAATACATAACCTGACCCTGCTGACCCTTCTCCTCCAGTTGCCTTATATAAGCATTGCAAGTGTTTCATCAGACTCAAGGAGAAAGTTTACTTGTTTAACAGTGCTTTATTTTCATTAAGTACATTTTTAGAACCAAACCAGACCCTGAGGTTGCCTTTTAAAGAAGTTTTGCATTTTCAGCCCTTATACAAAATTTTAATAATAGAGTATTATGTGCGAAAATAGAACTTGTGTCCCAGATTCACTTCATAATGTCTGCTTTCTACAAATCAGGTAACGAAAATCAATTATATTTAGCAATGTGAGTTGCCCACTCTACAATTTTGAGAAACTCCTAGTGTGATGGAGGAAAGTTTAAGTTCTTCCTGTATCACACTTAAAGCTTGTCGTGTAATATGTAGGGTGTAAGATAATAAAGTGTACTCCTGCACCCTCCTCAGTTTTAGCAATTACATTTCAAGGTGAAGTATGAATAACAGCCTAATGCAGCTGTATCATTGGAAAGAGCACTTAAAAACAAGTTTGTTTTATAAAAATTTGTGGAAGCACACAAAAAAAGACATTTTTTTGAGGATTTTTTGTTGGATCTTATAGGCTATTGTATGAAAAGTATTTGTGAATTTTATAGCAGTGTGCTGTAATTGTTCAAATTACAGTAATAACTTTAAAAGACTAGCCAAATGCAATCAAAATAAGCCACTTTGAATCATTACTCTAGCAATGGAGAAGAACTTCATATGAAAACTGGTGGGAGAGAATCTCCAGCAAGTTGTAAATCTCACATTTAAATTATGATCTCAAAAGTGCTCTATTTAGCCCTGCTTAAGCAGGGAAGGGGACCAAATGACTTCAAGAGATTCCTTCCAACCTCAACTATTCTGTGATTCTGTGTAAAATGCTGAAGTAGTTGTGTCAGATTTGGCAAGGCATAGTTTTAATCCCTCACAAGAGTGCATATGTGAGTTAGTGCTCCTCAAGGTAGAAAGAAACACTAGATACAGATTTCTTGCATCTGGGTTGGCTGCCTCATTACTGGGTTACTGAATAGAAGCAGTCTGGTGTATGTGATATCTATATACTGCACTTCTCTTTCTAGTGCCTGGAAATAAAAATTGTGTTACAGAACAAACACTATGTTTCATTTAGCATAAAACATTTTTTTTTTCCTAGTGTGAAAAGCCACAAATTTGGTTCTTTATGACTCATTCCCACCACATATGTTTTTCACTTTGGCTGAGGAAGCAAATATTCAATTATTCAGACAACTCGCTTTAGAACAGACTGCAGCTCTGACAATGCTGGAAAGCCAAATATTATGCTTAGAAAGAGTGTCTTGACTGCCTAAACTAATATCTTTGCACGTGCCAGTTATCATGGCCTCTCACAAAACGGTAATATTTCATGTGCTGAAACATAGGTTCTGTTACTATGTATATAAATGCCATCTCTGTTGCATTCTCTAAATGTTAGCAGAAATTCTGCATGATACTCATATACCTCCTTCAAGCTAATATTTTTTGTTGATTACTTTTCAATACAAGAATAGTTTCCTGCTTGAGTCAAGTTAGTTTGTATTGAACAACTGATAAACATAATATCTGATATCAAAATACATATTACAGGGAGACAGACGTTATCTTCCGACCATTATGTCAATCTTGTGACAGCATTGTTAATGACTCAGAAGCTGCTGCTGTGAATTTAAATAAAGAAGTTCTCCACTCAGATTAGAGCCGGAAAATAAGATGAGGCATGTAAAGATAATGCACACAAACATGTGCTACTGGCATATGGTACCCAAGGTAATTTAAAATTGACAATAGCAACCAAGGCATTAATAATAAATATGGAAATGCATCACCATGTGGAGGGGCACAATACTGTTTGTAAACTTGAAGTTGCCATTATATTCACTTAAAGGTAAGTTATGTATTGGAAAATTCTGAACCTGACTTTAAAATTACATAAAAATTTTAACAAAATAAGCAAAACCAAAACATTAATTTAAACTATCTGAGGATCATTGTTTCTTCACAAGAAATATGTCTGTGTATGAGAAATATCTGCATATCTGGGTTTCTACATAATCCAGAAATATGTACATTGCTGCATGATTGCTGGCACTCCTAACTAGAAATTACCCATAAGCAAAACCACTATCAGTTGCTTCAGTGTCATTACTTCTCTTTTAAAAACTCATCCTAAAACACCTTCCCCCACTCCTCCTTCTTCCCAGGACTCTCCTTCCTTCCCCTCAGCAATGGGAGATGGGGATTACAGTCAGTTCATTACAGATGGACTTTGTTGCTGCTTCTTCTCAGGGAGAGGCCGCCTCACACTTCCCACTGCTACACTGTGGAGTCTCGCCCACAGGAAATAGTCTTCCACGAACTTCTCCAACGTGGGTCCTTCTCACAGGCTTCAGTTCTTCATAAACTTTTCCAGCATGTGTCCTTCCACAGGGGCAGCTCTTCACACACTTCCCTAACATGGGTCATCCACTGGGAGAACAGTCCTTCAGGAAGAAACTGCTCCAGCCAGAGTCCATCAGAGGTTCACAAGTCCTGACAACAAACTTGTTCTGGCGTGGGCTCCTCTCTCCACCGACTCCCAGGTCCTGCCAGGAACTTGCTCCAGGGTGGGCTTCCCATGGAGTCACAGCCTCCTTCAGGCATCCACTTGCTCAGGTCCTCCCAGGGCTGTGAGTGGCTCTCTCCTCCCCCATGGACCTCCATGGACTGCAAAGGGACAGCTGCATAATCATGGTCTTCACCACAGGTCATGAGGGAATCTCTTTTCCACTTCCTGGGCACTTCTTCCCCTTCCTTCTCCACTGACCTTGGTGTCTGCAAAGATGTTGTTCTCACATTCTCACTCTCTTCTGCAGTTGTGGAAGTTTAGCATCTGCCGAGCAACTTCTTCCCCCAAATATGATAGTCATGGAGGCATTATCTCAGTCACTAATTGGCCAGGCCTGGATCAGCTGCAGGGTCCACCTTAGAATTAACTGGCATTAGCCCTCTCAGCTACAGGGGAAGCTTCTGGCAGCTCCTTGTTTAAAGAAGCCAACTCGGTAGCCCCTCTACCACCAAAACCTGGCCCAGACAATATATGCAATATATATGCATATATATATAAATATATACAATATAGGAGTTTTCCAAAAGTGCCAACATTACTTGGACCTTGATAGTGGAAATATTTTTTCAGAAGCATTGTAGAGGTCTAGCTGAAGTGCTAGTTCTGTTAAGATTCACTATTTAAGCATCTGGATTTTTACCACTACTGGAGCACAAGTGAGAACCCAGAGGCATCCTGAAGATTCAGTTTACAAGAAGCACAGCAGAGTCTTGGGAAGAGGTGCTTGGCTGATGAAGGAGTTATCTGAAATAATGTAGATGCGTCTGGAATCTGAAATTTTTATTCCCAGTAAAATGTAAATTAGAGGGTGGGAAATGTCATTCTAAATCAGAATCTACAAATGTAGTGTTCATATTTCCAGCAACATTATTTAGAAATACGTATCAAATTGAAACTTCTTCCTTTAATAAAGTAAATTATTTCCTGTTGATGATGTACACCTCCTTTGCTTCAACATCAAAATTATCTTTTCAACCCCCCAAAATGTTCTGTTCCAAATTTATGTTTTCATTTCTCTGAATAGCTCTTCTGTAATGACTTCACAGTCTACAAAAATGAAATCTACACAAAGTAATGCTCTGTTGGTTATGTGAACATTCAGAAAGTAATACATTACCTATCACATCCTCATTTTTGACCTCACAATTTATTAGTAATATTTGTCATGCAGTTTGTTTCTAAAACAAGCTAGTATTCCCATAATAACACTGTCCCTTGTTTTTTTTTTTAAAGTTGTGATATATATAGAAATAATCTAAATAATCTAATAATCTAGAACATTCACTGGTATAAGAAGTTTATAAATGTATATATTTGATGCATGGAGCACAGATATATTTCTATATTGCCTATATTTCTGTTACATATAAATAATGAACATCCTCCCAAATTAGAGAATCTTTTTATGGCTTTCTACAAGAAAAAGTTCTGACCAGAGAGAAAAAAAGAATATAAATAATTCAGAAAATATGTTGAATAGTTACAATAAAATTAGTCAAAATTCCCTGTCTTCCTGGATTTAACAACAGCTCTACTTACCAAATGTAATCATAACAATTGCGTACCTCTTATTCTTCTATACAAAGAATTTTTTATACAAAGAGTTTTTGATCAACATTCAGAGACTGATTATTCTCTTCATTCTGTTAAGAACCAGGTAGCTGTGACAAGATATATATTAGCAATAGTCAAGGTTTTTGAATTTTCTAATATTCTTGTTAATCACTTAAAGTAATCCAGTGTTCATTTATGATGAAAGGAAATTAATAGAAGACAAAACCAATTAAAAGTGCCAATCTTTATCTGCATCTGATCTTCATTTATGTGGTGCAATTACAAAATAGTAATGTCATAATTAATGCTTAATTTTCACAAGGAATTCGTTTAAATAAAGTATCAATGGTCTCCTAAAGAAAATTGTCAATCTAAACAAAAAAGAGTCTGTTAATTAAGTTTATTATTCTCACTAAACCACTATTGGGTTTAGTAATATTTTAATTATTTTTTCTGTTACTCAAGTCAGAGAACATGACAAATCTATTACTTTTTAATTAAATTTTTAAAAGAAGCTGTTTTCACAAAATGAATAGCCATGTCACTTCTGATAGAATTCTGCTTTTAGATGATAATGAATGGCAATATGCATGTAGGCTTATAAAAAATATTACTAATGTTGGTAAGCATTAGTTGTGCTTTTTACTTGTTAATATTGCTGCCCTCACAATTTTTAAGGTTCATGAAGTGATAAGCCATGATCTATGTACTATGGAAGCATGATTTTCAACAACATGTGTAAAATCATCATTCACAGGTTATATAGCAGAGACTGGAATAAAATACTGACTTCATGAAGTCAATGGCAAAATTCCCACCAATTTTCTTCCCTGGAGTCTGAGTCTCCAGTTTCAAATTTGCATTAATGGCAATTGAAAGTTCTCTGTGTGTTATTTGAAATTATTTCTCCCTTTCAACATGAAGTTCTTTTTAAAGATTAAAATATTTGCAAAATACAATCATAAGAAGACTTATTAAAAACACTAAAGAGGAAATTAATTTCTGCTTCTGTATAGTTCTTTTAACTGAGAAAATGAAAATCTGAGAAAGTTATAAGAGGGGCTGGATGTTTGTATAAAATTTGCTAAGCTATTGAAGAATTATTTCCGTATATGTAGTACAATGCTGCCTACTACTCACTTCCTGAAATAAAGGACTTCATATATGTATCCTCTGAATTTTTTAGAGGCTTAAACAGATTTAGATAGTGATTCAGTACAAATTATAACTCGTGGTCTCAGGGACTAAGAATAAATTGTTAGAATTGCAGCATTCCTTCATTACTAACCAAATGTCTACTGTAAAGGTCTCATGGAAAAAGTGAGCTCCAAACAGCTGTGTTACATTTTTAATGTATTTGTCTGGAACGAATTGTCTGTCTTTAAATATATTTAGTCTGTACAATATACATGAATTACAACAACATTGTCAAGATGTATTGGAGGAGGACAAATCAGAAACGTAGGGAATAGACATATCCCAAATATGGTCATAATTATTCCATAAATCACTAGAAGGCATGTCAACAGCACTATGAATAGTATTGACTTTCATTCCTGAGTTACAAAAATGTAATACATTATCTAAATTATTTATTTGGAAGAATATATCAGTTTTCAAATAAGATGTCTGGGAAGTATTTGAAGTATAAATATCATAGGTGCATACATTCAAACGGTTCTGTATCTCAATCTTTTAGCATTTTTAATCAACTAATTATGGAATACACCAAAACTGTTACAATATGGAAGAAATATACAATGTGGATTATTGAACTTGGAAAGCTATTGAAATCTGGCCTTTAGGAAAAAAAGTCAAAGCCTGTAAGTTTCAGATGGAATAATATTCTGAAAGCTGAAATTGCCAATTGTAGAAGATAAACCACTGCTAGTATTCAAAGAATACGGAGAATTTGAATTTTAAAGGAAGAACATTCTGGAAAAAAAATTAAACAACAGCTGCCAAATATCATATCTTACATGTAATTTTTTATGCCTTCTATCCTGATTGGAAAAAAAACCAAATTAATCTGGCAAGTATCCTTTTACATTTTCAGTCTCATTGCTGTTGAAAAAAACCCACCTTTTTGGATAGTAAAAGTGCATATATTCATTTGGGGACAAAGCAGACAACATTAACAGTATTGTGTACCTGTCCCTGAAATTACACAAAAATAATTAGGAACTGTTCATTACCTCTAGACTTTGAAATCACCTTGTGTGGTCTTAATATTTGAAAGCAGAGGTATCTAAGAGTTATCTAAGTAGGGCAAACCATGTCAGCTCCACATGTCAGCTCCATTTCTGGTAATGAAAGTATGACTAAATCTATGACATGTTTCAACCAGTAAAGGGTAACTTTTTGAAGAGCAATTTTCTTCAAGTTAAACCTGACCGACTTCACCTTTTGACTATATTTTGCAATGTTTGATTTAGTAGTTTTCAGTCACAAAATGGTGACAGATGAGAAAATCTGAGTTTAAGGGGTCCTTTGAAACTGAACAGAGGTATGCCAATTTACTTGACCACTCTGAGTCTTGAACACCTCAGAAAATTAAATTATTAGAAAATAAAAAAAATCCAGCCATATAGTTAATGTTTCTTATTTAAAAATGCAGGAATTCTCCTTAGAAAGTATATACAGCCACTATTACAACAATTTATTCTTGTGTTTGCATCTGTGTTGACAACTCTTTTGTACAGAATTTCCAAATTCTGTCACTTTTGCAGTCTGATAAAATTATTACTGGTTCATATCTTTTCAATGTTCCAGTTGTGTAAAATATCCAGAAAGCTGCTGTCATTGGCCAGCTGACAGTTTTCTCCCACTCAGTCTGTTAGAGTAGACTATTCACAGGCCACATTTCAACATTAGTCTTTCTCTAGATAGCTGTATGGATAAAAAGGCAAGGTAATAATTTTACACTGAGAAGACTATATTTTTTAGGCAAGTGCCATTTACCTTAATATATATAGAAATATATATAAATTCTTTAATATGTCAGCCTGAGAGACCAAACCAAGATCAAGTTTCCACTTTTATTTCATGATGCATACATACCAAGAGATTTTCAGTCCCTCTTCTGACAAGCTTTCAATTTGAATAAGCAAAGAAGACAAATGGAGGAAGAAATGAAATATTAATATCTCTAGTCAGAGACAGAGAACTCTGCTATAGAAAAAGTAACTGACTTCCAGAGATTCAAAGATGGAGCAGAGCCAGGATCTAAGCGTACAGTTTCTGCAACAGTGCAGCATCTGAATTTGAACACTATCCTCCTTTGATGCCTCGTGGGATTTCAGATATGATTTTTTTTTTTTTAACCAAATCTGTTTTGCAATCCTGACTGCAGTGACCACAGTTTTTCTTGTTCAGACCAGAATAACCATCCTCCATTTACTTTGGAACTTGAAACTCTTGTTCCAGCCTCTTCCCCACAGAGGAAATGCCAAAAGAAAAAGCTGTTTTAATAATGTATGGATAACCACATGAGTAAACCGAGATTAATTTTAAGGGAAACCTGATCTTATGAAAGAAAACCTGTGCATTCTAGCTAGCTTATTCACTCTTTAAAAAAGTATAACTACAACATTAAGTAAATAATACTTTCCTATTTTTTCAGAAGTAGATATAGGGTATTAGGCATCTTGTTAACTTTTTTGATTGTAAGTAGACCGTTTTCTTTTAGTACATCACTAAATGTAACCAGGCATCCCACCGTACTCTGCTTCTTATGTTTAAGGTAGAGCTTTTGATGCCTTGCCTGGTTGCTCACAGAAGACATGCATAGAAGCAATGTGGTAGCAAGCACACATGGAATAGGCAGCACAATAGGTAGGCTCCATGGGACTTTAGAATCATAGAATCATTTCAGCTGGAAAAAACCTTTAAGAACATAGAGTCCAGCCTTTGTCCTAGTCCTATCAACCACTAGGCCATTTCCCTAAGTGCAACATCCAATCATCTCTTAAATGCTTCCAGGGATGATGACACCACCACCTCCCTGGACAGCCTGTTCCAATGCCTGACAGCCCTTTCAGTAAAGGAATTCCTCCTAATACCCAGCCTGAACCTCCCCTGGTGCAACTTCAGGCCATTTCCTCTTGTTCTATTGCTTGTCACTAGGGAGAACAGACTGACCCCCACCTTGCTACAACTTCCTTTCAGGTAGTTGTAGCGAGCAATAAGGTCTCCCCTGAGCCTTCTTTTCTCCAGTCTAATCAGCCTCAGATCCTTCAGCCATTCCTCATATGAAACATGTTTCAAATCCTTTCCAACTCGGTAGCCCGCCTCTGCATCGTCTCCTGCACCTCAATGTCCTTTTTGTAGAGTGGGGCCCAAAATTGGACACAGTATTCGAGGTGTGGCCTCACCAAAGCGGAGTACAGGGACTTCATGCATTTCTAGGCAAGGAAAATCTTGGAGAAAAGCTCTGGAGTTTATGATTTTGGATTAAGACATTTCTGCCTGAGTCTAATTCAGGCATCTTAGCCTCTTTTTGTCTTGTAAGTACAAGAAATATTTTTCACAATCACCTCATGGAGGCATGAAATGAATCTTCCATGTAAATGTTTACAGAACTGGTATTCAAAAATGTTTATTAGAGGAAGAGCAATTTATATTTCTTACTAATCTTAGACTACTCCGGATTTGGAAAATTGAAAATGGACAATTTTTATTTGAAAATGTAAGGACTAATTTAATTATAGACTAAATGGACCTGGGACTGGATGCAGCTGCAGCTTGTGGTTGGGCTGCTTAGTGAGTGCTAACCAGCTGAAAAACAAGCAGTAATCTCTTTTGAGTGGTAGAGTAAAAACACATCAATGGGTTTTTTTTGCAGAATAGGTAACATATACTTCCATGCAGCATGTCATGTAAATGATGAATAGGTTGTGAGCTGGCCCCTTGCTCAATGGCAAATTTACATCTAAGAATTTAGTCAGCATATGTAGTGTTTTATTTAAGAAGTTTTACAATATGTCTTGCTGCAGAGCTGTAACATTCCAATTTATCTACCTGAAATATCATTATTTTTGGATTGGTATAAGTGATGTTTTCATTCCCACAATGCTTATTAGCACAGAACATTGTTGTATGCTCTGAAAAGCTGCTTATAATTCTCTCCTTGTACCAGTTACTTTGTTTTTATAAATATCCAATTTAGATTTCTTTAATCAAACAAAGAAAGGCAATTTCTCCTTTTTTCTATTAAAAAGTCTTATTTTTGGTTACTTCTCCCACGTGTATGTAAATAGCTGGCCTTCATAAAGGCAGGGTAGATGCTGTGCATGCAGGATATTATTCTTTTGCAATAATTTTCAGTAATTATGCGTAACTATTTTCTTTCCTTTTTCTTAAATTCTAGTGAGATGAATTCAGAAAATTATAAGATTGTTTTAATCACCTCTTAAATGCAAATTGAGTATATCTACCTAGTCAGCTATAACAGCAGTTGATCAGAAGTTATATTCTCCCGTTAATAACATGTGTTAAATTATTTCATATCCCAAAATAACTTCCTTACAGGTTTTTCCACTTATAATTGTTGAATACAACCTAAAATAAAGCCAGCTATTTGAAGTGATTGATCTAAAAAGCTCACAGCCTACAAACCTTTATTACAAATTGCACACTTTTAATCTGCCTTGTAACACTTCCTGTCCCTGCCCTAAACTCATGCTCTAAAAAGAGGAGTCAGCTGCCATGCAAATCCTTAAATTTTCCAAATTAGCCTTCCAGTAACCTGTCATAATTTGGTGAAAGTGTTTCCAATCCATAAACCTCACAAATAAAACCTAGTGTAGTTATGTAGGTAACTTGCAGTACTGACAGTGAACATCCATAGGTGCTAGTTTTCCTAGAGGAACATACTAAATCATCTGTGTGTTTAATTAATTTTTTTAATGGTTATTTAAAATTAACTTTCTTAAACCAGGATTAACTTTATAAACTCACATTTTTTAAAGGATGCTTTTAAAAAATACCCGGAGATTAGGTAATTGAAAAATTAACTTCTAGAAGTTATTCCTATATTTTACTACAAGATCTGTAAGGCATACTAGAAAAGTGATACACTCACTTTTGATTTTTTAATAACTTACAAAGAAACAGCAGATCCAGACAACACAGCTATGTGTCTCCTCCATTTGCCTTCAGCAATCCAGCCAAACAGTTTCTACTACATGTATTACCTGCTGCCGTGCTGGAAGCCACGTTCTACTAACGTTTAAACATTTCCTTAACACAATCACTTTCATGAACTTCAGTGGCTTACTCTCAACTTTTAAATTGAAAAAAGTATAGATCTGAGAATAGTAAGGGCTTCATCTTGCTTTAAACTTTGAAATTTCGTTGGGCCAATACATGCCAATGAAACTGTGATGCATCACAGGCTCAGTATTGATACTGTATTTTAATTTGTTTTTTTAGTCTACAATGAACATGATGAACTGTACGTACAAATAGTTATGAAAGTTATATTTCTTAGCTACAGTAGGAAATTCTTTCTTACAAAAGGTAAAAGGTCATCTTAAATATTCATTTTCTTTATTTCTTAAAGGTCTAAGTGATCTGTGGTTTAAGGGCTGGAGTATAGAAAAAGGATGGCTCATGGAAACAGAATTGTCCTAGTGTGGGCATAAATTTTTTCTGGGGTATATAGCAAAGGACAGACAAAACCAGAAGAATGACTGAAGCAATTAAGCACCAAATACTCTGACATTAAAATTTTAGCCCCATTGTTCTGACTACTATGTTTTTAATTAAGATTTTCTGTTTCCTGCATGATATTCATACAATGTTTAAACTTATTATTTAACAGTATATGTCACATGTGCATAATTTTAACTTAAATATATATATTGTTGTTGTTGTGATGCCTAGAGACCAGTCTCTGATGTGGTTACCACACTATAATCACACTCCTAAAGGAATGTCTGTATAATTTTTAGATTTAAATATCAGAACCAGAGCCTTAATCAGCAGAGTTGCTTCAAGCGTGCATAGATTCCTCTGCTAACTTGAGGAAAGAAGATGGTTATTGTTCCTGCAGAGTCAGCACAGCTCAAACAGAGAAATGTAATGCAATACACCTCAACTAAATTTCTTTATTGAGCTGTGCTGAAGTATCATATGTCATGTGGTATAACTGATGGTTGTTTCCATAGCCGTAAAGGAGCAGCCAAGGAGAAAAACCACTACCATGTCCGCAACAAGACTAAACACACAAAGAGATTTCCCAGACTCAATTTGCTTTCCCATAACGGCGTAACTGAGAAATGCCCTCTGCCGTTTATTACCAATACTGCATTGACTATGTTCTTATTAAGTCTGTGATGTTAATAACATTTTATCTCAGTGCTACTTTTTTAAAAATTGTCTGGAAGTTTCTTATGTGCGCAGATAGTTATCTGCAGCTAGCAGAAGGCTGACCTTCTTCATTTCTCTTGTAATGCAGAGAAGGCAAGGGAAAGCAATCTATTATGCACAAGCAATTAAAAATATTTCTAAGTTGCCCTCCACAGCAGGTGTGTACTTATCCTAAAGACAGTTTATACGTATGTCGTCCTTTTCCCTCAATGAAATTGAGGGACAATATAAACTTTTTAGAGGATTCCAGGATTTTGCATTTACAAAGATAAATTTGAATTGCTCATATGTAGTACAACAATGATACTTATTAGTTTTCATGCTGTTGGACTGTGTGTTTTGTGTCAGATTGTGCTGCTCTGGCAGGTTTAGAGATCCTCAACCTAGCAACATTTAACTGAGTGTGTGTAGCTCTCCAGGCATTAGCTTAGGAAACTATTTATATGATTACATGCTATGTTACTTCTCAAATTTGTAATTAGTCCATTCAGAAGGCCTTCCAAGCTGCTTTTGTTCCAGATTATCTGTGAAGTCTCTTTCAAAATTCTCCTTAATATTCTAGTTCTTGATTAAGGTAACTTGATGATGACCTTATATATATTTTATATATATATTTCCAGGGAAAAAAAACGCACATTGTGAGAAGTTAAATGGTACTAATTCTTACATCTTTCATTCTTGGCTGAAAACAGACAAGAAAGTGATTATAGCAGCAGACATCACACAATGTAAATGCTCTGTAAATGCAAAGGGGCTGTGATGCCAATCATTCTCAGAGAAAAAAGAAATGTTAACGGGTAGGCTGAATTGGCACTGCATGAGTCAATTTTGGTAAAAGATTTTAGTCTTCAGCTTCATTCCTTCATAACAAGTTCTGGATGTCAGTACTTGTCCGGTAACTGTTGGTTTTGTGTGACAATTTGAGATTTTCCCTGAGCATGATATATAAATTTTGCTTGTAATTCCCCTGGGACACCTTCACAATTTCTTAAAATTCCATGTATCTTCAGGTGACATTTTGTTACAAATCTATCTTGTGGGTGAAGTTCATTCTGTAGGCTGAAACATAGTATTAGACAAAAAAAATATGTAATTTCGGTTAAATCAGACACTGCAAGCAAACAGCCTTATTTTTTTCTCCTGTAATTGCAGCAAACATTTCTAATCCATGCAGCAACTTCCATATAATCAGCTAGATAAGCATTTAAAAATGGCAGATAAGATAAACTATCTGATGCTGTGGGTTTGATTTGACTAAACTGTGTCATACAAAAATCAAAGTAATCTTACTAGCCATCAGCAGACAGTTCCTGCTACTCTGAGTCTTTCTGTTAACAGAACTGCCAGGAGGTGTGATCTGTATGCAGTTGGAGTCCAATGCCTCAGAGGCAGGCTCGCTACTCTTCTGTAGTATATGCACAAAGAAATGTTTTCCTTCCAACACTTTCATAGTATCTTGTAAGCTGTTCATGGTTCAAATACAGTGGTCTTCTCACAGAAATTGTCCCTATGGATTTGGAGAAAAGCGGTTCCATATTCATAGTATGAAAAATTGATGTACAGCATGACCAAGGGAAGTGCTGCCTGACAGTAACTTGACTGGAAGGTGACTGCTTACTAAGCTGCCTGTGCTGGGGGAACTACTGCTCATCTATTGAGAGGGCAAGGAGAACCTCAGGTTATCTACAATCAGGTTTATTAGAACAGTTGAAATGCCATAAAAAAAGACCCAAGTACTTATCTGTCAGAGGGCTAGGAAGGAGTAAAGGAAATAGCCCTACATTTATGGTATTTGTTCATTCTTGGACTGAGACAAAATTAATGACAATTGTGGTGAACATTGAAGCCATAACAGCATAAACCTCATCTATTCACACTTATGGCTTTCGCTGTTTGAAAATTTGCTATGGTGAGATATGCCTCAGGTAAATTTTAGTTTTCACAATGTACTGCTCTTAACAGTTCTGCAAGCACAGCACTTAGGAATAGGCAATGTACATCTTGATTTGAGACCTGAAAAATACGGCTGTAATTCTTTTAATTTTTGTTATGGTTTTACCTCAGCCTGCAACTAAGCGTGACACAGCTCATTCTGCTCAGATGAGATGGGGAGAGAAGAGGAAGGGTGAAAGTGAAAAAACTCGTGGGTTGAGATAAAGACAGTTTAATGGGTAAAGCAAAAGCCTTGCACACAAGCAGAGCAAAACAAGGAATTCACTCACCCCTTCCCATGGGCAGGCAGGTGTTCAGCCATCTTCAGGAAAGCAGGGCTCCATCACTGCATAACAGTGACTTGAAAAGACAAATGCCATCACTCCAAACATCACCCCAGCACCCCCCCCGCCCCACCCTCCACCACCATCTTCTTCTTCCCCCAGATTTCTATGTTGAGCATGACATCAGATGGTATGGGATATCTCTTTGGTCAGTTGGGGTCCCATTTGTGTCCCTCATCACTTTTTGTGCTCCCCACCTCACTTGCTGGTGAGGTGGAGTGAGAAGCTGAAAAGACCTTGACTTTGTGCAAGCACTGCTCAACGGTAAGTAAAATATCCTTGTGTTATCAACACTATTTTCAGCATAAATCCAAAACATAGCTCCACACCAGGTACTATGAAAAAAAATTAACACCATCCCAGACAAAAACAGCCCATTTTTTTTCTGGGAAATGTAATCTCTTCTACACATTCTATGACCTTTTCCAATCCCCGTACTAAAGAAAAGAGTACTGTGTGTGTATGATTTAGTATTTAGCAAAAGTGAGCTTCAGCCCTCTTGTATTGACATGTTGAAGCACAGCCTGTAGGGTTTGGGTTTTTTTTTTCATCAGCTTTGAGTCTTTCCAAATACAGTAACATCTATATAATACTTGATTCTGGGCTTGTTATTAAGAATTATTAACACAGTTGAAAAGCTCTGGATGTTGATTCAGGTCCATATGACATATGATTAAAAAAAAAAAAGTTCCATTAAGTGTAATAAATATTGTGAATCTTAATTTGTCTGAATACTTGGCAATATGCATTGTTTAAAGCAAGAATAGAAAACACACTTTTCAACTATGATGTCAGTATCTGTAAATGGTTGTCAATCACAATGGCTTTGTCTGGCTTCCCTAAGTCCACAAAAAACCCAAGTATTCTGGTTTGGTTTTTTATCACCAGTGTGTTGAAACTAATTCAGAAAATGCAGTGTCTCCCTTAGTCTCATTCCGGGCTATGTTAAAAAGTTATCAATATTTTAAAAAGCTCAATATCACTTCACTCAATTGCAGGGAATAGAATTTCAATTGTAAAAGTGGCACTTTAGATTGAATTGTCATGCTGTAAATAAATCCTTCTTGCACACATATGGCATTTCTGTGTAACAGCCAATACTGTTTCTTTTGTAAGAGCGTGAACTGGAGTTTGTATTGACACAGTGTTTCCTTGTAGTGAAGCAACACATATATATATATATATGTACTTGCATACACAATGAAGTTCACAGATTTCTGCTTAACAGGAATATTACTGCACACAATAAAAAAATCAGCAGAATGTACTGAAAGTCACTTTTCTATGTAGGAAAGAACAATGTTCTTCAGGTAGTTCACCAGACAATGTCAAGTGTCAAATTTCTATAGCACTGCAGGTAAATGTATTCACTGAGTACTCAAACTCAGAAACCAGTATCCAATGCTATTTTAGTAGCACATGAATACTCTTCTGATGTAAGAAAAAGTAACTGGACACAAATGCATCCATAATAAATGCTTCCACCCATGATCAAAACAGTAACATCTGGCACTGTAATGTCACATAAAATTGCTTAGGTAGAAATTAATTATACATTTTAATATAACACCTTTCTGCAATATTTGCAGTTAAACTAATCCAGTTTACAATGTCCTGTGGAGACAGCAGTAGTATATTTACACACGCACACACATATATACACACATATTTACACTCATATATGTGTTATGTATGTTGAACTTTTATCCATATTTCCAGCAGTTGCAGCTTGAATGCAGTTCACCATTTCTCAATTTTCCTATTGCAAATATAGTTAGAGAAGCAACTGTTACGATCTCTTGTAATGTCAAGTCCAATTTATACACTAAATACTATGTGTAATGAATAGAAACAGCATTCTTCCACGAGTTGAACTTGACCTTTTTCTGATGTGCTTCTAGACTTACACATGATTTTTAACTCTGTTAAAGCAGCAGTGTACTGTTCCATCAAGTCACTTGGTTTCTGCATATGCTGACAATCTTTACTGGATTCAGCTACAATATTTATTGCAGGAAAAAGATTTTTTATTTCAGAAGTACAAATTCTTTTTGTTGTTGTTTTTCCTCATGAAAGCATGAAGAATGCACAGCAGCTCTTCTCTGATCCAGCAAACCGCGTAAGTGGTTTTCTTTCTCCAGAAAAGTCAGTGCCATTAACTGTAGGTCTATCATTTCCAACCAAACAACATGTGAACAACAGAAGCAATTTAGGAGCATCTGGACTTTGTAGCAGTGATGCAAATGAATTCGACAATAGCATAGACACTCATCTTGTTTCTTCACTAGATGAATGGAAAGGATGTAACACTAAAAAGACAACTCCAGGGATCCAAACAAACACCAAATGAAAGTCTGATCCTGACTGCTACAGACAACAGCAGAAACCAACCAAAGCAGACAAGAAAATCTACAAAGTCAGATTAGCTTCAGAGGCTCCTTGAATTTCTTTTACTTGACACATGTCTTTCTCTGTCCAACAGCAACACTGCAACAGTAGAGCTCTCCTGAGTGAACTGAGTGCAGTTCGTGGTATGTACATGAAGCAACTGAATCAACAACTGGATGGATTATCATCTACCTGTGAACAGATGGCAAAGTAATGCAGAACATTTCCTTCAGTCTTAAGCCATCTACTTATGATGAGAGTAACTGATAAATCTGCCTACGTGTTTTGTTTTGTTGTAGTTGCAATACGCAGAACAAGGAGGTTATTTCAAAGGTAGTTTTAATGAGTTACTTCATTGTGACAGCTTTTGGCTTTTAGCATGGGGTACAAGACACGAGACACAAATGACACCTGTATGGTGTAGGTATGGTAAGATACTAAAGGCTAGGAAATGTAAAAGGAAGAAAAAGGAAGTAGGACAGACATAAAAGGCAGAAAACAAAGAAACAATCTATAGACAAAGAAGTGATTCTAATAGCATTTCCTCTTTAAATGTTACTAAGGTGCAAAACAGGTATCCAGTAAGTAACAAAGGAACATGTAGCAGTTTTTACAACCAGGTGATTGTAAAAATTTTTACACAACCAAACTCTCTTGAGCCTGAAACATTCCAGTTCATAGAATCACAGAATGGTAGGGATTGGAAGGGACTTTCAGAGATCATCTAGTCAAAACCCCTGCTAAAGCAGGTCTACCTAGATCAGGTTCACAGGAACTCATCCAGGTGAGTTTTGAAGACCTCCAGAGAAGTAGACTCCACACCCTCCCTGAGCAGCCTGTGTTACAACATTTTTTCCCCCAAGAACATTTCTAAGGCATACTCAAATAGTGTGATCAACACTACAGAGTCTGTAATCAAAACTTAATTTAGAAGCAACCTTTTTAGTTGACTTTTGTTTTGCTAATGCTTTTGTTTTCATTTAAGTGGGAGTGAACTATGAAATCTAGAAAAGTGTCTTGTTGAAGAACTATCTTACATGTATAATTTCCAATCAGAACATGAGGAGGAAGACTGGGATGCATCTGCAGCTGGAACACTATCTGAGAATGTTTTGAGTGTTTTGGGAATGCTATTCTGGAGCCAACAAAGGCAGGAAGGTAAGGCAGAACAACGGTACCACTAGGAGAGTTATGAAGGAGAGAGCGAGGACTGAACAGGTGGGTACACAAAGGGACGAATAATTTCTAGCTCCTTTCAGTCTGAACGAATGCCAAACACATCTCAATGGTATTCCAATTATACTTTAATATTTAAGGGACAGGGGAGAAAACCAATATCACAGCGTTCTGTAAGTAAGGGAGGGGTGTTAAGTCTTTTGCTTTGCATTTCGTGAGTATCCTAATCCGAGGTCATCCAATAAAAGGCAACATCCTTCGGCAGTTTTACGAGCGCAGCACACCGACTCCTTTGTTTACACTGGAACAAGATGTTCTTTCCTGTTCCGACAAGAAAAGGAGTTAAAACGCTAACGCGGGATCTCGCCGAGCGGGCACCTATTTGGCTGGGGTTGGGCTCGTCAGAAACACGGGTCGAAACGAAGCGAGGAGGGCACAGGCGGGAACGGCCGCGACGACAGGCGCGCCAGCCGCCCCGCGGCACTCCCCTCACCACCGCCACCGTCAGCATCGCCGCCGCCGCCGCCAACGGCCCGGCCCGGCCGCGCCGAGGCCCCGGGCCGCCCCATCCGTAAGTAAGCGCCAGCGAGGAGGTCGCACGCCGGGGGAGGGCCGGGACCTACTTTCGGCCGGTTTTACCCAACGGGCGTTCGGCGGGAAACGGAGAAAGCAGCGGCTGCGGGCGATGAGAGGGGGGCGAAAGGGCCGCAGCCGCGACGGCGGCGCCAAAGGTTACCCAGCGCCGCGCCGGCC
>WBNH01010610.1:4040-59789 GCA_013401255.1 Urocolius indicus
CGCCGGAGCCGGGGGGAGGGGCCAGAGGCGGGGCGCGCGCCCGGGGGGCGGGGCCAGGCTTAAAGGGGCCGCGCAGCGTCTGGACGAGGGGAAGGGGAAGGGAAAGGGGAAGGGGAAGGGGGGTGCGGTGTGTGGGATGGGGAGTGTGTGATGGTGCAATGGTGCGTGTGCAATGGTGAGGGTGCGATGGTGAATGTGCAATGGTGCATGTGCAATTGTGCATGTGCAATGGTGAGTGTGCAGTGGTGAGTGTGCCATGGTGTGGGTGCAAGTGTGCGTGTGCAATGGTGAGGGTGCGATGGTGAATGTGCAATGGTGCATGTGCAATTGTGCATGTGCAATGGTGAGTGTGCAGTGGTGAGTGTGCCATGGTGAGCGTGCAATGGTGCATGTGCAATGGTGAGTGCGAAGTGGTGAGTGTGCCATGGTGCATGTGCAATTGTGCATGTGCAATGGTGAATGTGCAATGGTGAGTGCAATGGTGCATGTGCAATGGTGAGTGCGATGGCGCATGTGCGATGGTGCATGTGCAGTGGTGAGTGTGCAGTGGTGAGTGTGCGATGCTGCACGTGCAATGGTGAGCATGTGATGTTGCATGTGCAATGGTGCATGTGCAATGGTGCGTGTGCGATGGTGCACGTGTGATGGTGAGTGTGCAGTGGTGCGGGTGTAATGGTGCATGTGCGATGGTGCATGTGCGATGGTGAGCATGCAATGGTGCATGTGCATGTGCATGTGCGATGGTGTGTGTGCGATGGTGCGCGTGCGATGGTGCATGTGTGATGGTGAGTGTGCATTGGTGCATGTGCAATGGTGCACATGTGATGGTGTGTGTGCAATGGTGCGCGTGCCATAGTCAGTGTGCGATGGTGCATGTGCAATGGTGAGTGTGCAATGGTGCTGGTGTAATGGTGCGGGTGCGATGGTGCGCGTGCGATGGTGCGCATGCAAGTGTGTGCTCATAGGGGCAATTGGTGCATGGTGGAGGCTGAGCCATCCCCCAGCGGTGCACCCCAAACCACGGCTGAGCAGCTCAATATCCAGGCAGGGCACTGCAAGCACTGGGCTGAGCGCCCCAAACCACGGCTGAGCAGCTCAATATCCAGGCAGGGCACTGCAAGCACTGGGCTGAGCGCCCCAAACCACGGCTGAGCAGCTCAATATCCAGGCAGGGCACTGCAAGCACTGGGCTGAGCGCCCCAAACCACGGCTGAGCAGCTCAATATCCAGGCAGGGCACTGCAAGCACTGGGCTGAGCGCCCCAAACCACGGCTGAGCAGCTCAATATCCAGGCAGGGCACTGCAAGCACTGGGCTGAGCGCCCCAAACCACGGCTGAGCAGCTCAATATCCAGGCAGGGCACTGCAAGCACTGGGCTGAGCGCCCCAAACCACGGCTGAGCAGCTCAATATCCAGGCAGGGCACTGCAAACACTGGACTGAGCACCCCAAACCATGGTTGAGCATCCCAAACACTGGGCTGAACACCATGAGATCTGGGCAGGGCACCTCGAGCCCTACATACCCCTCACCCCATTGCCACCTACACCAAGTGGCTGCCCTTTGCTGACCAGTTGCACTCAGTCCCTAAATGGGAGCAGGGCACAAAGGTGGGATAAAACAAGCCCAGAGTGGCTGCAGTGATGGGCTGGCAAGACATAGGAGCCAACCTTCCCGCCTCAAAGCAGCTCTCAGTTCATCCCAGGGGCTTCATCCTCAGCCCTGGATCATCAGCAGTGCAAACCCCAACAAGTGTTGGGCTGGTGGCTGCAACCCCAACCCCTCATGGGCACAGGGAGAGGGTTGGCACGAGGCTGGAGTGAGGTTTATTGCAGGATCTGGCGCTGCTGGAGCGATACAAGGTGTTGAAGCAACAAATTGAGCCATGCAGAAGCTCTGGGCTATGAGATCCCCATCCTGCCCCATCTCCCGGTGCCTGGTGGGGGGAGGTTGGACAGCTGTTAAGCAATAAAATAGCTTTACACTTTATTAAATATATTAAATCTTAATCATTAAATAATTCTAGAGCAAAGCTGGTTCTGCTGAACATCCTGGTTCTGTCCAAACAGCCCCGGCCGTGGGGTGCTTTTTGGGGATGGAGGTGAGCGATGCGGGTCAGAGGCGGCTGTGGGGCTGCACCAAAACACCTCAGAAAACACCAAAAAACACGTTGAAAAACAACCAAAATGGTGCCAAAGACCAAAAGGGCTCAGAAAGGGGATCTGCTGGCTGCAAACTGGGGAAGCATCAGGCCACCACGGCTGCAGGGGGCATGGTCTGGGCAAGTCCTAGGGGAGGGTGCTCCGGCGCTGCTTGGTGCTGGTGGTTCCTCATCCTGGGCAGCCCCGAGAGGTGCTGAGGTGCTCACATTTGATCTGAGCTGGAGCAGATTCTGCCCCTGGACCATCCTTTCCCAGCAAAATCCAGACCAGAGGCACACTGGGCACCGCAACCCTGCTGGGGAATTCCTGCTGCTGAGCCCGTGGCATCCCCCAGTGCCAACGGCACCGGGCGGGCAGGTTTGGGCAGCACCCCGCTGCCTACGTGCCCCTGCTGGATTTGAGTGCCTTCCCAACCTTGGGGGGCTTGTGGCGGGCAACGATGCTCCAGCAGCTGCTTGCCCCTTGGCCATGGCATCCAGCCAAGGGGGGGCTCGAGGTGGGTCACCAGCCCCAGGCGCCCGCTGCCACCCCGGCGAGACGAGTCGGCGTCGGGTGACAGATTCAAGGGGTATTTTTACAAGCAAGCTGGAAGATTCTTCCCATGCTTGGGGCTTCTTTTTTTTTTTTTTTCTTTTCCTCCTCCTATTTTTTCCTCTCCTTGCAAATGAAAAAGCCACCAAGGAAGGGTGGGGAAAGGTGGGGGCTGAGAGCAAACCCCTCTCTGTGACTGGCAGATGTCCCGGCTGTTGTCTCCGCTGCCATCCCCTGATGCAGCCCCTCTGGTATGTTCCTGGTGCAGCCCCTCTGGTGTGTTCTTAGTGCTCACTGCTCAGGTTTGGGCTTTTCCAGGGAGTTGTTCAGCTTTTTGAGGGTCTTTTTAATCCTCAGAGCGGTGAGGCGGGCCGAGGGGCTCTGGTACCAACACTCCTTCATGGTCTTTGCCAGCGCTGACATGACCTGAGATCCCGAAACGGGGTGGGGGGTGAAATGGAAAGGGTTACATAGGGTGCAAAAAGTCTGGCTTTGAGTGGGTGGGAGGGAGGGGAGGTGGGTCCCCCAGGGACTCACCGGGTCGGAGAAGAGGCGGTTGGGGATCACAGGGGTCTGCTGGTCCACACACACGACCTTCTTCATGTCCTCGAAGCTGGGGTCGCTGGGGACGGCGTCAAAGAAGGGTGGCCTGTACTCCTCCACGATGCCTGTGGGAGCAGAGGGTGGTGTGAAGGTGGTGTGAGGGTGGTTTGAGGCTGGCAGAGGGCTGTAGGGCTCACCCCCCACCCTGCACATCACAAGGTGCCCGTGCTGGGTGGTACATCCAACCTGCACCCTGCCCTGGTGCAGGGGCCACCTCACAGCCCTGCAGCGAGCCTGCCAGTTGGCCCTGATAATCTCTGCTTAATACTTCCATATGTCTGTGTTCCTATGGGGTTTAACCCCTCTGGGCTGCCTCAAGCATCCACCAGCTCCTTGCACCCTAGGAATGTCCCCCCCTCCCCACCCCAAAACCTCAGAGTCCTCTGGAGACCACCAACCCCTATGCCCCGAGGCCATGACAGAGCCTCACAACCCACCCTGGAGGGTTGAAGGTGCCTGGAAGGGTTAAAAGCAGCTGGCTGAAGGTCATCCCCTGCACATGGCTCCTGTAATTCGGAGTAAATGTTTAATCTGAAGGAGCCCTGGGGTGATAAATGAGATTATCCCAACCAGACTTTACCTTGGGTGGGTGGGACGACGGACGGACGGGGACCTGCTGCTTCATCCACCAGCACCCATCATTTAATTAATGCTTCTAATGGACTGTGAGTGGTGCTGAGGCAGCCCTGAGGATGCTCCTCCACAGAATGGGGACCCCATCTCCCATCCTTCTCCCCTCTCAAACCAAACCCAGTGGCCGGGAGGTCCCTGGCCATGGCTGACTTCCAGGCAGCGCTCGCTTGGGCTCTGCTTGTTTTCTAATCAGCGCTGCACAAACAAAGAGCTGATTGAGTCTAATGGGCCCTTTAATCAGGGAGCCCCGGGTGCTGACACTAGATTACAGTGTTTATAATTTACAGCTAATCTTCTGGGCTAAGGGAAAGAAAGGAGGAGGGGAAAACAAAAAAAAAAATGGGAGCAAGCAAGCAGCAGAAAGGGAAGGGAAGGGATGGGAAAGGGAGGAGCAGGCGCAGAGCAGAGCGTGGCCAGCAGCCTGGAGCCACTCACCGTTCACCACCGTGCGCCGGGTGATCTCCCACAGCACCAGCCCATAGGCCCAGATGTCTGTCTTCTTGTAGGACTCGAAGCAGTCGGTGCGGATCTGCTCACTCAGCACCTCTGGAGCCATGTAACGCTTGGTGCCCACCCGAGGGTTGTTGCCGATGTCCAGGTAGTCGCTGCCCTGGGAGTGCATGACAGCCAGCCCTGGAGGGATCCCACAAGCACTGAATCATGGGATCTGAAGGGTTGGAAAGGAGCTGGAAAGCTCATCCAGTGCAACCCACCCCTGCCAGAGCAGCAGCACCTAGAGCAGGGCACACAGGGACTCATCCAGCTGGGCTTGGGATGTGTCCAGAGCAGGAGACTCCACAGCCCATCTGGGCAGCCCCTGCCAGTGCTCCCTCAGCTCAGCAGGGAACAAATCCTGCCTTGTGTGTCTCTGAAACCTCTGATGTTGCAGCTTGTCCCCGTTGCCCCTGTACCACATCCCTGAGGTACTATATCCCTGGGTTACCACCTCCCTGAGGTACCACATCCCTGGGGTACCACGTCTCTAGGGTACCATATCCCTGAGGTACCACCTCCTTGGTATATCACATCCCTGGGGTACCACATCCCTGAGGTACCACATCCCTGATCTACCACATCCCTGAGGTACTACATCCCTGGGGTACTACATCCCTGGGGTACCACCTCCCTCAGGTACCATATCCCTGAGGTACCACCTCCTTGGTATATCACATCCCTGGGGTACCACATCCCTGAGCTACCACATCCCACCCCCATCTCACCCAGGTCTGCGATGCAGCATTGCCGGTTGCTTTTCACCAGGATGTTCCTGCTCTTCAGGTCCCGGTGAGCGATGGCTGGTTTGCCCTGGGTGCCAAAAATCTCCACGTGGAGATGGACGAGGCCACAGATGATGGAGGAGGCCAAACCCAGGCAGGTTTCCACATCCAGGGCCGTCCTCTGCAGGTAATCGTAGAGGGAGCCGTTCTCGTGGTAGTGGGTGATGAGCCAGAGCTGAGTGCTGGAGTTCCTTGATGTCATGTCAGAGGCGATGAAGCCTGGACAGGGAGAAGAGCTGGGACCATGGGGCCATCCTGAAGATGTTCCCTCCTTCACTCACTCACTCACTCACTCACTCACTCACTCACTCCCTCCCTCCCTCCCTCACTCACCCAGGATGTTGTCGTGCCGGAGGAGGACGGTGTTGTAGATCTCTGTCTCACGGAACCACGACTGCTCATCCCGGGAGGAGAAGATCTTGACAGCCACGCTCTCGCCGTGCCACACGCCTCGCCACACCTCACCATAGCGGCCTTTGCCTGCCACGGCCACGGCATTGTGTCACGCCGCTCCTCCAGCCCCTTGTGCCCTTCCCACACCCTGATGAACCCACTGGGAAAGGGCAATGGGGCAGCACAGAGCCCACTAACACCCACCCACCCAGTTCCTCTGTCCCCCCTCCATCAGAACTCAGGGTCTGTACAAGGGGTTTGGCTTGAGACGGTTGGATCCAACCCTACTGCCACAGCAGGGGTTCCATCACTGGGTGTTGGTGGAAGGGGACCTGGCACATACCCAAGCCCTGGCTTGAGGATGCTGAGGCAGCTCTCCTTACCCACACACTCCACGAGGGTGATCTGCCGAGCCACCGTGCGCTGCACGAGGAAGGGCAGCCCCGAGCCGCTGCCCGTGGTGCAGTCGTCGTTCAGCAAGTCCTGTGCAGGCAGAACAGCAGCAGGGTCACTCCTGCACCAGCCACATCCCTCCCTCCCTCCCTCACACACATCGGGGGTGTTCAAGGTCCCTCCCAGAGCTCACCCACCTCCACGGTGCTGTCTCCCACCATGGATGTCTTCAGCATGAGGTCTGTGTCTCCCAGGTCGCTTTTCCTGTGCTGGTGCTGGGCCACTTTCCAGCAGAAAAGCGCCGTGAGCGCCGCGAGGACGAGGAGGGCGAGCAGTGGGACGAAGATCATCAGGAGGAGGTTGGGCAGGGAAGGCACTTTTCCCAGAGCCTCTTCTCCTAGGTGGAAGAAACGATGGGTGGAAGCATGAAGGTGGATCTGGGAGGGTGGAGGTGTTTGGGCTTGGAGCTGGGGAGGGTGGCTCTGCATTGGGGTCAGCCCCATGGGCTACAGGCACAAGACGATACCACCTGAGGGACATCTCACAGGACCCTGTGAGAGGGTGATCCTCAAGGTGCTGAGTGAGAGTGGGGACAATCTGCAGAGCAGCCACACCTCCAGCTACGTGGGCAGCTCTGCCCCTCTCTCTCCCTCTCTGGCTCCTCCAAGGGCATCGTGCCCCCTTTTACCTTGCAGGAAGATCTGCAGCTCGGCGTTGCACATGCTGGAGTTGCAGCACCTGGTGCCGTACTGCTCCATCACAGGAGTGTGGCAGTTCTCCAGGATGTTCTGGGAGAAGCAGCCCCTGTGCTGGGTGATGGTTCCCTCCTCTTTCCTCTTGCTGACGAAGCACACCTTGCCCGTGCAGGTGGGCAGGCTGCAGTGGGGCACGTCGCAGGCACACAGCAGCTCATCTGTGGGCACAGGGAGGGCATCGTGCCATGGGGACACCCAGCTGCCTGGCCCAGGGCAAGCTGGTGGCTTTGGGGACAGGGACATCTGTCCTAAAGGCTCTTCAACCAAATACCAAGAGCAAACAGTCTGGGACCACCTTGGTCCAGGCTGAGGGAGGTGGCTGCAGGTGCTCAGCACAGGCAAAGCCCATCCTGATGCCTCCTGGAAAACTGCTCATTGTCTGCAGGGACCCAAGTGCTGGTCTCAAAATTGGGGGTCATCTGGCTCTGTGGCCCTGGAGTGTGACCAGTCATGCAGCCCCAGCAACTGGGATTAACTGGGATGCACTGGTTCACAGCACAGAGGGTCACATCCAGGGGACACGGGAGCATCCCACTCCGGGGCTGCCTGCAGGAGGTAGCTCCTGGGAGCCAGGATGTGACCAAAAGCCCCAAACTCAGCTGGTGCCTCAGCAGTGGGTGCTGTGGGGACCTTGCATTTTGGGAACCAGGTACCAAGCCCAGAGTCTTTCCTGGAGCCCCAAAGGTGCTTCCCTGAAGGGCAGTTCCAGGGTTGGTGGCCCCATGTGCAGGATGGGGACCCAGTGGGGACTCATCTCCCCAAGCAGCTCTGCTCTGCTCACTCTGCTTCGCTTCTCCCTGCACAAGCACCTGGCCTGGATCCATCCCCACTGACCCTGGTGCTCCCTGGGGAGCAGGAGCAGCTCGTCCCTTCTCCTCACCACCACCAGCACCCCCAGGAAAGAAACCCTTCCTTTTTAAAGCACGTGGATGGAGCCTTTTCCTTGCCTCCCCTCTCTGCCATGACATCAAAGCACTGGATGAACTGTAATTAATTAAGCTGAGATGCTCTCTGGGAGGCAGGTCCCTGTCCCAGATGAGAGAAGCCCCTCCTGGGGACAGTGTGGGTCTCTGGGGAGCTCTGCCTCCCTCTGCACTCATCCCAGGGGAGCTCCAACGAGCCGCCCTCCCGCGGCAGTTTATTTTGAGCAGAGCAAGTGATGACGTTCCCAAAGAGCTGAGGGTTTATTTTAACCCCTCTCCACACGTGGCAGAGAGTCCCTGGTGTCTTCACCACTCCGTTTTGTACTCACCAGCTGCAAAGCTGAAGGAGAGAGTCATCAGCACCAGCATCGCCTGAGCGCAGGCTCCGCACCGCATCGTCCTGCAGAGAGCACAGAGGGGGAGAGGCAGCTGCAAGGGGGGCTCAGGGCTCATTACCCAGCCAGGAATGGCCACAGGGGCTTTGGGGAGGAATTGAGAGGCCGTGGGAAGCGATGATGGAAGCTGGTGGGGAGGCAGAGGGCAGGCAGAGTGGTGCAAGGTAGGATGTGCTGCTCCCAAGTGGAGCTCAGCTCCGGACATCCCGGGTACAGCCCTTCCTGAGCGCAGATCCCTGGGACCTCCTGGGCTTGAGGGACCTCCCAGCCATGGTGTGTGGCACACAACACACAACCCCAGGGTGCTTGGGAGCACTCTGGAATGGAGCCCTCACTATATCCCTGCTGCCCCAACATCCTCCCTTTATCCCAGTGACCTGGATTCCAGCGTTTCTCACCCGTCCCGTGACTCCGGCGCTGCGCGAGTGCAGCCGGTGGCAGACCCCAGGGGCTGGGCTGCCACAGTGGTGGTGACTCAGACACTCTGAGTGTGGCAAGAGCCACGTTGCAGGGCTGAGCTGAGAGCCCCAAACCACATCTCTCACCCCCCACTCCCAGCAGCGGGTGCAGCTCAACCCCGGCTGGTGCCTTTTTGCACCAGAGCTCGCCACTGATACAAGCAGAGGTGCTGCAGGCAGTCAACAATTCCCCAGCTGCACCTTTGGGGGAAGTTCTGCTGTTGTTTTCTCTCTTTTATAAAAAGAATTTCCTTGCCCAAGAGCTGTTTCTGCCAAAGCAAACACAGAGGAGCCACCGCTGCTCCCCTGCCCCTCGTCCCGTCGGCATCGCTGCCCCTTTCACAGGGCCGGGAGCTCAGCCGGGGCTCTCCAGCCCCTCCTCAGCTCATTCTTCATGATTCCCGACATAAACACGCCAAAGTTCTCTGTTTCCTGCCATTGAAGGAGCCCTGCCCAGGGCAGCTGGGACAGGAATCAAGATTGTTTAGATTCTGGCCTTGATGGGGAAGCGAAGTCACGCAAAGCCCTGGAGAGCACACACGTCCGTGGCTGACCCAAGCAGGCTCCAGCCACGCTGTAAAACAGCTTTTTTTCCTCCCCAAAATAGCTCTCTGGGTTGTTGCTGGTGGGGAGGAGGAAGTAGTGACCCTGGGCTGGAGAGGGAGGAGTGGGGTCTGGTCCCAGCTGCCCTGTGCCAGGACCAATGGCTGAGCTTGGAGTAGCAGCCGGTCCCTCGATGGCTCTTGGGATCAGCTTTGGAGTTCATTGGGTTGCTGCTCCCTGAGCCTCCCCTCAGCCCTGCCAGCACATCTTGCAATCCCAAGAGCTC
Organism: Urocolius indicus; assembly: GCA_013401255.1. Taxonomy (NCBI): domain Eukaryota; kingdom Metazoa; phylum Chordata; class Aves; order Coliiformes; family Coliidae; genus Urocolius; species Urocolius indicus. The sequence goes on from WBNH01010610.1 coordinate 13,392, forward strand.
CAAAAGGCATCTTTCTAAAGGGAAGCTGAGGCTCCTGGGTGGTGAAAACCAACCCCTCACATCCCCATCCCCGTCCCCAAACTTTCTCCCTCCTTTCTCATGCTGGAGATGCAGCTCCTGCACCCTCCTGGCATCTGGAGCATCTTCCCCAGCCTGGCTGGGGGGTGATGGCAACTGTTATCATGAGTCTGGGGAAAGGGGTGGCTGAGCACCATCCTTGGGGCCACGTGGGATGGGGTTAGAGGATCCTTTGCTCCTACTGCGTTGGCTCAGTGGAGCTTCACAATGTTTTCACCCTCTTCTGTGGTTTCTGTTGCTCCCTGAGGGGGTATTGCCACAGGATGCAGCTCGTGACTCAGTTCCCCACGTTGCCTTTTTGCAGGGGGACACACACAGCAGAGATTCTGTGCTGCCTGGTGCCGGTGCCAAGGCTGATGCCAACCAGGAGGAAGCGCTGATGGCAGCAGCTGCAGGTGTGAAGGACTGGATGGACACCACTTCAAAGTCAGCAGGAGCTTTGTGGGGGACTCCCAAGGCTCCAGCCTAGTTTTGAGCAACAGTCAGAGGTTTTCCTCTGCCTGCTTCCCATGGCTGCAGGGTGCCCAGGCACACAGCAAAGCTGTTGGCACCTGATTGCACCAAAGAGCATCGCTGTGCCACAAACAAGAACCACTCAGAGAGGGTGGCAAAAGCAGCTCACGTTGAGCTCTTGGTGGGGCTGGTGCAAGTGCAGCTCCTCATTTCACAGAATCACAGAATCAATGTGGTTGGAAAAGCCCCTGAAGCTCCTGGAGTCCTCCCCCTTGCCAAACCCACCACTAACCCTCAGCACCTCAGCTCCACGGCTTTGGGATCCCTCCAGGGCTGGGGCAGAGCTCCTGCAGCTTCCCTTCAGGCAATTTGCTCTGAAAAAAAAAAACCCCACAGAGCTTCCTTGGCAGCTGTTTGGCTCTTCCTCACCCCCTCGTGCTGGCAGGGAGCTGGGCTTTGGCTGGGCAGGAGGGCTGCGTGTGGTGGTGCCGCATCCTGCTGGGGTGCTGCCGTGGCTGCCCCCTGCCCTGGCTCCAGCCCTCGCTCAGTTGTCCCTCTGTCACTTCAGCATACGCCCGTGTTCCCCATTTCCCTCGTCAGCTTTGGGCTTTTGGGAGCAGATGTGTGTTATTTCAAGCTCTTTAGCGTGGACCTGGGGTCGGATCCTGCTACGACTGCACCGGTGTAAAGCCAGCTCCAGTCTCCCAGCTCCATCACGGCCCCGACGTCCCATCTCCACAAACCCTGACGTCAAACCCCAGCGAACGTGAAGGAAACAAAGGCCAAATCCTGACTCCAGCTGCACGGGGCTCAGCAAAGAGGGTGGTGCTGAGCTGGTTGCAACCCCAAACCCCATGAGCTCCTGATGTTTCCCCTTCTCCCCCCTTCCCCAACTCACCTCCAGCATCCACGTCCCACGGCTGTGCTGGGTGCTGGGAGCTTCTCCCTGCCGCGGTGCTGAGCTCGGAGGCTGCACTTGGGGCTCAGCCGGGGCAGCTCCGCTCTGTCCCGTGTGCTTTGGATCGAAGGAGCTTCATGGGTCTGTTCCCATCCCACCGCCCATCCTGGCACCGTGGGAGCTCCCACCACGGGGTTCCCACGGCCGCAGCGTCAGGGAACGGCTCCGTCCCCGTCCCGGCAGCTGGGGCTCGGCGGCTCCGTTGTCCTACCACGGGCTCTTGGCAAACTCTCTGTGCTCTGGATATGGGAGAAGTCCCAAAAAAAAAAAAAAGAAAAGAATGTTTCTTATTACTGCCTCTTCCTGCCTGGCCCCTCTCCACCACTCCCAGCTAATAAAGCATTTCCTATTGCTGAGCACACATCCACGGACGGGCCTCCCTTCCTCCCACCGCACCGGGCCCTAGCTCCATCCTGGTTGCTCTCCCTTAGCCCCACATCCCTCACTGGGTGCTTTCCCATCCACTTGCTCAGCTTTTAGGGCAAAGCTGAGTCCTTAGGCAGTGGGGTGTCCATCGTATCTCCATCCCTGAGCATCTATGGGCCTTTGGTTGAGGTTGCTTTGGTGGTGCTGAGGGTAGGAATGGTCTGGAGAGATGCTATGGGAATGACCTTGACATCTTTGGCCATCCCTCTGGCTCCAGCATACAACCTTTCCCGGGGACAGGAGCGTCACAGCACAGCCAAGGGGCTCCCTGGTTGTTTGGTGCTGGCCAAAATGCTTTCAGGGTGCTGTGCTGGAGGACGTGGCAGGGGGGGTTCTCCACAGAGGTGGTTGCTCATTGAATGGCTCAGGATGCTCTGTCCTGCTGTGGGGCACAGAATGAGGCTGGGGTGGGCTGAGGGGGTTTGCTGCTGTCCCCCACCATGACCCTGACATTGTGGCAGGCGCTGGGATGCTGCTGGAAGGGTCGTTCCCACGGGGCAGACCGAACACTTCCCGCTGCCCCGGCACTCGTGGGGCTGCCAGGGCTGAGGGTAGCGGAAGCATCGCTTCCCCTTTGGCTGGTGGTTCTTTGGGACACCCCACTCTCAGTAGCTTCATGTTCCTCCCATCCTCCTCCTCCTCCTCCTCTCCTTGCATCCCCTTCCCCAGCCCCATCCCTGCCGTGTTCCCCATGGCACAGTGACCTCCTCCCACAGCACCCAGCAGCGCGTGGGCTGGCACCGCAACCTCTTTCCCAACCAAGTGACGGGGCCTGATTTACCTCCCTGTTCCCCCTTGTTGCATCACCAACCCCAACCAACGGCCCCACAAACCCACCCGAGCACCCAGAGCCTCCCCCGTGCCAGGGCAGCGCGGCTACGCCGGCGCTTTGAGTCTCGCCGGCCGCCTCTCCCTCCCTCTCTATCACCCATGATCTAGGAAGTGCAAACAAACAAGAGCACAAAACCAGGATAAAACATGAAGGACCTTGGGGAGTGACCTTGCCCGTGGCTGGGTCGGGAGCTTTGCAGGGGAAACGGGCAGTTTCCATCTGATAGGAACCCGCCGGGGAGGAAGCCGGTGCCTGCAGACGCCTTTATCGCAGTGACCATCTTTGCTCTGCTCTCGGTGATGTGATCAGGGATCAGCTCCTCCCTGAGTTATTCCTGGATGGCTCATATGTCCCTGGTGCCCTCCGTGGGTGCAGGCACACAGCAGCCTCAGCACCCCGACGATGGTGATGGCTGCAGGCAGGAGTTTCCCAAGCAGCTCTCTGGTGAGGGCTGGTGCCTGGTTGCCTCTGTCCCTGGGGTTTCATCTTTCAAACGGGGCAGCTTCATCCTTTTTAACCACCACCACCATCATCATCATCACTGTGTGTGAGGGGTAAACACTCGCTTAAAAACTCCTTCAAGTCACTAAGTCCTAACCCTGGGTGACTGGAAGGGATTGGCTGAGAGCTCCAAGCTCTGGGGAAGCAAATTCACACGGAGCCTGGGCTGACCGTAGGGAGGTCCATTAATGAATCCACCAAGAACCACCCCAGACAGGGTGAATCAGCTGGGACGGGCACCCACGTTGGCACTGAGCCGAGACACAGCTCAGCCTCTTGCCACCCCCTCAAAACCAAACCGAGACTTTGCTCCTGCCGCTCGGGCTCTCGTGGGCTGTGTGGCCAGACACATCCAGACACCCCTCAAAACTTCCCCTGAGCTGTCCCCACGGTGATGGAGGGGGCTGAAGGGGCTGTGGGGAACTCAGCTTTCCCTTCTCCCCCCTCCCTCACCCCTTCTCCTGGCACGGGGTGTGTGATGGCAGCTCCATGTGCCTCCCGCCCCCGGCTCATCTGCGAGCCGCCGCCGGGAGCTGGCGAAGGACGGCGGCCACGTGCCGGGGAGCCTGGTGCCAGCCAGGGTCTGGAAGGGAACAGACGGGGAGGTGGCAGCTCCTTCCTGACCAGAATCCTTCCCTGTGTGTATGTAACTCAGCCCCAACCTGCTGGTGCCCCATCAAAAGGCAGAACTGCAGCATAAAAGTGTGTGTGGGGGGACTTTTGCCCTCTTCAAGCAGAGGCTGGTGAAGGGAAGAAGCTCCAGGCTGGGCTACCTGCCTGGCCCAGGGTTATTTGTTACCCTGATAACTGCTGCTTCCAGTGGCCCTCACTCTCAGCTGCTCTCCCAGGGGGTCAAACTCAGGGTGCAGGAGCAGCATGAATGCTCAGGGTGGCCAGAACTCTGGTTTCACCCTCCTACACCCCACGATGGAGCCAGATTTCAGAGGAGAGCACAAGTTGCACTGTCCCTGCAGCACATCCAGCACCCAACACCGAGGCAACTGCACGGCTCTCCATGGGAGTGGGTGCTGGGGGGGAGCTGTGTGGGTGCAGGGGAAGGGGTCTAAAGCTTCCAGAGGATGGTTTGCTTGGGAAAAGGGACCACCAGGTCCTGCCCTGGATAAAGTTGGAACACAAAGCAGCCTCCTCCCTGCTTGTCCTTGCTCCAAGGGCAGCTGGGGATGGAGCCCATGAGCATCCCAGGTTTGATTTCCAGCCTCTGAGCTCCCCTCACCCCTCCTGCAGTATGGAGATGCTTCCCCACACTGAGCCTTGGTTTGTCTGTCTCCAAGTCAGGAACACAGGGGAGGGGGGAGGTTAATGCCACTGAGGGGGTGTCAGGGTGATGAGGGGATGCAGGCACTGAGGGGGAAACATTGCTGCCAGCCCAACAAGCAGCCCTGAGCTTTATTCAGTCCTGTTAACATGGCAACTGCTTCCATTTTCATTTGCACAGCCCCACTCCAGCACTTGCTGCAATATCAAGACCTCGTGAAGATCAAAGAAGGAAAAAAACAACCTCAAAACCCCAAACAACAGAACAGAAGAAAAGTCAGGAAAAAAAAAAAGGAGAAAAGAGCCACTTCTGCCACAGACCTGCGACTTGGCAGCCCCAGGGCAGGGTCTCTGCATGTTGGTGCCCAGTAGGGGCTTGGAGAGGTGAAGCTGTGAGGTGAGGGAGGATGAGGAGCCTGGCAGAGGGTCCACAGGGCTGTGGCATCTCAGCTGGGTACATCCACAGCATCTTCTTCCCTCCTCAGGTATCGCCAGCTCCCGGGGGAAGGAGGCCAAAAAAAGAGCCAGCAGTTCCCAAGGGGCAACTGGGACCTCACCACCAACCCTGACACCTCTTTCCTTTAGCTCTTCTTCCCCCCTTTCTTCTTCTTCTCCTTGCCCTGTGCCTCCTCAGCCGCTCTCCTCTCCTCCTTCAGCTCCTTGTACCTCCACTTGGGCAGCTGCAGCACGTTCTTGTCTCCTCTGCGCTGCCGCCGCTGCCTCGAGGGAGCAGGAGGGCAGGAGGATTTGCTCACTTTGATTTTGGGGACCGGCTCTCCTGGGAAGATGCTGTTCCCACGCCGGAGCCACAGAGGCAAGAAGCCGAGGATGCTGCCGGGTACCCGGCGCGGCGGCGGCGGCGGCAGCAGCCGGATCAACGACACGGCTTGGCCATTGCAGGAGGATGAACCGGTGCCGGGGCATGAGGAAAGCTCTGGCTCAACCTCAGGATCTTTCAAGTGCTGCCCCAGGATCTCAGGCACCGACAGCCTGCGTTTACCCACCTCGGGGGGGCTGTCGGGGCAGACGGTTTGGCAAGCGGTGGCCACGAAAGGGCTGGCGAGGGACGTGGTCATCCTCACCATGTGATCCATCACACCATCCTCCTCGGGGTTGTGGGGGAAGTTGAAAGTGAAGATGGATCGAAACTTCTCCGACAGCCTCTGGCTCCTGGATTTGGGGCTTAGAGCTTTGGCCACCAGCTCAGCCAGGGCTGGCCACTCGGGTCGGTAGCGGCTGCCGAATTGCTCAGCCCGTGGGCGCCGCAGGAGGCTTCGGATGCGCACGGTGGTCTCGAAGCGGCCGGTGAAGGCTGCCCACTCCCTGGCTGTCTTCCCCTTGACAGGATCCACTGCTTGTAGGTCTGCTCCTGGAGACACCAGCATGCAGAGGACATCACCACAGTGTCCCATCTCACTGAATGACAGACTCACAAGGGCTGGAAGGGAGCTGCAAAGCTCATCCAGTGCAACCCCCCTGCCAGAGCAGCAGCACCTAGAGCAGGGCACACAGGGACTCATCCAGCTGGGGCTGGGACGTGTCCAGAGCAGGAGCCTCCACAGCCCATCTGGGCAGCCCCTGCCAGTGCTCCCTCAGCTCAGCAGGGAACAAATCCTGCCTTGTGTGTCTCTCTGGAACCTCTGATGTTGCAGCTTGTCCCCTCACCCCTTGTCCTGTCCTTGGCCATCCCTGAGCACAGCCTTGCTCCAACCTCCTGCCACTTGTGACCATGACTGAGCTCAGCCCTCAGGCTCCTCCAAGCCACAGAGCCCCAGCTCCCTCAGCCTTTCATCCCAAGGGAGCCTGCACAAACCCACCTGGGCAGCCCATTCCCACCTCATCCCAGCCCAGAGCAGCAGTGCCACTGCTCCCCTCAGGATTCCCAGGAAGCCCCCAGGGAGATGCCCACCAGCCAGGAGCAGGGCGGCCACACAGTCCTGCCTGCCCTGCACCGCAGCCTTCATCAGCGCCGTCAGGCCCCGCGGGTCCCGCTTGTCCACCTCGAGGGCTGGGTAGTAGTTGAGGAGGTAGTTGAGGATGGTGATGTGTCCTTAACAGCCAGAGAGAAGCTGCCTTAGAGTTTCGACAGTTAAGGAGTGATCACTGCTGAAGCCAGCTGGAGAAAGCAATTAGCAAGTGCAGCTCTTGAGGGCAAAGGTGTAGGAATGTGGAGGGATAAGGGCTGAGAGGGTTTGGGTTTAATTTTAAGGTGAGTTTGGCCATGCTGGTGCACCAGCTGCTTCTGCAGAGGATGCAGGAAAGAGTCCAAAAACACACACACACACACAAAACCAATTCCAGCAAGAATAAAGCAGGAACAAAGAGTGATCTGCATTGAGACTCCCCCTCCCCTCCTTTCCCTTTAATCAGGAAACCATGAGGTAACGAGGAGAACCATCACCACTGGACACTTGGTCCCTACACGTGTCAGCTGCCAACTCAGGCCCTTCCTGCAGGTAAATCCCTGCAGCTGACAGAGCTTTTCTGGAGCACACGGGGCCACTTTGGCTCTGCTGCAACTGCTCAGGTGGGGACAGGTTGCAAGACAACATTGCTGTAGGAATTGCCATTTGTGCATCATCTACCCAGCTTTAAGATGCTGCTACAACAAACCATCAGCTCAGATGGGGAGGGTGACACATTCCCAGAGACCCTCAGCTTTCCCAAAGGCTCATTTTGAGGGATCACATCACTTCAAAAGGTCTTGGAGGGGGGAAGGGTTGCCCCATGCCGAGTGCTGTGCCTACCTGCCTGGGCAGCCATCATGAGGGCTGTGTTCCCATCCTTGTCCTGCTGGTTGACATTTATGTAGGGGCACTTCTGCAGCAGGGGCACGATGTCCACGAAGCCCTTGTAGCAGGCAACCATCAGCCCATTCTGCAGAGGGACAGAGCTCAGCCCCAGGGTCAGCACCGCAGCATCTTCCCCAGCACAGTGCTCCCACCATCCCTCCCCCCTTCTCCCTCCCACCCCAAACCAGATGGGCTCAGGATGGGAGAACAGGCAAGGTTCTGCTCCAAGGATTGGATCCATCCTAGAAGCCTCATCTCTTCTCAAAGCCATCCCACCCAGGACTTTCCCTCCTGCCCCACCTGCTTTAGCAACCCCCATCCTTTCTCCTTCTTGCTGCCCCACAGGGTGCTCATGCAGCCACTCACCCGCCCGTTGATGTCCAGCTCTGTGGCCTCGCTCCGGCTCACCCCGTGCTCCAACCTCTCCTGCACCAGCCTGGCATCATTCCTGGCACAGCACTGGTAGAGCCTGAGGTCCCCAGCAGCAGCAGCCCCTGGGGAGGGCTCGTAGCAGGGGTAGACAGAGTCATCCGAGCAGACGCTGCTGGTGTCTGAGGGCTCTGACTCGGACTCATCCTCCTCTTCCTCCTCATAGTGCAGCTCTGGGTCAGAGGCATCCAGGCTGGAAGTGGGGGCTGCAGCATCTTCTCCTCCACTGCAGGCATCTGTCATCCGGCCCAGCCGGGGGGAGTGAGCCCAGCTTGGCCCTGAGCCCTGCCTGGAGCCAGGAGCCTCTCCCAGGGGCACGAGGGGACACTTCAGACCCTTCACTCCCCTCTGTGCAGACAGAGAGTGGGTGTGGGAACAGGGTGGGCTCCAGCATCCCTCATCCTGCTGGGAAGCTGCTCCCACAACCCATGGACCCACGTTCCATCCTCTGCACCGGGGGCTCGAATGCTGTGAAACCCCAGATGGGGAGCAGCTCCCCAGAGCAGAGTGGGGAAAACAGGGGCACATCTGGGGAGCTGGAAAGGTTCAGGCATGGAAACCAGGCGGGTGGGGAGACCAGGAATGTCTCCAGGGTGGTGAGGAAGTTGATTGGGGCACTGGCTGCAGTTGGGCTGCTGTGCCAAGTGCCAGTAGAAAGGGCACATCTCCATCCCTCCCTCCCCAGGGCACACACACAGGGTCTGAGCCTTTCCCTCAGTGCCCTTCCCACGTGAAAGCAACTGCAAAGACCTTCCCCAGCAGCAGAAACAGAGCAGTGTACAGAGAGGAAGGTTAAATCTCACTCCTTACAACCCAGAGGAGAGAAGAGCAGAGGTCAGAGCAGCTCCTGGCTCCCCAAGAAGCCCTTTAGACCACACAACACGGGGCAACCCACAACCCTGGAGCTCAGGAGCTCGGGAGCAGAGACAGACCAGCTGCAGCCTGGCAGCAGAAATGAAGCTGTTTTGCTTCTAAGGTGAACCCAACCATTCATTGATCTGTTTTGTGAAAGGAAGAAAGCCTTCACAGTGCCATTAAACTCTCCCACCCCTCTCAGACATCCCAAAGCAGACTCTGGAGGTGGGGGGATCCATCCCCTGACCTTACCTGGCGCTGCTCAGACCTTCCCCACAGATCCCCTTTTGACCAGGCAGCATCATGGCTCCAACCAGCAAGGAAAACTTCCCAAAAAAGACAGCAGAAAAAAATCCCCCTTCACCCTTGGCAAGTGAGGAAGAGGTTTCCTGCTCTGGGTCTGAGGTGGCTTTTGGCCACCAAAGCTGTGACAAACCTGCACGTTGACGTGGGGCTCAGCTAGTCGAGATGTCTTAATTTAAACTGTTGCTTAAAATGGCTCCATCCATCCTGAGCAGGATCAGGGCTGCTTGGGCAGGATTTAGTATCTTTAGCTGAGGAGCTGCTGGGTGTCCTGGGCTGTATTTTTATACCTGTCTCACCTCAGTAAGGTTTTACTGCCTGAGCAGCACCATTAACTCAGCCAAACCCCCCCCCACAAGTCCCTTTCAGTTCCCTTTGTACCAGGTGAACCTGTTGATCACAGAAACCTGGGGAGCTGCCCCTCTGGCCAAAGGCAAAGACACTTGATGCTGTGTAGGTAGCACAGACCCCCTGCAAACCCCCTCCCTGGGATCCTCCAGCTCCCCTTCACTGGGCACTGGGCTGCTGAAGCCCTCAGGACAGCTTTAGCTGCACAAACTGATCTGAATTCCACGTAAAACCTGCTCTCACATCTTCATCTTAAAGGATTGGGGCTTCCTTTTTCACTTTTGGCTTGTGCTTGGCTGGTTTTTCACGTGTTGCCGGAGGTCCAGGGGCACTTTCAGTTCCTGGCTCAGCTATTTGCGTGAGGGCACGATTTTGGTCCCCAGAGCAGATCGTGGGAGGCCACACGTTCTCTCCGTTTTAAAGCAAAGTCCCAAAGGTCTCGTCGCTCACATCCTCGGATGCAGATGAAGCATCGCAGCTGTTTCCTCTGTGCTGGCAGCATCCTGCCGGGAAACACGGGCTGGGGGGATGCTGGTGCTCAGCATCACATCCCGGTGCTGAACCTGAGGATGCTAACGCTGAACGGTGCTGATCTCTGTACCTGCAGTGTCCTCCCCAAAGCCTGCTGTCACCCCAAACCCTGCTGTCACCCCAAACCCTGCTCTGAGCCATTCAGCATCCCGTGTGCTGAGCTGCCAGCCCCTGCTCTGGACCATCCTGCGCTTGACACCTCCTGCCCCGCAGCCACCCTCCCACGCTGCCTTATCTCAGGAGAGGAGCGGGAGCAGATTTAGGGCTTAGGGAGTTATCTGGGAGCTCCTGTCGTAATCTCCTGCCTGCAGCAAGCAGGAGGCTCTGAGCCAGTTGCGTAAGGACGAGCTCTGAGGTGCCACCGTCTTCTCCTGCACCGCGGCTTTGCCCTCGCACGATGCAATCGCTCTGGGACAGCCAGGACAAGGAAGGGACAGGCGGGATGGCACCGAGGGACGTTTGTTGCGGAGCCTTTCGCTGCTGCTGGGGCTTTGCAAAGCCTGCGGTGGCCACACGGGGATGCCGGAGGCCGCGGGAGGAGGCGGTTGCGTCCTCCGAGCCGGAGAGACTCGGGTGACTTCTCAAGAGGGCAACCGGGGCAGGATGGGGTTAGGGCTTACATCGCTTTAGTATTACTAGTGATGTCTTTAAGACGTTTGTACATCCACGTTTCGGCATCTTCCCAGATGTCGCAGCATCCTCCTGCATGTTTGGCATCCTCCTAGATCTCATGGCATCCTCCCAGATGTGATGGCATCCTCTCAGGTGTCATGGCATGCTTCCAGATGTGATGGCATCCTCCCAGGTGTCACAGTATCCTCCCTGATGCGATGGCATCTTCCCAGGTGTCACAGCATCCTCCTGCATGTCACAGCATCCTCCTAGATCTCATGGCATCCTCCCAGATGTGATGGCATCCTCTCAGGCATCCTCCCAGATGTGATGGCATCCTCCCAGGTGTCGTGGCATGCTTCCAGATGTGATGGTATCCTCCCAGGTGTCACAGTATCCTCCCTGATGCGATGGCATCTTCCCAGGTGTCACAGCATCCTCCTGCATGTCACAGCATCCTCCTAGATCTCATGGCATCCTCCCAGATGTGATGGCATCCTCTCAGGCATCCTCCCAGATGTGATGGCATCCTCCCAGGTGTCGTGGCATGCTTCCAGATGTGATGGTATCCTCCCAGGTGTCATGGCATGCTTCCAGATGTGATGGCATCCTCTCAGGCTTCATCATACGTATCTGAACCTCACAGCCTGGGAAGCTGTTCCTTAAGGAGAACCTGGACAGAGGGAGGAAGGGAAGAGTCTCTTGGAGATAAGTAACTCATCTGACAGGTGAAAACGGTCACAAAGAGGAGAGCAGCCCTTCCCTGAGCACCAGAGCCAGGCTCTCTTCACTCTCCTGGTGAACTCACAGATACTAAATCACAGCTGATGCTCAGGAGCATCCGTGCAGGTGGAAGGGCTGGGAAGGGGCTGGAGGACAGCCCTGATCTTTCACCCCTTCCCCAGGGTCCGTCTGGGAGTGCCGAGCCCGGTGGTCTGGCCCAGGTCGCTCATCCCTCACCGCCTGGTCATCTCCATCACAAAACCAGGGTGCAATAACTCAGCATGGAAGGGAAGTGGAGGGCGTTGATTTAAACCCAGGGCCGGGCTCTCCTAACCCTGTCCCTCATCACTACGGTCAGGGCTGGGTCACGGCCGAGTGCAGCTCCTGCCCCGTGCACAGGAGAGGGCTGCGGGGACACGGTGACACCCGCTGCTGTACCAACCACATCCAACCCCCTTCTGCCTCAGCACTCCAAGTGAAGGAGCAGGGGAAAGGCTGCTGCCTTCTGCCAGAGGCTGAGGAGGTGTCTGGTGTGTCACAGCCCCTGCTCTCAACCCCTTCATAAATCAGTGGCGGGGTGTCACCCTGAGGGATGACAAAGGCGACCCGTCAGCCGCTGCAAACCTGAGCTCCAGCCGTGATTTACAGCTGTGGGTGGTGGCTGCTGTGGCTGCTCCTCCTTCACAGGCACCGAAAACCTGGTGCAAGCAGGAGCTCGCTGGGGTTTGGCAGGAGGATTTGCACCCTTGTCTTGTGCCTGGCAGGCTGGAGGGGGACAGAGCTGAGGGGGAAGCAGCACGCCTGTCAGCTCCAGCACGTGCAGCAGGCTGAGGGGATTTCACTTGGATTTACCTCAAATGCACGTTAAGACCATAAAGCTCCTTATCCAAGGCTGTGGGATGGTTCTCTGGTGGGGACGTTCTCTGCTTTCTCTCAGTGCCAGGCTGTGGCAAAGGCTGACAAAGGGCTGCAAGGAAAAAGTTCTCTTTGGCAGGGAAAAGAAAGTGGCAATCTGGATTTTGTTCCCTTATTTTCCAGTCTGACAAACCTGGAGTAGGCAGAGGGGGGACCCAGCCCTGGCACATCCCTGAAAGGGCAAGTGAGGACTTGGGTATGCTTCCTACAAGGGATTTCTTCCTCATTTCTCCTCCTGTAACAGCAGCAGCAGGTCAAAGGGGTTTGACAAGGCCTTTGCATCATGATTCTGCCATTTGCCTTTCTTGCTTTGGAGCCCAAACCAGAGCAGAGCCTCTGTATGGAGGGGGTTCCATGGGGAACAATGTGCAGGATGAGACCCTGGGGACCAGGTTATCAACTCCCACCCTGCATGTCCTCACGTGTGAGGGGACTGAGGAGCTGCCCAAAGCTGCAGCCGAGGCTCTGGCTGCTCCCATCCCCACCCTGACACCAGCCGGTTGCGTTCAGGACCTTGGGGTTAAAATGAATAAATAAATGCCAAGAGAGAGGCTTTTCTGATTAAATTACAGCAGCCAGCGCTGGAGCCAGAGATCAATTTCAATTTCTCCCCTAAAAAGGAGAAGGAGGGGGGAAGCACCAGGGCAGGCACAGAAGAGGAGAGAGAACATCAGACTTGCTAATTCTCTGGCTGTAATTACACCTACAGAGAGACGGTGCCGTGCGAGGTCCCTGGTGTGTGAGGAGTCATTTAGGGTTTGCTTTGCGAGGCCTCTGTGAAATTTGGAAGGAGAGAGGCTCCCCTCACCCCCAGTAATTGTGTTTCTGGGGCCACAGATGGTGTTGCCTCTGGATCCTCGCTATAAAGAAGATGGATCGTGGAGAGCAGAGGAAGGAGAGGTGACGGCACCGCGCTCTCGCCTCCACGATGAGCATTATCCATCAGCCCCTTTACAAGGCAGCAGGAGCTGGGACAATAAGGGATTGCTGGCAGGTAAAAGCCACCATATCCAGTTGTCTCTGTCCCCAGCCAGTCTCCCTGCTGGGTTCATTTCCAGTTGTATCCCTCAGCTTTCTCACATCCCCATAGAAATGGACGTAAACCAAGAGCTGAGCTGCAGGGAAGGGTGATGCAGCACCGTGGTCACACGTGTGTCTGTGCAGGTGCCCAGCATTCACCTGATATCTCAATTAGCTCTTAAACCCCTGATCTTAGAAGACCTGTTATGTCACAGGTGGCTGGAAGGAGCTTGTCCATCAGAGCACAGCCAGGAAGGTTCCCTGGGCTGGTGATGGTCAGGAATGAAGGAATTGATTTGGAAATGCTTGTGGCAGAGAAAATATCTGTGTCATTGGTGGGTATTTCCCCATGGTGATCAAAGATTGCTTCTGAGCAGCTGTCTGGGTGTGTCAGAGCAGCACAAGTGTACAGGGCTGTGCTCATAGACCCATCCTCCTCCTCTTCCTCACACCAGCTCCCTCCCCACCAAGCACAGCCACTGCTGCTCCCAAAGGGCTTTTCAGCAGCCCTGCACAATCCTCATCTGGGCAAAAAAAAAAAACCCAGCTCCTGAGGCCAAGAAAAAAATCTCCAGTTCCAGTGTGCTGAACTCAGCCACCCCAAGGTGTCCAGCTTTTGGAGATGGGAGAGAAACAGGGGCCAGAGGAAAGCTAATAACTGCCCCGAGGCTGCTGAGCGTGGAGAGCTAAAAGAGGAGCCGAGCCCCTGCTGTGTAAACAAACGTCACCTTATCTGATCAGGCAGGCACTGAATGGAAAGAGAAGAGCGAGTGATGGGAGCCGCATCCCCTCGGAGCATCACTGCGGGGAGCGGAGGGTGGGATGCCCTGAGCCCAGGGAGGGGGAGATACCCTAAATCCGAGGAGGGTGAGATGCCCCGAGCCTGGATAAGGGAAAGAAGGGATGAGATACCCTAAACCCGAGGAGGATGAGATGCCCTGAGCCTGGGTTTTTTTAAGAAGGGATGAGATACCCTAAACCCGAGGAGGATGGGATGCCCTGAGCCTGGGGAAGGGAGAGGAGGGGGGAGATACCCTAAACCCGAGGAGGGTGGGATACCCCGAGCCTGGGGTATCGCAGGAGGGACCAGGACAGAGCCGGGTTTGGTGATTTACAAGATGTGACAAGAGCAGCTGAAGATGATGGATAGGAGGTGGGGACTGCCGCTCCCCAGCTGGGCTCCGCCGGTGTTAGTGGAGGGGAAAGGACGTCCCCAGCTATTTATCATCTTTCCCCAAACCCCGTAGGACTGTGAACACCCCGTGGCCAGCCCACGCTGGGGGTTTAACCCTTTCCGTGGCTGCCTGGGGGTGATGCTCGGCTGCCCGTATCCCAGCTACCGCAGGAGGGGGATGCAGCAGCTGGGTGGGCTTGTTCCTGGGTGTAAAACAGATTCTTTTCCCCTTTTTCCAGGGTTTTTTTTTTGAGCGTGGGGTGATGTGGCAGGAGTGTCTCCCAGCAGGGAGGGCTGAGCAGGGTGGGCAGCTGAGGTTGGAGCAATGATGATGAGCTCCAGCATCACTTGAGCAGGGAAGGGAGGTAATGGGGAGGAGGAGGGGGGAGCAGAAAACTGCCAACTGCAGCTGGAAGCTCAGGGAAGCCCCCAGCCCACAGGCATTGCTGCTCCCTCCCACAGCCCCTTGGCCAAGTGCTGCATTATTAGATTTGGCGAAATATTAGGGGAGTGTTTGGAAGGTTAATTAACACAAGGTTCTGCAGCCTGGGAATGGTGGGTTAACCCTCAGCCATCCCAGTTCAGCCTGTGGGAGCTGAAATAAAACCTTCCCCCCAGCACCATGCACCCAGGACCACCCGGGGCAAGAAACCACCTCATGCCCTGGGCTGCCTGCTGCTTCTCACATGAGCCCCAAAGGTCAGAGAAAGCCAGAAACAACCCCTTACCATGCACTGTGGGCAGGGCAAAGGCTTCTCCTCCAACATAAACCACACCGAGAGGAGAATCCAGTGCCCTTGGAGGGTCTCTTTCCCATCACCTCCTGGCAGCAGCTGTGGTGGGAAGATGCTGGGTGCCATCCCCAGCCTGGATGGAGGAAAGGAGGGACAAACAAAGCTGAAGTGGAGCCGTGGTGCAGTTTAGGGCTGAGGTCCCAGTCGTGGCTGTTTACCCCCTCCTGCTTCCCCTTCCATGTGTGTGTGTGTCGGGGTGCAGCCTGTAACCTGACTCTCCCATTCCTGTCATGTTTTACATGGCTGGGCATGTGGTTATATTTTGTTTTGCCAACCTTTGCTTTTCCCCCAAGGAGGGAATGAAAGGGCCAGTGTGCCTCCAATTTATTGTGCCTCCCGAGAGCCCCATGGCTGCCGAAAAAAGCAGATGCCTTCTGCTTAATCTGGCCTGTTGCTATGTAAACCTCCTTCCCCCTTTGATGTCCCCTATAAATACTCCATGTGTTTCCAATAAACTGGCATTTTTATCACTGGAGCTGTTAAAGGCAGATCTGTGTCAGATTTGTCCCTGGGCTCGGCCGGGGGTTCGCTGGGGATAACCTTCCTGCCCTCGTAAAGGGGCTCATTGTATGGGAACAAGGGTCCAGGGCTGGGAGGGGATGTGGCTGTTGCAGTGATGCCACCTCTCCCAGCCCTAGCACCGTGCTCCCAGAGGCCTGGGTACTGGTACCAAGTCAGTCAGGGACCACCACAGCCCAAGGGACCCTCAAGGCTGTGCCTGCCTGGCTGGGGTTGTCTCTCCTTGCAGTGTGGCTCCTCCAGAAGTGCTGCCCAATGTTTCTTTTAAGCTCCTCTCAGGCAAGCAGGAAGCTCAGGCTCCTTGGAGCTGAGCTCAATTCATCCTCCCAGCCCCTAACCACGTAGTTGATGACATACCTAAATGGTGTGCAGGGAAGGTAACCCAGCATCCTTCCACCAAAAGCAGCCTGGAAGCAAAGGGCCTCCCTTCTTTTTGTTGATTCACTGAGACATTAGGATGAGACCCACCTCACCTGCTCACAAACACCTCCTTAATCACCCTGGAGTTCCCCTTTCACTGACATTAATCTCTCTGATTATCATTGTTACTCAAGGATGGAGCTCAGATTCCCTCCCCCAAGCTTGGGCCACCTCCTCCATCATGTTCATGAGTCAATCCCTGTCCCTTGCAGTGGGTGCTGTGGGCACTTTTGGGTGCTCAGCCCTGATGGAGGATCCTGCAGGAGAGCAGCTCCACCTCATCCCCCCCCACCAAGAGCTGCAGCATCTTCCTCTTCCAACCCCATATTCCTTAGAAGCTTCTGCCACTGCTTGGAGATGCAGATCTGCCAGGGGCTGGTCATGCTGCTGCAGCTTCAGCATCTCCATCCCGATGCCCCACCGTGTGCACCCACAGCATCTGCATGGACCACGCTGTGATCTGCAAGGCTGAGCTTCCCCAGCTGTGGGTCTGAAGCAGCCAAGGCTTCTGTCCTGTTGGGAAACAGTGGGAGGAGTTGTTGTGGGGTGTTTTTTTGAGTCCCTCTTTTGGCCTGAAACGCAGTGTCAGGAGCCTGGCTGATATATGCTGCTGAGAGAGGGGTCGGCAGCGCCGGTATTCTTTATTTTGACAGGGCAATGAAAGTGTTATGTAGTCGTGACGCCTCCCTGCTGCTCCACCCCCCTTGGCCTTTATCAACCTGAAAGAGCCCAGGATCCTATTTATAACCTAACCTGAATTGGGCCATGCATGGGGATGGGGCCACAAAGAGCAGTGATTTATGAACGTGCTAAAAAACCACCCCCACAATGAGGACCCTCCACACTCTGCTCTGGTCCAGAGGGGAAACCCCTTCACCCAGTCCCAGAGCCACAGGGACAGACCTGAGGGGGGTTTGAAATGTCCCTCCTTGGTGTGTAGGAGGTGAAAGCAGCCCCCTGTGTGGGCTTTTGGGTTTGAGATGGGAAGGCAGAACTTCCTCTCTCTGCTGTGGGTGCTGGGTCATCTGCCTGCTTGTGGTTGCAGCCTTTGTAGGGAGCTTGTGTCCAGCATCCCAGGGGTGTTGGTAGCCCAGGTTGCCTCCTGGTGCTCCTCTGCAATTTTTCCTCAGCTCAGGCTGTCCACAAACACCTTTCTGAAATCACTGAACTGGGTTTGGAAGGGATGAGTTTGATAAAAAGGGGCTTTGTGCTGGCGCATCAGGAGCGCTGACAGATTGCAAAGCCCCTCGTTACGGCGTGGGCTGGGGTGGGAGGGGGGGGAAGGGGAGGGATGACAGTGAAGCTTGTCCCTCCAAGGTCAAATCACTTCTATTCCTCACCCTTCGCCTCTCTAATAATGTTGTCAATGAGCATCAGCATCAGCAGCTTCGGGGAGGGGGGGTTGGATGCTGTCACACTTGACACAGGAGTGTGTGGGTAGCCAGGGGCTGGATTTGGGGGTAGCTGGGTGCATCCCTGGGCATGGTTGAGTGCCTGATACCTGCCATCATCACTGGCAGTTCAGCTTTTGGATATCTTTTGATGGCTAGGAGCAGTTCAGAGGAGAGCAGGCGCTGTGCTGGGGGGTTCCCTGTGCTGCCCATGCTCCCCTATCCCCTTGCTCTGTTCTCATCTCCCCTTTCCCCCCACTTTTCAGTCAGAACCCAGGGAGCAGCTGGGGCAGGGGTGGTGATGCCTGTGCCACGGATGGGCCTCTCGCCCCTTGTGCATGTATCAGGTTATGGCTGATGACATCTGAGTTTGGCATTTGGAATGCCTCCCTTCTGAGCTGTGACACGTTGATGGTTGAAGCAACCCAGCAGGGTTTTGACTTTCCCTGCCTAATTACTGCCAGATTGCTCAGCCCCGTCCCTGTGCTCCCCAGGGACATGGCTGCATGCCTGGGGACTAGGCAGGGGCAGGCTGGGCTGCTCCTGGGCTTAGGAAAGGTTCTCCTGGGCTTGAGAGAACTCACCCTCATCCCAGCTTCTCCGTCTCCAGGCTCTGCTGAGAAAGATGCAGCACGAGAATCAGCTTATTAGCAATTCCCAGTGCAGAAGGGCCTGGAAGCTGAGCTGAGCAGCACTGTGTGTTTCATTAAGGATGCTCTACCCATTGGTAGGGATCTCCTCCATCTGCCCACCTCTGGATCAGCAGCTGGGGGTTGATAACTCCGAGCTGCCAGCGTCGGTCCGTGAGCTCCCGCCACAACCCCTGTGCTGTGGTTTCACACCGAAGAGCTTAACAAGAGTGTTTCCTCTATCTTAACTAATTTATTCTGGTATACATGGAGGTCAGCCAGGGTGCAGGGCACTGCAATTGGAGTGAGAAAAGCTCTTGACAAGGGAGATCTTGCTCTGCTTTCCATCAAGCGTCAGCCCCGCTGCCATCAGCGATTCCCTTTGGTGCTGGAGCTGGTCAGGGACACAGCACCTCCCTGTCAATGGGGAGTGACATGGGGGGACTGGCTGCCTGTGTGTGCCACAGCCACGTTATGGTGAGGTTTGGTCTTGTCTGAGGGTGCAGAGTCACAGGAGAGACCCATCAGGTGCTGGCTGAGTGCTGTGGCCACACGAGGTGCCGGTTCCTGGGCTGTGGTGAGCCATGGCCCCAGCAGCTCTGCCTGGAGATGAGTGAGGAAAAGAAGAGCAAGGAGATCTTTTTACAAGGCAGCTGCTTGCAGAGGCTTGTTGTGGGAAAAGCAGATGCAGGTGCTGCACCCAACCAAGCATGAGAAATGGCAGAAGGGAAGGGAGAGAGCTGCTGGGGTCACTCAGCTTTTACTGTGACCGAGAAGCTCATCTTGTGTCCCTGGAGTCTGGCGACAGGAGAAGACAAACTAGAGGGAAAGGGGGAACGAGACAGGATGGATGGATGGATGGATGGATGGATGGATGGATGGATGGGTGGGTGAGTGGATGGATGGATGGATGAGACCTCAGGGAGATGAGGATGGGGTGGAAGAAAAAAGCTCTGTCAAGAAAAAGCTTTGTCTTGATGGATTCATGAGCAAGAAGGACCAAAGCTGGACTTGCATAACCATAGAATCATAGAATGGGAGGGGTTGGAAAGGACCTCCAGAGATCATCTAGTCCAACCCTCCTGCAGAAGCACATTCCCCTAGATCAGGTCACATAGGAACACAATCCTGGAGTTAATCCTACGATTGGTGCTTTGCCCTAAACTCAAGCAGCACTGGTACTGGTACAAACCCAGCCCAGACCCATGGCTCTCTTCTTCCAAAACTGAACTGATTTTGAGGCTCTGAGCTGTAAAATCTTCTGCTTTAGGACTTTCTTCATCAAAATACTGTTCCTTTTTGCTTGTTTCTGGAGGACAGCAGGCACATCCATGATGTGTTTGCAGCCCTGCCACCGAATCCAAAGCCTTGCACAGACTCAAGAGGTTCCTCAATGGAGATATTCAACATATTTGTATCAACACCCTCCCCGAGTTCATGTTTCATTGCACGTCGATTTATCATCCCTTGAGTTAATTATTGACCTTAGCTTTGCCTTGGTCAATATTTACCTCCCCAGGTCAATAAATCTTGACGTTCACCTCAACAGAAGTCAATATCTCCTTAGTGTTTATCTATTCCTTCTGTTGCTAATTTTGCTGAAAGCTTTTATTTATCCTTAGGAAGCGCTGGCTTGGCACAGAGCCCGTGTGGAGAGGAACAACCTTCCCTCAGCCACCGTGGGCAAAGCCTTTATTTCTCTTCCACGGTTCCCATGGGATATGGATACCAAGCCTTAGGTGGGCGTCACTTCAGTCAAAGCAGAACCACAGCTTTTGCTATCATTCACTTGATGGCATCTGGCCAATGTCCAGCCATCACTGGCCATGGCTTTTCAGATGGAGAGGGTGGATTTGCTGGGAGCACAGCCTGGCTGATAGACAGACCATGTGTTCCTAACCAGCCAGGCTTGGAGATGGTCAAATATTGGAGTTGGAGGAAGGAGAATCTCAGCTTCTCCTCAGTTTTTCGTTTCTGGAAGGATGGTCCATCTCTTGAGGATGTCATCCCTGCTTTTGTCCTTGAGCTTTACCGGCAGCTTGTGAGTGCCATTCCCTCCTGACCCCTCTCCCAATGGAGGAGACTCATCTGTGATAGGGATGGATGTGGGGAGCTGTGCTTTTAAAGGTGTTATTCCTGTGGTCTGAATAATCCTCTCCTCTGAGTACAGTAGCACTGGGGTCTAAATTGTTCCCCACTCCATCTGCAGAGGTAAGATCACCACAGGGCTCTGATGGGTCCTCCCAGGTGATGCCTCTGCCCTGAGAGCCTGCCCTTCTTTCCATTAAATGGAATTAGATGAATTGCTGACACCTCTGTATGCTCCTGTCCCCTCTCCTTTTGATTGCCTCATAGCATAGATGAATTGGAGTTGCTGTAGGAGGCTGTTTGGTTTGGAAGCAGAACCACCTCCTCACCACTTTCTACATCACTTTTCTGCCATCTCAGCCCAAATCCCAGCCTTCTTTTAGCCAGAGCAGCAGGAGGACCCTGACCAGGAGGAGATTTTCCTCCCAGGGATGGGACTGGGGTCTTCATGACCCAAGGGCTGGTGGTGGGACACATTGGCTGGAGGTGGCTGCTGCATCCCCACAGCACAAGGCTGAGGACACGTTGGGTTTCTGGCTTCTCTTTTCTTCTCCTTGATTCCATCTGGACTCCTGGGAGAAATGCTGGATTCTGTAGCACTGGATATGGCCAGAGATTTTACCATACAATCATCCAGCTTGGGAATAAATCTCTGCTCTTTCCCTCCTGTTGCATGTCCCATTGACCACCAGGACTCGTGGACATAATCCCTAAGGTCTCTCTCCCCTTGTGAGGAGGAGAGGGGGGAATCACCTCCAGCCCCGTGCTCCTGCCTCCAACTTTTAATATTTTAATTGAGTGAATTGACCTGGAGTAGTCTATTGAACTCTGCCTGACCTTTTAAATAACAGGTCAAGGATTTAGCTCTGCAGCTCTGACCTCTTCCCTTATCTGCTAATACTGCTCCTCTCTCAATTAGCTGCCGTCCCCCTTCCCCAACTCGCTGGAGTTGGGGCCACTTGGTGGCTTCTTCCTCCACGCACGAGTGGGCAACGCTGCAGCCTCTGGGGCTCTGACACCGAGATCATGGATGCTCCCTTGAGCTTTGCTCTCACTGTCCTGGGGCAGCCTCCTTCAGCCACAGGCCTCCAGGAAAAGGATGTTCACCAACAAAAGCTTCATCCTTGCCTTTTGCTGATGGGGAGAATTGAGATGTGACAGAGTGGAAAAGTGAAGGTGAAACTCCTGTGAAGGTCCTGTAGCAGCTCCAGGTTGGTCAGCCACATTGAGGAGACTCCAAAGGTGCTTTCCTCACTTCCTTGGATGTTATGGATCATCAAGAGGAACACCTTGAGATTCCACCTACCCTGGTGAGTCGAAGGGAGATGATCTGTTGGGGCCATCTCGACCTGCTGCTCTGACCCACTCAGAAGATCCTTCCCGTGGACAGCAGTGGAAAATGATTGCCAGGAGAGTTGTGTCATGCAGAGGGTTGTTAGAGTGACTTTTTGCTGTTGCAGTGGATGTGGGACACGAGACCCTCCACAGTCACATCAGCTCAAGCAACAGATTCCGTGTCGTGAGCTAAAACAGCCTCTGCAGGTCCCTGTTGTGCTGCAGGTCATGACAGCTCCCTCCTATGCCCAGAAGATGGACTCATGTCAGGATGAACCACTGGGGCTCTTGAACCTCTCTCCATATGGCCCTTTGTTGGAGGTAGGAGCCTATTCCTCAGGCAGTGGCCTTCTGCCTGGCAAGGTGGCCACTGTCTTTCCAGGGAGCATCACTCAACTTTTAGGGGCATCTGAAGATGGGGGAAGGGGGAGTGGGGGAGCCCAAGGAACAAATGCAAAGATTTGTAAACCCATTAAAAAAAACAAACCAAAAACCTTCTGCTTGGTCTAATTTTATCTCTGCAAGAGCCCAGTGTGGAGAACAGCCCTGGCTTACCCAAGCCTGTTAAATTAGCACTGGGCTCTGCATTCCAGAGTATAAATATCTGCCATTGTAGTGCTGAGGAATGTGAGAGCGTTGGAGTCTAAAATTAAAGAGCTGGGACGAAGGCATCTCGGGTTACCAGAAACAAGACTCCATTGTGCTCCCCGTTGGGGCTTTGCCTTGGTGCAGGGAAGTGGGCTGTGAGTGTTTAGAAACCTCCTGGGTTAAATGCAAGGGGCAAAGCAGCCCTTTAATTACAAAATGTTGATACCTATCTGAAGTGAAACTTGTGGGCTCTGGAGGGCAGGGGCCTCGCCAGGCTCTGCTTGGGACACGCTGGGAGCTTTGCAAGCACTTCCCAGGGGCTTTTCTCTCATCCCTGTGACATGTTTTGGTGTCCCCCATCCCCTTCTCCTGCCTCAGCTTCTCCACATCTTTAAGCACATGCTTAAATCAAACCCCCTCTGAGACTCAGCCTCAACTCACACCCCATGCCCGTGTCACAGGGAGGAACGTGCTGTGAGATCCCCCCCCCACACACACTCCCCATTCCATCCCTGTGCTTGGCCTCACATGTGCCCACCCCTAAACGTGGCCACTGCTTGTGCTGCTCTGCTCTGTGTAACACATGGAGCTGGTGATGCTGTGCTGGTGTTTACTGGCAGTGAGGCCACTGCACAGAGGAATTTCTGGCCCCACACAACTGGTACAGGGGAAATGAGAGTTTCTTCCCCCCTTCCCCTCCCCAACTCTTGTTTTAAATGATACTCTCTGTTCTGCAAAGGAGTGGAAAAAGGGTCAGGGTGGGATTGCTCTGAGGCTGCACTGGGGGTGCAGGGTGGTGGTTTTGACCTCCTGGGCTTCCCTGTGCTACCATAGCCCTAAGGAAAGCCCTGTCCTGGTGAATCCTCCCTGGCAGCTCCACAGAACCAAATCCTTCAGGGGAAAACTCTGTCTCTGTTTCTACCTTCAGGAGCAAATGTCTCATCGGCTGAAAATAAGGGAAAGGAATTGAAAGAAGATGGATGAAAGGAGCAGCAAAAGCCAGATTTGCCCACTCTTTCCTCTTTTTTTGCAACACTGTTTTTGGGTTGGGTACAGCTCTTCACAAGGAAGGATGCTTCTGAGTGTGACCTCCCTGCACATGGTGCAGCTCTTTTTGCATCTTTGCATCAGCTCACTGGGATGCTGGAGTTGGTCCTGGGACGTAGCAACCTCCCCTTGCCTTCAGTGAGGGGTTCATTCTACCTCCTGCCACAGAGAAGTCAGGGATGGGGGCTGCCATGGTCCTGGGGATGTTGGATTCCCCTTTTGCAGAGGGTCCATCTGCCTCTTTTTGATCCCAGTCCCTGAGCTTGGGCTCCGGCTGCGGTTCACGACGCAGAAAAAACACAGAAACCCCAGTAAATATGGGAGCTGTTTCCTGTTGCCGTCCCTGTGTCCCCTGAGCAATCAATTTATGGCCCCTAAAGCTCCTCTAAGTGGATTTAGCCTCTCAAGATAAATCTTCTCCCTTTGTGCCTGCAGAGCCCAGCCCCGGTTCTGCGGCCGCCGCTGCTCAATCGGGGGATTAGACCCCAGGGCTGGACCCCCCAGCATAGGTAACACCCAGCTTGGTGACAGTGGCTGCTCTGCTGGGTCTGTGCCAGCAGCTCATCCCCCCAAAATCGGTCTCACAGTCGCGGGATTGGGTTGTTTTTAATGAAGAGGCCACGTTTGCCCTGGGGTAAATGGTTTTCTTTACACAAATGGGATAAACAAAGAGCTGCTGGGAGTCTTCTCCCTGCTCCCCTGCTGCAGAGATAAGCCCAGGAGGATCCTCCTTGGGATGGATTGGGATCCTCAAGCTGCCACATTTATCCCTAGGACTTGCTTTGGGTAAATAAAGCCTCCTCCATCTCTGCAGAGTTTGATGTGTAACGGGGTCCCTGCTGGGGGGGATGCTCTGGGGCTCAGGGTTTGCCTGTCGTGCTGCTCCCCTTCTTCACAAAGGACATCACTGCCCTTCTCTCTCATGGCAGGGAGAAAACCAACCAGCCTGAGGTGATTTCCTCCCTTCCATGGAGAAAAGGGAAGGGAACTGAGGCAGCTTCACCCATGGATGGAGAAGAGGGTTTAATTGTGCCCGGGAGCGGGGATGCTCAGCCCAGGGGACGCTCCCCCAGCCGCTGGCAGCACAGCCCCAGGCTCCAGCCTTGTGCTTGTGCTGGGCTGGAAAGAGCTCTATGAACTACACGAGTTTTAAGCACAACCAGATGTGGGAGATGAAGCTGTTAAACTCCTTTTGTGCTTTCGCTGGAGGCCGAGGGGGGAGGTCTCAGGTCCCCACACCACCCTGTGCCCCCCCTCCACTGCTCTTACTGAAACCAGAAGCTTCACTCGAGCCTGGGGAGGGGTTGGTGCTGCTCAGATGCTTCAAATGTGATGATCTGAGGGAATCTCTCCTTGCTAAATCTTGTGCTGTGAGCTCCTTCCCTAGGTTTTTGCTTGTTTACAAGCCTCACCTCGTCCAGCGACTCCACACAAGCTCTTTACAAGCAGGAGACCCGTTTCCAAGAGGCAAACTGCAGTGACTGGAGGATTTTCCTTTCCAAAACCACGTGAGACCACAGCAGAGATTGTCCCTCCTCTTAAGATGTGGGTGTTCTTTTGGATCTTGTCACCAGGAGCAGGTATTCCCCAAATCCCAGGAGAGAGCAGTGAGGATCCAGCAGCTCTGTCGCCAATAAATCAGCAGCTCTCTGTAATTTGATGTCACGTTAATAAATCAGGCAAATGAAAATAGCTCGAGCCTTGTAAGGCATAAATCAACCTTCTGCTCTGGCATGGTGCTTTAAAATAATTTGTGGATTGATGGTTGTCTGGTTGAATGAGGGAGTTGGGGGCCTGGGAAGATTTTTTTTAATGACCACTGTGGTGCAACATCTCCCCAGGCAAAGTCCCAGCTCCTCTTCCCCCTCCTCAGAGGGAACAAGGAGGTGGCTGCAATGGGAGAGGTTCTGAGCTGTCTGCCCCAGCATTGCCAGAGATGCACCCTGGGGGTCCTGGGGTGCCCCTCACCCTAGGTGCTTCTTGCTGGGATCAGCAGCTTCTCTGGTGTGATGATGCTGAGGCCCCACAAGCTCTGGGTACAAACTCAGTGCCATCACATCTGGCCGTGGCATCGCTGTGGCACAGAATCTGTTCCCCACTCACAAAGGGCTTGGTGGGTTTGGTGAGAAGAAGCAGCAGCAGCAGGACTTGTGCAGCTCAGCAGAGCTTCTCACACACCCTCTGACAGCACCACTGGCTCCAGACCATGGGACCCACCTCAGAACAGCGCTGGCATCGAACCCAGGGGTGATTGTTCCTTGTTTGGGATCCTGTTGTTCATTTCTGACCTGATTTTGATTCCTGGGTGCTGCACTGCTCTGCTCTCTGTCCTCCCACGGGGTTTGGGGGCTGGTGATGTGTTAGTGTGGGCTCAGGGCTGCTGGGTCTGTCCCTGTCCATCCCACTCACTGGTGAGCAACTGTGTGACGTTTCTCAGCCTCACTCTCTCCACGTGTGCACTCCAAATAACATTCCTTCTGAAGGGCACTGACTCCATTAGCTGCTGGTTGCAGTTAGAGCTGGCCTGTACTCAGATTCTCTAACTGGTTGTACTGGTACAACTGGTATTCCTCACCTGTATGCACAGCTTTGATGTTCCCTGCCAGCCTGAGCGAGGTGTCGTTGATGGGACTTCTCAAACCTTCCTGAACCTGTGCTGGCACCCACTGTGATGGTTTTTCACAGACAAAACCCACCAGAACACTGCTCTGCCCCCACCACAGACCCCTCAGCTCTGCCCCCACCACAGACCCCTCAGCTCTGCCCATCCAGCCACCCCCTCCCATGCTGGGCATCCCCTGCTGTGACCAGTGTGTCCCACGAGAGATGGGGCTGTGGGGTTTGCAGGAGTGTTTGTGTCTGTGTTTTATGGCATTCGGAGGTGTGAAGAGTTAAGTGCTGGGCTGGGGGGGGGGGGGGGGGGGCAGGTCAGGGTAATTGCTCCCTGACACGAAGGCAGCATGTTCCAGCAGGATAATCCCCACTGCCTGCAGGGTTTATTCTTCTGTATGGGGCTTTCAGTGCGATCTCAGGGCTGAGACCCCCTTAAAGCAGCAGCACATTTCCCAGCCAGCCTTTTGCTGAAGACAGGACAGTTTCTCAGGGTCTCCCCACAGCTTTCAGGCAGCCCCAGGCACGACACACAGCCCCCAGCACTGCAGGGCAGCACTCTTGCTGCAAAGTGGGGCTGGGATTCAAGTCTCTCCAGAACACTCTTCCCCCTGCTCCTTGGTGAGAGCTGGAACGAGCTGCTCCCTTAAACAGAGACTTTGAAGCAGGTCCTGGTCTGGTGGCACATCTCCAGCATCTCCCTTCCAGGCAAAGCAGATCTAAACCCCATCCCAACATCCAGAGATGAGCCATGAGCATTTCAGCTTCCCCCCACCCCCTCCTGGCTTTGTGGCCAGATTTAAACCCCTTTGTAGCAGGAATTTATTGCTCTTCCCCATCCCCAGGGAACGAGGGACATTAAATAATTAGAGACCTCTTCAATTAATGCCTCTCACTTGGTGTTGGGCACTTGGAGTAGCTCAGCCCTGCTCCTTGGTGCAGCTGCTCCCACCCAGGGCAGCGTGAGCTGAGGCAGAGGGACGTCACCCCTCTGTGAACCAGCAGAAAACATCAAGCATCACATGGCCCCAAACCTCCCACCCCCCAGCCCTGGGATTATCATCTTTTGCCTAATGTGAGCTGTGGAATGCCAACTTCCCTGTGGGAGCAGAGAAACCCCAGTGGTTTTGGAGAAGAAGGTGTCAGCATGGATTTTTGCTGATGGTTTCTATTGCTGATCAAACAGAGCAATAATGAAGGGACCTGGGCCCTTGATTGGGAGTTTGTTTTTGGAAGGAATCACGGGGAGTGATTAGTGAAAATAAATGGAGTGACCCCGCCGCTGCCATCCAGCGTTTCCTTGGCTAATGAGGTGAGTTTGAACCCTGCAAGCAGGGCTAGAAACCCTGCTTCCCACTTTAATAAAAGGCAGCTTTATACCTAGTGAAACCAGAACCACAGCAAACGTCAGGCTCGTTTCAGAGCTCGCTGGTACCGTGTCCAGGGCAGCAGCAGCCAAGTGCACACAGCTAACACCATGGCACTGCCAGGCTGGAAGGTGCTGGGCAACCTTCTGCTGGAGCCTGATGGGTGACCATGGCCAAATTAAGGCAGATGGCTGGTGGCTGGCATCACCCCAACACGGCTGCCTCTCAGCAGCATCTTCATGGGAACTTGGCTACTGTGAGGTAGAACCAGAAGAAGCCGAGTTTCACCGCAGTGGGAGTGGGGAAGGTGGTGGTTTTGTTCCAGCAGCTGCTCCCCTAATCTGTGCTGAGCTTTGCTGGGGGCCAAACTGGGATGGTAAAGCTCCAGGAGCTCTGGGATGGGGGAGGCTTAACTGGAGCTGCCCTGGGGTGAGCGTGGCCTCGTGCATTTGCAGTTTTGGTTGGTCTCTGACTGCAGTCACACTCCAAACCTTCGTTCCTGATGCTGTCCTTTGGGCTGCTCCTTCCAATGGTGGGTGAAGATAAGGGACTCATTCAGCCACCCTTCCAGGATACAGCAAGAAGCTGAGTTTGTTCCTTTTCCTGTTGAATGTGATGTTCCTCCAGGAGCCAGATTGCCAGGAAAAGCCGGTGGCCAGTGCAGTGGTGAGTGGGGGAATCACTTCTGAAGCATTTTCCCCTGATCTAGTGTTGGAGATAAACCAGGAATCTCCAGCTCCCATCAGTTTCCTTCCAACATGAAAAGAGTGGGAAATCTCTCCTTCATTACTGAGCAGCTTCTGCAGGAAGCTGTGACACATAATCCCTCTCCCAAAGCTCAGCTGGAGAAGAACTGAGCCCCCAGTGTGTCAGAGCCTCGTCCACGTGCGCTGCCAGCGCTGAGCTGGGCTCTGCTTCCCTCAGGTCCTTCGTCGTCGCACTCCAAGTGAAAAGCACAATGGTGCATTGCTGCAGCTGGGGAAGGGGGAACAGAAACACTTGGCATGTAAATAAGCTGCACGAAGAGAATTCAAGGTGGGAGGAAAATGTGCTGGTGAGTAGGGCGGTGGCTGGAAGCGGCGGCTGGGAAGGGACCGATGTGTCGGTGGAGTTTGTCTCCGTGGGACAACCTCAGTCAGTGAAATCACATCAAATTGCTCAGGCCAAGACAAGAGCCGACATCCCTCACTGTGCCCTGAGCCAGGGGTGCCTGGAAGTGCTTCTGAACACGGGACTGGGGTGAGGGTGGCTGCCATGGGAAGATGAGGCACGGTTCTCCATCCTCCCTTCCTTCCCCCATCCCACCCCTTCCCTGAGCTCTGATTGAGCAGCAACTGCTCAGCCCTCAGCTTAAAATCTGATTCATTTGTTCTTTCCAGGCTTTTCTTTTTGGAGCAATGAGGTCCCTGTGCCTGGATTGCAGCTGAGTTAGAACAAAGAACACACCGGCCCCGCACCAGCGTTTGGGTTTTGGCGCTGAGCTGCATCACTCGAGGATGCCGATGGGTGCAAAGGCTCCCTGCAAGCTCCTGCAGCCACCCAGGGACAGGCAACACTCTCCTGCTCCTGGAAAGGAGAATGTGTCATAATCCCTGAGGGATATGACACAACGTTCATGTGAGGGGAATTAATGCTGAAATGTGATTACATCAAGGAAGAGCCAGAGCTGGTTAAACAAAATGAAGCAGGGGTTTGGGGAGCAAAGGCGAGGTGGCTGCAGGGGGGTTCTTGGTACAAACCCACAGGAGGAAGGTGATTTTTTTGGGCCTGGATTGGGGAGCACAGAGCCCAGTGCCCCAGCCTAGCTGATCCCCAGCTGAGCCAAGACGATGTGGCTCTGGAGAGGCTTTGGTGGGGTGGATAATGCCTTAATAAACGGGTTGTCCTGTGGACACCTCCCATTGACACAGTATCCTTGGGGCAACTGTTTTATTTTTGCACGGTAAACTAATAGTAGGAAAGTATTCCAGGTATTTGGGATTCCTCTGAGCACAGTTCAGCAGCTGAGGACCCATCCCACAGCTCCTGCGGGGGGCAGCGGGGTCCCTGGGGGCTCTGGGGTGCAGGGGTCAGGTTGCTGGGGAGGTGAGGGACAGGGTGTAGGGGATTGGAGGCTACTGTAGGGGAGGTGTAAGGTGTAAAGGGAGGTGTTCTGGGGTACCAGGATGCCAGATGCTGCAGCCCATGGCTGCTGGGCTGCCCAGGGTTGGGGTGCATGGATGCTGCGGTGCTGGGGGTCAGGGTGCTGGAGAGGAGAGGGACAGGGAGGTATTGGAGGCTGCTGTAGGGGAGGTGTAAGGCGTAAAGGGAGGTGTTTTGGGGTACCAGGATGCCAGATGCTGCAGCCCGTGGCTGCTGGGCTGCCCAGGGTTGGGGTGCATGGATGCTGCGGTGCTGGGGGTCAGGGTGCTGGAGAGGAGAGGGACAGGGAGGTATTGGAGGCTGCTGTAGGGGAGGTGTAAGGCGTAAAGGGAGGTGTTTTGGGGTACCAGGATGCCAGATGCTGCAGCCCGTGGCTGCTGGGCTGCCCAGGGTTGGGGTGCATGGGGGTCAGGGTGCTGGGAGACAGGATGCAGGAGTTGTGGCGTGTGGGCGCTGGGATATTGGGGTGCTTGGGATCGAGATGCTTGGGTGCTGCGGTGCAGGAGGATGAAACGTAGGGTGTCAGTACTCACAAGGCACAGGGATGCCAGGGTTGTGTACGGGGGGGTACCTAGTTGCCTCCTCCATTCCATACCCACACTCTTGTTCTTCTTTTGTGACCGGCCGGGAAACGGCTCCTGAGCAGCTCCAGTGCCACCTCCATCCCTTGGACCACCCCCTCCTCCTCCTCCTCCTCCTCCTCCTCCTCTTCCTCCCGCCCATCACTGCTGCCCAGGGGCCGCTCCGCTCCTCTCCTCCGCGCTCCGCTCCGCCCCACCGCAGCTCAGGGGCGGTCCGTGGGCTGCGGGCGGGCGGGTGTGGGGTGTGGGGGGGGGGCTGATCCCGGCTCTCTGCCCCGGCTCCGGCCCCAGCCCCAGCCCCAGCCCCAGCGCCGGCCCCAGCCCCCGCCGCCCGCGGGCTGCCCGCACCGCCCAGCATTGTCCGGGCGGTAGCGGCAAGATGCGGCATCCCGAACGGCCGCCCGCTGCCGGGCTGAGGTAGAGCCCGCCGGCATGAGGAGGTGAGTGATGGGCCGAGGGATGTGGGGGTAGGGTGCAAGGGGAGGGTTGGGGCGACCGCCCTGGGAGCGGCGGAGCATCCCCCGCGCTGCCCGTGGATGCCCCTGGCTGGGGGGAGGAGGTTTCCGACCTCCTGGTATCCACCGAGCTACAGTTTTGGGGAGGAAAGAGGCGGATTGTGGGCTGTGGAGCGTCGGTGGGACCGTGGAGGGGGGAGGGGGCTGGTGCAGCCGGTAACCCAACCCCTCCCGAGGGACGGGGTATGCCGCACCGCGTTGGGTTTTGCTTTTTCCCTCCCTTCTTTACCCAAAAAGGGTGCAGTGGATTCGGGTAAATGTGCTCATGACATGAACTCGCCCGGCACGGACAGCCACGGGGGCAACCGGCTCTGGCTGCTCCAAGCGGCTCCCGCGCCCGGAGGGGTGCACTTGGTGGGGGGAAACCATCCATCCATCGGTCCATCCATCTATCCATCCATCCATCCATGCGTCCATCCATCCGTCCGTCCGTCCATCCATCCATCCATCTGCCCATCCATCCATCCATCCACCCCTCCGCCCATCCATCCATCCATCCACCCCTCCGCCCATCCATCCATCCATCCACCCCTCCGCCCATCCATCCATCCATCCACCCCTCCGCCCATCCATCCATCCATCCACCCCTCCGCCCATCCATCCATCCATCCACCCCTCCGCCCATCCATCCATCCATCCACCCCTCCGCCCATCCATCCATCCATCCACCCCTCCGCCCATCCATCCATCCATCCACCCCTCCGCCCATCCATCCATCCATCCACCCCTCCATCCATCCATCCATCCGTCCATCCACCGTGCAGGAACAATGCGCGCTGCCCTCGGCCACTGTCGCACATCAGGCGCACGCTGGAGCGCTCGCCTTCAAACCAGTGCCGGTGCTGAGGAGCCGATGGTGATTTCTGAAAGGTTCTTTTCTCTTCTTTCTTTTTTTTCCCCGTTTTCTTTTGAAGTGTGCTTTTCTCCTTTGGTGGACAAAAGGCACTTTGGGGATTAACAACAAAACAATCAACCCAGGAAGGTTTTTCCCAATAGCTTTACACTGTGTGTTCCAGTAGGAACGCTCCTGGGTTTGGAGGTGCCTTGTTGTTTGCTTTGCGTCTCGTTCCTGGTTTCACTCCGAAACGAAAGTGGTCGTTGATCTGACCCCAGTTTGGCAACAGACAGATTTCAGGGGTGCAGATGCGTTTGAGAACTCGTTGGGGTGTTGCACGGCTGCTCTCGGTGGGGAGGGTGCAGGAACACAATAATAACGGCTCAGAATTGATTTGGTGACCCCTGTACGTGACGCATGGCCGAGGTTCTTCCCCAGGTTCCCTTCCAGCACGCTCCCAGCCTGGTGCTGGCTCTGACAGGGCGCCGCGTTTGCCTTTTGCCAAATGCCAGCGCCGAGCCTCCGGCGCCTGTTTGCTCTTAGAGGTGGTTCTGAATTAAACATCCCTGCGAGGTCTCAGGGAGTTGTTTATCACGTTAAACATTTGTTTTAGCTCTCTTCAGCAGAAGTGTGTTGACATTTTTCTCTTGGGGGACTGCTGGGGATAATGAATGGCTCGTACTGTATTGTGTGCCTCGGAAAGCTGCGGGATCCTGCCATAACTTAAACATCCAGGGCTCGATTCAGCCTGGGTCTGAGAGGAGTGGGTTTGCTGTTTACAGCAGTGCTGGTCCTGATGTGAAGTTGATTATTGATTAAGAAAACATCCCCCTCCATCCTCGTGTCAGCTATCGAGGGTCATTTTTTAATCGCTGACAGCTGCAGTTTCGCTCCCTGCTCCGTGCCTGAGCTCTAAAGCTCTGGCAGGGGAGAAGGAGGGAGTGGAGTGGGTGTTGGGGCAGCGTGGCCCAAGGAAGAGCAGCCATGGGCTCACAATTCCTTTGCTCCACAGCCGGGAAGGGTTTCACTGCCGCCGCCTTTGTTCTCCCCGCGGAGCCCCCGTCGCATTCTTCCCTTTTGCCATTATCATTTTGGTTAAACAGAAAGGCAAGTTGTGTACCATATGGATCATGTTAACAATTGCTTATCTGGGGGCTGGTGTTTTCTCCTCCCTCCCTCCCTTTTCCCTCCCCCCCACCTCCAACCCTCCTCCCCAGCCTTTTTCTCCCTTCTGAGGTCTGGGTTGGGGTTTTAACAGCATCTTGGCTTTGATGCCGGCTTGGCACGGTCCTGTCACACAAACCTTTCCTTGGGAGTCCCATCAGAGTTCATTTCTCGGAGACAAAACACAGAAGAAACTCTGAGGAATCTCCAAAGTGAATTTCCCTGGACCCTCTGAAATAGAAGGAAATGGAACTGGTGAAGGAACCAGCGTGTCTGCTTGGGTGGATTCACACCTCTGCCCAGCACCGTGCTGAGGTTTCCTCTGCCCCTGTTTGGGGAGGGGGGTGGATGGGCAGGATCCTGACTCTGCTTTGGGTGTTTGTACAGACTGATACAAGCCAGTGCTGGGGGTTTTCCCAAATCCCTGCTGCAGGCTGTTCCTTGAATAAGCAGGCTGAAAGTTTTGAACCCTCACCCCACGTCCATCCTCTGCTCCAGGAGATTTCAGTAGCCACCAGGAAAAAAAACAACACTCCCTCCTCCCCTAAAAAGGCTGTTATTTTGGGTGCCCAAATACAGATGCAGGGGCCTAACCTTAGGCCAAGGGAGTGACCACTGGGTTCACTTGATTCACCTCCTCCTTCCACCACAGAAAAGGTAACCAGAGAAGCCTCTGGGAACCTTTGCCTCTCTTGGGAGGAGTGAAGCGATTTTGGATGGCACCTTGGCCCCTCTGTAACAACACTGTCACACCAGAAAGATTCCTGGCAGGAGCCTTGGCAGCCTGTGCCACGTCCCACTGGCGTTTGCAGATGCTGCAGGCTTTATCCACGTTCATTACTTTGGCCTCCTCCTAGCTGGGGAGATTCTCCTGAGGGCAGAAACATCTCCTCCAAAGGACAAATAGTCTCCTTCATTCCTTCCCTTCTGTCTCTGCTTTTTTTCCCATGGGTTGGGGTTCCTGCATCCCTCTGCTTTCATCCCTGCAACTGGAAGGAGATGGGTTTTGTGTAGGGAGGGAGAAGTCTCTGTCTCCACAGCTGATGGCAGGATTCCTGAAGGGAATTTCCCCGCAGATGACATTAATGCATCTGGAGAAGTGCCTGTGACCCCTGTGCCGCTCTGACCCTCGTGTTTATGCCGCTGTAAACACTTTTCAGTTATATTTTGGTGAGCTCCAGTGGTTCTGTGCCTGGGAGACGTTTGACAGGGCCGTCAGGGGAGGCTCTTTTTGTCATCCCAGGGCAGAGCCCGTTGCATCTGGCCGAATGTCAGCTGGGATTTCGCAGCGTGCAAGGGGAAGCTCAGCAGCTCCGGGCAGCTCCTTTGCTCCGTGCTCTCCCTCCCTCTGCTCCAGATGTGCTGATGTGAGTCTTTCTTTGGCAGCTTTGGAGCAACATAAAGATGCTTTTCTTCCTTTTTGAAGGGTGAATGTGTGGTGCTCTGGCTCCAGAAAGCTCATCCCTGGTGCTGATGCTGAGGGTCACCCGTGTTGGTGTCATCGGGCATCTGGCACTTTCCTCCCCAGGGGGACACGTGCCAGCGACGGCACCTGGTTGAAGGGAGCTGCTTGGGACTAAATCAGGGTTTATCAGCATTAACCAGGAAACCTCCCATTGCTGGATCAGCAGGGAATGAGACAGTTCTTCCCAGTGGCCTGTTTGGAGAAGCAGTTTGTCCCCTCACAAGGTCCTGATGCCACAACTTTTGTTGCCACAATTGTTTTCCATGTTGCCTTTTCCTTTGGGCTCAGCTTGTTCACGTGCTCAAGGGCTCCTCACCTGTTCCCTCTTACGCTGCTGAGCCTCCAGCAGGATCCTGGAGCTTTATTTCCCTACCCTGTGAGCCCAAGTCTTGATTTGCAGTGACAGTGCAGATGCGGCTGCGCCCGGGGATGGCAGCACCTTGGCTCTGCTGGGTTGGGAGCAAGAGTCGAGAGTCAGCAACTGGTTCTCCACAGCAAAGTTTATTTTGCTGCGTGACGAGGGTGTTGTAAAGCCCCTCTGCTGGCCTTGTGGCCTGTCATCAGCTGAAGTTAATGTTGGTTAAATTGTACAGATCTCTAGCACAGTTTTTTTTCCCTGCAGTGCTGCATGCCTGGGGTCGCTTATCAGTAACTCCTCATCTTTATGGAGGCCCCTAATAAACCCAGCCAAGGCCTCACAGATGCTGCTGGCTGTGGCTGAGAGCAAGGAGGACAATGCAAATGAAAGGTTTTTTTCTCTTCCCAGCTCCTTTCTCCTAAGTACAGACAACTCAATCAGGGGGGGGTGGAAAAAAACCCAACCCAGGCCCGTTGATTTAATTACAGCGATGCCATAGTGGCGTGTGGCGTGGTGCCCGAGGCACTGGGGTGCTTGGGGAAGGGATGCTGGGGTGTGTTCCCTGGAGAGGGGAGATGCTGGGGTTTGCTCCCAGGAAGGGTGCTGGGATGTGCTGCCGAGTGAGATGTTTGGCTGTTGGTGTGGTACCCAGGAGAGTGGGGTTTTTTTTCACACCCCCCCTTACCCACAGAGAAAGAAAAGAGCCACTTTTTTTTCTTTATCCTCTTTCTTTCTTTCTTTCTCTCACCCGAGAAAGTGGAAACTGATGTCAAGACAAATTGCACTTTAACCCACACTTGTCTTGCCTACAAAACAAGAAAAAAAAGCTGAATAATAGCTGAATAAGTGTCTCCTCTCCCTGCCCTGGCCACGCTCGGGAGAGGAGCCTTCTCCTCACAAAGCCTCTGCTGTGTAAATAGATGAGCAGCACCAAGCTGGAGGAGACTCGTGGCATCAGGGGACGCTGCAGCCCTGGGGCTCTCCCTGTGATTAATCTTTCTCAGCGTTGCTTCAGGCCCCTGAAGAGCAACGGGAGCTTTGTCTACTGCCAGGAGAAGGGATTCTCCCATCCCAGGCTGCTTGAAGCTTTTGGAAAGAAGCTGCAAAGCACTTGACTCTGCTCCCCCTCGTGTCCCCGCTGCCTCCTGGAGTGGGATAATGGGGGTGTAATTGATGGCGAGAGGACTAATGGCTGCAGAGATGTGTAATTAAAGGCCAGGGGTGAGGTGCTGCGAGGCCACGCCGCACACACGGGAGGTTAGAGAGGTTGAGTGTGTTTTGAAGGGCTCATCCTGCTTGTCCTGCTGTGGGAGGGCAGGTCACCCTGCTCAGCGTGTCCCACGTGCCTGGCACCGGGTGCCATCGAGGGACACACACACATGGGGCTCCCCAGCTGACCCGGCACTGCTGTGGATGTGGCTCTGGCTGTAGGGATTTCTTTACCCATTCTGGCATCACTGCAGCTCTCTTCAAGTCATTTGGCTGGATCTGGAAGTGGCAGATCCCTGGGACTGGCCCCGTCCTGCTTTCCATCCACTGTGCCGTGTCCCAGCCCTGCGCCCTTGCTGGGTCTCAGAGCATCGCTTCCTCCTCCTTCCCCCACGTCAAGCCACGTGTTGCAAACATAAATCTGCTAAAACACCAACATGCCACGAGCAGGTTGGGCTTTCCCAACCTCTGAGCTGAGCCCTCAGGGCTCTCCCTGCCTGGGCTGTACCCCAAGCCAGGGGGGAATCCTTAATGGTGGTGTGAGAGTTGTTGTGTTCAGGGTGGGTTTCTGGCAGTCCAGAGCACTCCAAAGTGCCACGTTCCCTGCTGTGTGTGTCACTGATGGGGACACGATCAGTGACACGCCGCCACTTCTTGATGTTAACCCTTCCTAGCCTCACGCTCTGCAAAATGGGTTTGAGCAGCTGCAGTGAAGTCCCAGCAACACGGAGACAAACACAGTGGATGGAGATTGGGACATTTATTAGAGGCTCCACCAAATCATGTGATTTGAACGACCTTCCTCAGTGTTGTCCCTGTTGTTCACCTCGTTGGTGTCCACTTCAGGTGCTGTGGGTGCTTGACCGACGTCTGCTCCTCACAACCCAAGTACTCGCTGCAGAAAGGACGTCGTTGCGGCTCTGACCTTGGGCTGCTCATCTCCTCCTCCTATGAGGTGATGACTTTTTAATGAGTGGCTGCTGAAAAGGGAGGAAAATGAATTATTTCTGCCGTAGGACGAACTCTCGGAGGCAGGAACAGCACAACCCCGATCAATAACCACTCACACGGACACAAACCCCACGGCACCAAACTTCCCCCTGGTCCCTCACGCTGCTGCCACCTCTTTTTGTTCTCTTCTCTTTGAGCAGCATCCCTATATCGGCAGGTTGGTTGCCCTCTGGGATGTGTCACTTCTTGCACAAGCTCCCAGGAGAGGTGGGAGCTGCAGGAGCTCTGAGTTCAGCACAGGAGTCCCCAGCATCAGAAGCCGACAGGACGAGCGTGTGGATGGGTGAGAAGCAGCAGTGTCAGCAAAGAAAGAAGCTGGGGGAAAAAAAAAGGGAAGGGTGGGGGGGGATCTTCTGGAAAATCCATTAGTGAATGGAGTGCAGGAGGGAGCTGGGGCTTTTCAGGCTGCCCAGGCAAGAAAAAAAAAAGAAGAGGAATCCGCGAGTCAAAAGGGTTGTGAAAACAAAAGCTGCTGTGAGAGGCCTCCCCCAGCCCTGCTCCAGCCAGGAGACTGCAGAGCCACGGCTGCCCAGGGTAAGGGAGGTGGTCACAGGGGATGGAGACCATCGTCCCACAGCGTGTGTGATGGGGACACGTGGGGATTGCCAGGAAGGAGGCGAAGAAACGATGGAGAAGAGGAGTTTTTGCTCAGTTCCCTGCTGCTGGGGAAAGCACCGAGGCTGAAAGCACAGAGGTGTTGCACGGTGCTGGGAAGGGCTGGGAGGCTTCCCCAGAATTAGAGTTAATTAAGATTGATTCGTTCCATGGAGGAGATGAGCTGGAGCGTTGCTGCTGCTGCTGCTGTGGACAGGCTTGAGTGCACGGTGCAAATTATCTCCCCGCTGCAGCTCGGTTCCCGCGGCCGCCGCAGCCCCCGGCACTGACCCCGGCCCAAGGCTGGATATTGGAGAAGATGGACCCAGGGGCTGGTGGCTCCTGCTGTGGCTTTTTGCCCTCTGGGGAGTTTGTTATTGGAGCTTCATGGAGAAAACTCCCTCCCTGGGAGGAAAGGGCTTGGAGTGGGGGGGGTGTGCCTGTTCCTGGGCTCTTTCCTGAGCTGCAGAGCATCTCCTACATTTAATGACCTTCATCCACTTGCTAGTGGGAAGGTGAAATGTGATGGTTTATGTGTATACCAGGATTCGTGCATTTAATGTAAGATCAGATCCCAGCTCCCCAGGGTGCAGCAGCCAGGCTCAGGACCTGGCCACGTAGTGTTTTGACTTTGCTGCTTCTCGTGCTGTTGTAGTGCAGGTCCCAGAGGCTGCATCCCTCAGGCATCCCACTGCCACGTAGCAGCAGCAGTCACAGGGGGGTTCTGGCCACCCAGATCCTCTGTCTGTGGGTTCAAGTGGGGTTGGACAGTCCCTCTGGGGGAGATGTGGTGAGTTCTGGTGGGTTTCAACAAGTGGGTTTGAAGGGAGCGAGGTGAGACTGAGAGGCTTTTCAGAGCAGCTTCTGTCTGTTACGTGGCTTCTGCAGGAGCAGAGATGGAGAAGGTATGAAGGTGCCTTCAAACTATTTCTGCCCTGAGTTGACCTTTAAGGGCTGTAGCCTTTGATGACCTGAATGCTCAGCGATGCTCTTGCTGAAATCCTCCATTCCTACCCAAGCACCATCCTTCAAGCTGGTGGAAAACACATCTGGAATGTCCCCCCAAAGAATGTTCTGCAGCAGACAAAGTGGATCAGGGCAGGAGAGGCTCTGCCAGAGGAGACACGGCGATGTGACTGGGAGAGAAAGTGCTGCTGGATGGAGCTGTGCTCTGCAAGAGCTGAAGCACAGACATGGCATGGAAAGGGCAAAACAGCGATGGATTCATGGGATAATTCATCTTTTGGGATTAATGCTCCTCTTGGAAGCTCTGGAGGGTCCTGTGCCAGTGGAGCAGCCAGAGCAGAGGCTGAGGCAATCCCACCTTTCAGTGGTTTCAAGACCCAAACACATAGTTGGGCAGTTTTGTGTCGTGCTCCTGGGGGTGGCTGCAAGGCTGAAGCCCAGATCTCAGTGCTCCATGAGACCTGGGGAAAAGTCACGTTAAGAAAAAGTTAAATAGCAAGAAAGAGCTTGATTTCCCCCTCCCACTTTGTTTTAGGTCCCTTTTATTGCTTGTAGCTGAGATGCTGAGGGATGTAGGTTAGTGGTGGGCTTGACAGTGGCAGGTGAGTGCTTGGACTTGATCATAAAGGTCTTTTCCAAGCAAAATGCTCACAGGACTGGAATTCTTTTTCTCCCATCCATCCTATATTGAGAGGTAGCACAAAACTCCTCGACCCCACTAATTGCATC
Organism: Urocolius indicus; assembly: GCA_013401255.1. Lineage (NCBI taxonomy): Eukaryota > Metazoa > Chordata > Aves > Coliiformes > Coliidae > Urocolius > Urocolius indicus. The sequence goes on from WBNH01010610.1 coordinate 51,974, forward strand.
AGCTCGTTATGGATGATACCTGGGGTGGTTTATTGCTGTATCCCCTCGATCTGGGGATTCCCAGGCCACGTGCCGTGGTCGCTCTCCTCCCGGTGCTGCTTGAGCCGAGCTGCTGTCCTGGCTGTGACAGATGGGTGATGCTCAGCTGCTGCCAGCCTGAGCAGATCCATATTCATATTTCATTTGTGGCCGTGTGCTGGAGGCAGCACAGATGGGGGATGGCCCCGTTGGTCACTCACACTGCTGTCCAGCTGCTCTGCACTTGATATATGAGTGGACAGGAGCGGACACTGGAGCCTTGGTCTCACGGCGGCCTGGGGGGGCTGAGGCTGTTCCTCCTGGGGGTGGGGAGAGGGCAGGCTAGGAGTTAGCCTAAATCCCTTTAACATATGTACATTGACCCTGCTCTGATTGCAATACCATCCTTGGCTTTGTCGGCACCGCTTAGGAGGGGATGGGGAATGTGGTGGACAAAGAGCCGCAGCTCCCCGATGGATTTGCCAAACAAACCCCGAGTTTGCCTTGGAAAAACTCTGCTGTTTGTGCTCTGTCAGCACGCTGAGGGATGGGCTGCCTGGCCTGGCTTTGCAGGGGGAAGGATGAAGGGGAGTTTAAACATCTCACCCTCTGCACATGCTGCTGGGGTATTGCACTTGGCTTCTGTCCCCTGCTTTGGGCTTTCCCTGACTCTGGTTCTGGCTGGTGTAAGTCACTGACAGCCTGTTTTGCTTGTTCTGGACCCACCAGCGTAGGGGGATCACTAGAGATGGCTGGTGTGTAGCTTAAGGGTGTGCGGAAATGTTGCTGGAATCTTCAGGATTAATGTGCAACGAGCCTCAGGACCACAGTGAGTGCAGATGGAGTGTCTGTGTGGGTTATCACTGACTTACAGCCGTCGTTTGAGTTGCTGTTGAGCTTTGCCAACAGAGGCAGGGACCAGCCCCAGCCCAGGACAAGCTCCTGGCAGCACAGCCTGAAAACATAATGAGGAAATGCCTCATTCAAGAACAGAAAAAGTCCTTCCCTTGCCTCCTGCTCACCAGACAGACTTAGGAAAGTCTGGTTGTCTCCTCCTGCCTTTTCCCCCTCCCCCCTAGATTGCCTTTATTGCTGAAGACATCACTGCAGCTGCTGCAAGACCTGCAGCATCTCTGCACGGGTGCAGAAAGAGCCTCTCAGTGCCACAGATCCAGCTGCAGCAGCAGTTGCACTGATGTCAGTTTACATTCCTGCCATGGATACTGATCCAGGTTCTTGTCTGGACCCACCATCAGGTGCTGGCATCAAAACCCAGCACAGAAGATCCATCACACGCAACATCCTCGATCTGAGAAGCCTTGGCGATGGCTGGGCTGTGGAAAGGGACTCCCAAGCACTCAGGTTTGCTCCCTCTGGGCTCAAAGGTTGCACACTGGAGGATTAAAGACTTGCCAGCTTGGGCAATGGTGCCTGGATTTGGGCTGGGCTCTGCCAGGGAAGCCGATCGCATCGGCCACGCTGCTGCGGGTGGTTGCAGGGAATAATGAACCTGCTCCATGTCTTTGGAAAAAGAAACCCCAGCATGAACCCTCCAGGCTGGCAGCTCTGCAGAAATAGAAACGTTTAAACCAGCAAAGACAGCAGCAGCACGAGCACAGCATTCCTGAGGCATGGGCTCCTTCATGCCCTGGGAGCCCGAGGGCACAGTGTCTGCCCCTTCCCAAGGGCTGGGATGCTTCTGGGGGCAGTGAAGGCTGCCCAAGAGCGAGGGGAGATGCACTCGGTGCTTCCTGGGGGGCTGCAGATCTCTTCTTCCCTGGACATGGGCTCTTGGGGCAGTTTGCCTGGGTTTTAACCCTGGCTTTAGTGCACCCTCAGCTTGAACGTGTTTGCTCTTGTGTGCTCTTCTCTCCTTTGCCCTCCAAATCCGTTCCAGCCCTCTCCTGATCTCCCCAAGGGACGTGGGATTGCTGCAGCCATCAGCATATGCTGCCTGTGGGTCATCTTCCCAGTTTGCCTGCTTGGCTTTTGCCCTGAGGTTTTTATGCACCAGCATTTATACCCCAGTACATGAGGCTGGGACACGAGCACCTAAAACACACACGTGTGTGCTCTGCATCCCAAGGGCTTGTGGGATGATGTATGTACACTCCCAACAAAGGCAGCCAACACCAGGATGCTGCTCAGGGCAGCTCTACATCCCCACAGCCTCATGGTTGAAATCCCCTGGTGAGAGCTTTTCCCTGGGGTGGGGGGTGGGNGAGCGCACCCCATCCCCATCCCAACACTGAGCCGTTGGACACCCTCGGCGGTGCGTCCCCAGCTAAAAAGCCTCTGAACAAAAGGCCAGTTCAGAGTGGCTGCTGAATAGATTAACAAGATTTCCATAATTAGGGCGGGCAGGGAACAATAGGATTCTCCTCTGCCCAGCCCCCCCTGGCCGCCTTTGTCTTGCACTGGGGATAATGGGCAGCAGTGAGGGTGGGAACCAGCCTGGCCATTTGGTCACTGGACAGTAATTTTCTCACACTGCCAAGGGGAGCATTGAAACATCTGTCCCGCTCTGCTGCCTCATTCACGTCCCATTTCAAACCCCTGACAACTTCTCCCTCCCCCCCATCCGCCTCGTTTTCCACGGGCTTCCCGAGACTTTGGGCTTTTCTTCTCCCAAATATGCTTCTTGTCTCTGAAGGGATGGGATGGAGGTGGGTTTTGGGGATGGAGGTGGGTTTGCTTGACTTTCCTGTCCTCTCTCAGGTTTGCTGTGCTGGCAGCAGACCCTGTGAACCTCTCTGCCTGTCCAACCCCCCCCTCTGCACCTCTTCTCACAGTGGCTTCACTGTCAGGCTCAGGAACGGGGCTGGAGGAGCCTGTGCAGTGGTGATGGGCTTCCAGCCACCTTCCTTCAGGCTCTTAGAAAAGTGATTCCCATCACCAGGTACATCTGTGGGTGCTGATTTTTCAGATGGTGCACAAGCTGTGGAGGCTCCTTCCCTGCTAGGGGGAAAAAGCTGGGAGCTGCTTGGAGAAGTGCCCGTTGCTGTGTGAGGTTTGTGTCTCTTCTCAGTGTGTGTTGTCCTCAGAAGCAAAGCTCAAGCCACCTGATGCTGTATTGCAGGAGGAGATGGGTGTAGAGTTGGTTTGGGCTGTAGGGTGCAGGTCGTCCCTTCTCCAGGAGAGGATAGCAGAGGGTCTCTGTGCTGCTGCCCAGGGCAACTTCAGAAGCAGCAGCTTGGAAACGTGGTTGAGATTTGCTGGTTGTGGTGGTGGCACCTTGCTCCTGCCATGCTGCTCCACACCGAGCCTGGTGCCACGGTGGCTGCTGGAGCTTCCCAGACCCTTCCCACCTCCCCTGAGCTCTGGCTATTTGCAGACTGTATTTTCTGGGAGGCCAAAAGCAGCTGCTGTCTGCACACTATGTGCAAGGATGGAGGAAGCTCCTGGTGCTTCAGTTCAAATAAAACCCAGGACAAAAACGTGAAGAAGCATCTTACCCCTGATGGACTCACCAAAACCCTCCTTTTCCCCCCTGCCTGGTGCCTTTTGCTTGCAGGCAGAGGGAAGGGCCCCTCGTCCCTCTGTGCCCAGCCAGACCCCACCTTTGGCTTGGGGGAAATGTAGGTTTCTGGGGCAACTTCTCCTTTGTGCTTGTTAAAAGGGCCCTTTCCCGTGGGCTGTGGCCACTGTCTCTGCCTGAGCGTTTATCTGCCGGGAGCACTTTAATCACAGCCAGTAAATGCAGGGAGGATGCTGGATAAAGCCACGCAGAGCCACCATTTAAATCCTCTTGTGGAAGTTTGATATCCAAAGTGGAAGTACAAATGCCCTGTAAGTCAATTAAAGCATTAAGTAATCTAATTGTGCTGCGGTCACAAAGTGGCTTTAAAGGCTGAGAGGGGCCAGTGCTCTCCCAGCTCCTGCCTCAGCCATCCCCTGAGGCTGGGGGTGCACAGGGGGGGACACGGGGAGGACCTGCACCAGGGATGGGGATGGGGACATTGTCAGCACCCTCGGGACTGGAACAGGAGGGGGTGACACTGACGTTGGGATGTGGAACTGTGGGGTGAGGTGAGTAGGTACCGCTCCAGGATGTGTTTGTCTCCTGATGCCCTTATACAGCCCCGTTGCAGGGGTGGGTCTGGGCAGAGCTGTGACCTTTCTGTCTGTGCCTCGGTTGGAGAAAGTCACAAAATTGGTTTTGCTTGGAAAAGAACTTAAAATCATTGAGTCCAACCACTAAACCAGGTCCCTCAGCACCTCAGTTACACGGCTTTCACTGAATCACAAGGGTTGGAAGGGAGCTGCAAAGCTCATCCAGTGCCACCCCCCTGCCAGAGCAGCAGCACCTAGAGCAGGGCACACAGGGACTCATCCAGCTGGGCTTGGGATGTGTCCAGAGCAGGAGCCTCCACAGCCCATCTGGGCAGCCCCTGCCAGTGCTCCCTCAGCTCAGCAGGGAACAAATCCTGCCTTGTGTGTCTCTCTGGAACCTCTGATGTTGCAGCTTGTCCCCTCACCCCTTGTCCTGTCCTTGGCCATCCCTGAGCACAGCCTGGCTCCAGCCTCCTGCCACTTGTGACCATGAGTGAGCTCAGCCCTCAGGCTCCTCTTCTCCAAGCTGCAGAGCCCCAGCTCCCTCAGCCTTTCAGCACAAGGCAGATGCTCCACTCCAGCATCTCTGTGGCCCTGTGCTGAACTCTCTCCCGCAGAGCAGAGGGGGAGCAGAACCTCTCTGACCTCCTGCCCACAGCCCTTCTCACCCAGCCCAGGCTACCATTGGCCTCTTGGCCACGAGGGCACATTGGTGGCTCATGGTCTCCAGGGATATCGAGGTCTTTCAGTATCTCCAGGCTCTTCCCAGGGATGCTGGGGGGTGATCAAGGGGATTTGTGCTTGGAAACTTTCAAGCAGGAGTGTGTTGGAGAGCAGGAGGCACGACGTGGGCTGGGAGGATGGGGCAGCTCCGTGGGGTTTGAGATCCCTGCTGCACAGAGTTGCTGGTGCCTGTTTCACCCCTCTCACCCTCCACCATCCTGTCCCTCCCCATATCCAGGTCTGTCGAAGATGCACTGGTCACCAGAGCATGCCCAGTCCCTCAACCAGTGGCCGGAGCAGCACCTCGACGTCTCCTCCACCACCTCCTCGCCGGCCCACAAGTCCGAGCTCTACCCCAGCACCCGCCAGCGCTTCAACTACGCCTGGGCCAACGACGACATCTCAGCCCTCACAGCCTCCAACCTCCTCAAGAGGTACGCCGAGAAGTACTCGGGGGTGCTGGATGCGCCCTACGAGCGCCCGGCTCTCGGCGGCTACGGGGATGGAGCCTTCGGGCCGGTTAATGGGCAGAAAGGGGATGGGGAGCCCTGGCCGGTGGCTCACGGCTCGGATGGCGCCTATCCCCTGACTCCCATCCACGATGGGCTCCCCGCTGCCAAGGGGGTGGTACCCCCCGCCGTCCCCCCCGGCAGCGGGGCCATCGGCCTCGGCGGCTCCCCGGTGGTGTCGGCCAACCTCAGCGATCCCATCTACGCCGGCAACTCCTGTGGAGGGGCTGCCGCCGGCTCTGGGGGTCTCGGCTCGGCTCAGGAGTACCCCTCAGGCTACGGTGGCACCTACTTGCCCTCTGGCTATTGCACCCAACCGGCAGCGGCACTCCCTCCTCCTCATCCCCCTTCCCTCCACGGCTCGGGGCTGCTGCAGCCCCCTCACCCTTCACCCGCCCTGGTGCCGGGCTACAGCTCCTCGGGTCCTATGTACAACTACGCCGCGGGCAGTTACCCACCACAGCCGGGCTACGGCACCATCCACCCGCCCCATCCTTCTGCCTCATACCTGCCCTCCGGCATCGCGGCGCCCACCCCCATCCCGGCCCCGCCACCCGCCGCACGCCCACCCGGCGTCCCCGGTTACGGCTACCAGGGAGCTGGTTTGGCTCCCTTGGCCGTGCCGCCCATCGGCACCGAGGCGGCGGGTGCGCTGAAGAGGAAAGCTTTCGACATCACCGGTGGGGAGGACGACGGGGAGGGCAGGTACAGGAAATACAGCTACGAGCAGCCAAAGTCTCCCTACGCCATGTCGGACAACGGCGAGTGCCGGGGTAACGGCTTCGGCGGCAGCGCCGAGTCCCCACAGGTGACTTTCAAGCCGGGGAAGCGAGCGGCCGGAGCCGGGAGCGCCGAGGAGCACGCGGGCAAGTATGGCGGGACGCCGATGAAGAGCGTGGTCTCGCCTCCCTACGGCACCGGGGATGCCGCCCTGCGCCCGGCTGAGCCCTTCGAGAAGTTCAGCCCACCCCTGGCTAACGGGGAGCGGGCAGCCGAGACGGGACCACACTTCCCACTGCGCCTGCCCCCCAAAGCGCCGGTTTTCGGCAGCGCTCCGGTGGAGGAACAACCCAAGAACGTGGAGCCGCTGATGCTGGAGCTGGTGAACACCAAAGTGGTGGAGCGAGGGCCTCCCGTGCAGTGGACGGACATCGCCGGGCAGGTCTCAGTCAAGGCTGCCATCGAGGAGGAGCTGGTGTGGCCCATCTTACGTCCCGGTGCCTACACCGGGGCCAACCGGCCACCCAGAACCATCCTGCTCTTCGGTCCCCGCGGCACAGGGAAGACGCTGCTGAGCCGTTGCATTTCCACCCAGCTGGGCTCCACCTTGCTGAAGCTCAGTGGAACCACCTTGCTCTCCACCTGGAAAGCCGAAGCCGAGAAGATCCTGCAGACCGTCTTCTTCGTGGCCAGCTGCCGGCAGCCTGCCGTGGTCCTCATCACCGAGGCCGAGTCCTTGCTGGGAGCTCGAGCCGGAGAGGACGGCAGCCAAGTGAGCAACCTCAAATCCCAGCTCCTCTCTTACCTGGACAACGTGGCTACCTCATCGGAACAAAACGTGGTCGTCATCGGCACAACCTCCCGTCCCGGCAGCATGGATGAAGCTTCTCACCGGCGCTTCGCCAAACGGTTCTATATCTCCCCTCCGGACAGCATGGCGAGGAGGCAGATCCTCCACCATGCCCTGGCCCAACAGAGCTGCTGCCTGAGCGAGAGGGAGATGGGTTCCCTGGTACAGCACACCGAGAGCTTCTCGGGCAGCGAGCTCATCCAGCTTTGCCAACACGCCGGGGCCGCCACCACGCTTCACGCTTTGCCGGGTCAAATCCAACCCACCTCTTACCAGGACCTAGAGAAAGCCTTTTGCAAGGTCCGTCCTGCTGCCTCCCAAAAGGAACTGGACTTGTTCCTGGAGTGGGACAAAATGTACGGCACGAGGCACTGACGGGGGGCTGGGGCTACGGGGACAGACCCTTTGCCCCAGCACCAGGCTCCGGCACCGCTTTGGGGCCTTGGCTGATGAACGTGGGGGGGATTTGGGAGGGGGAAAGGGGTCATGTTGGGGTCTGTGGGGGCTCCATTTCTCCTTCACAGCCTCACCTGAAGGATTCCTCCTCCCAAAGTGTAGGAGCCCCCTTGGACAGCCCCAACAGCAGCACCACAAACCTCTCCTGGACTATTTGGGCCTCGGGCTTTTTCTTCTCTCTGGTCTCTCAGAGCCGGCGCCCGCTGAACTCAGGACAAAGCTATTTATTATCCCCCTCTGTCCGTCCATCCATCCATCCATCCATCCATCCCCAGGGCCGAGCTGCAGCCAGCGGGGCCGGAGGCTCCAGCAGCAGATGATGCACCAGCTCCTGCCCCATCCACCCACAACCTCCCTTTGGCTTTGGATCCAAGGTTTTTATCCTTCCCAACAGAGACACCTCTGGGCGCCTTCGCAGCCAAACTCAGCCCCACCACGACGCTCTGGGCTGGGGCTGGGGGGCAAGGTGGTGGTGGTGGTGGGGGGG